>JAJJMC010020031.1:367800-499284 GCA_023531435.1 Papaver californicum | reverse complement strand
TGTTACTCGATTTCAACTTTAAATTGATATGTGAGAATATGATTGGTCTAACACCTGGTAACTGTCAAAGCTACAAAGTACTACTGTTACTGCACAAGGAAAAGTAACAAGGAATTAGGAGGTTGAACAATGTTTTTTCACGGCAAACAAATATTTTTCAATCATATATGATCCAGTCTACATCAAGAAAACTATCAAATTCCATCACCAGCTTCTCTTGACTCTGTCTTCCACCTGCTGCTACCTGCATCTCTTTACAGTATCAACTCCACATACAAAGTAGGGTCAAGTAATGGAGTTGAGGTCGTCCTCCCAAGATCATACGGTACTACTAGCAAAGGAGAGAATCAATTTATGGTGGAGTGGACGTCCTTGTGCAACCAATATTCTTAGAAAATGAAAAAGAAGTTGAAATGGAAAGCAATCACAACCTTACCTTGTAAGCCTTACCTCAAGCTTGTCCAACTCATACTAAGCTTGTTTTCCAGCTCCAACTAAGGCATGTCCATCCTACCTACATGGACATTGCTTATCAGTCAAAGTATCAAAGCTAGCTTGTCCTCCCTAGCTATAAGCCTGTCCGCCTTAGTCCTCTAACCAGTACTTGTTCGTCCAAGTGTCAAAAGCAATCTTGTCTGCCCTAGTTCCAAGTTCAAGCTCCGTTTGTTCATTCTCACCAGTTTGTCCGTACAAACCCAATCTCTTCTTGTATATCCGAGCATGGTCTCTCATTTTCCATCCAGCCGCGGCCTCCTCTATTGCCTATCCAATCATGTGAGCTTGCATGGTGTACTTAAAAGCATGAACTACTGATGATACATCCCAGATGATGATGATGTGGCTCTATACATCTTTGTTGATCACTCTCGACTTGCATATCCATCAATGTAACGACATTCGAAGTTCAAGACAACTGCAATATCTCTGGTAATATCTAACAACTAAGCCCTGTTATTTTATTTTCGTCAATATTTAACCTCAGAATTCTGCAAAGAATTTTAAGGAAGGTGCTCATCTCTATCCTCTCTTCTATATGTATGGTGATGTTATTTTAGATAGTGGTAAAAACGAGTTTGTTTCTCTCGAACTTGTGATGAATGAATTTTGATTTTCATAAACTAAGTTTTTTAAAACTACAAATATGCATAAAAGATGAAAATGATATTCACAAATTACTGAGGTTATCGATTTCACCATTAACCAATTAAGGTGATTCAATCTACTCAATATTCATGCAATTTTTTCGTTTAATTTGATTCTAAAATATTGCAATAAGTAGATTTCTAGAATAACAATTGTATAACAAAAGCATGGAATATCTAAACCCTAGGCAAAGCATATACCATCTAACGAAATCACAACTGCTTTATAAAAATCATTTAATCAAATTTTTAATCAAGGAAGATAATCATAAAAGAAATTGCAAAAATTAATTAAAAATAGAAATGTACCACTTTTATTGAAACAATGGCTTCCTCCGTCACCTCAGCAAATGGGGTTTAGCTCCTCATGTTGAAAACATTCACAAAATACTCATTCATGGCTCAAAAAGGTGTTTACAAGATGAAAAATTATTGACACAGAAAGTTTGCTACGGATATAAATGTTACAGAAAAGAAAAGATATTGTTGCTAGCTGTTACAAAAGAGCTGACTTCAAAAGAATAGGCGACGGGGATACACAGCTACGGCAACAATTTATTCAAACTTTTGGCAACATTTTCTTCATCTTCTTCATCATGATCATCACGAGCAGAATTTTTGATTCTTGAATATGAGCTTTTGGTCTCTCCAGACCCCCGCCCCCCCCCCCCCACCAGACTTCATCCAATCGATTCCTTTATATACTAGAATACCAAGTATCCTCCAATAACTCCTCCAAATCTCGTTGTTAATGAAAATAATTTCCTGGCAGAAAATCAAAGATTTCGGTGGTTTTCTTTCGATTCTGTTTTAATTGCTGATTTTGTTTGATCACAAGATTAATACTCTGTATCCTTCTCACACGTTGTTTCTGTGCATATATATCAAACAGATTCAGACTATCCCGAGATTTCTTTTCAACTTGTTTAAAACGAGAATGAATATTTCTCGAGATTTTTTTGTTGATTTCATGTGTTTAAGTTGTGTATAAATTCCCTTTGATAACACAAGAATATTCTTTCCTTAAAACTCCTTGAAAATCTCCGACAGTTACTAACCAAATCTTCACATATCGAAACTCAGATTTTTCCCGCCAAATTTTCAATTCAAAATAAGAGAGGTGGGTGCCCTGAACCAAAATATGGGTGCCTTTATTAATTCCCAGGGGGTGCCTTTAACACTTTTGATAAGGGTGTTTCTAGCACTTTTAAGCTCACTTTTTCCATATTTATTTATTCCACCAAAGTACCTGCAATTACATAAAATCACACTATTAGCACAAAATCAATCTCTATCAATGAACAAATTGAGGACAAATTAGACACGAAAACGTGTCTATCAAATACCCCCAAACTTATTATTTGCTAGTCCTCGAGCAAATCTAATAAAAACAAATTCTAACTCACTTTCGCAGGCATCGCGATTGCACTTAGCGTGTGCAATAAGCCTTTAAACCCCTAGGTGTCCCTAGTGGACGAGTTTTGTCTCGTGAGGGTTTACAAGAGGTGTACCCACAAAACTCTTACTCCAAACCCTAGCTACCTGTGAACGATTAAGGGGAAACACTGAACAAACTATTTAGTTGGCGTACTAAGTTCTTCGGCTATGGAATCATTACCCTATATGAGTCTGATTGATGTACGCGAGTCTGCACTTAGCATACTAAAATTCATACAAGGATTCAAAACTCTACTTAGATAATTGTTCAACCACGATACTCAAAATCTATCAAAGTTCAATCACATGAAAAGATTAGAAGATGGATATAGAAAAAATGAAGTTTGCGTGCGTTGACTAAGGTGAACGGCGTTTCCCATATCTGTCTGAAGGCCAGTGCCAGGATGAATGGATTGAGATACGCTTCCACTAGTCTTACTAATTATCGACTCGGATGGTATATACAAGGGTCCCAGCGGTCGATTTATTAAAAATATTATAGTTCTCATGGATCCTGCATTCCACGCTTGCTTAGGCGACGGGGACAGGGAGAACACACATGTATTGCTATCAAAATGTCAATCTTTTGTTTTTTTTTTTTTTTTTGAATATAATAATCTAACTTATATAATAATGGGGCTTGATCTCAAATACTTCATCCTGGCAGTGGTAACAATTTGATACTGGTGTCCCACCAAATCACTTAGAGAAACACAAAAATTGTAAAAATAAAAACAGAGAGTGATATGGTCAAGACAGATTCCGAGATATGGTGACAACTATCATGTTATTTCTAACACCTGAGCTAGGAATCCTTTTATGAATAGACCATTTAGCTAGGAACACCAATTCTTATAGAAAAAAGAATTAAGCTTCCATCTACCTAGAATGGTTAGTGTCATTGTTCACAAGTTTCTAGACTCTGGAGTTTAAAATTACAACTAAAAGTTTCTCCCATACCCCCAAACTTAAATCTAACATTGTCCTCAATGTTCTAAAAATAAATGATTAAAAGCATGAACAAGGAGAAACTGTTACCACTTGAAGAAAAAGATAAGGAAGGATATTACCGTGTTGCATGAGCATGGGTTACCTCCCAAGAAGTGCTAAGTTTAAAGTCTTCAGCCAGACTAAGAAAAGATTATCCACAACTTACGGACCATATAATAATAACCTGAAAAGTTGTGGGTCCCTAATGTCAATCAGATTTGACCAGAACAGTTGACCACAATTGAAAACACGAAAGTGGTGGTCATTCTTGAGAAAATGTGTCGGTTCTAATTTCCTATAAAAAGTAGGTTTAGTTCCAAACTCTAGTAACTGACACATTTGAAATTCATACGTTCCCACATATGGAAGAAAATATTTTGGAGGGAAAACAAAGTCAATATTGGTATCATCGCCTGGGTAAACCACATCAACCAGAGGATGGGTTTCTAACAACTGAACTTCTTTTTGGACATAAATAGGCTCAGGAAAAAGTGTATGAAGATAATCTCACAATATGGTAGAGGCACAAATGTCAAGTCCCAAGTGAGGGACTTTAATAAGGGATACTTGACAATCACAAGATTCATCGATACCCCTAAACTTAGTGTGGAAACTACTCTCAGATGGACTTAAAACTATTGGTTGGATTCTAGGATCTTTAGGGTCAGAACTACACTCAGCTTCTTTTATAGGAGGAAATAAGGTAGACTTAGAAACTGGTAAAGGTTCACACTTAGCTTTCCAAATATTATAAGTGTTCATCAAAGGGGCAGAATCTATAAAAGTATTCACCTTATTAATAACATTATCATCGTCAACATCAAACCCAAAGTGGGCTAGGCATTTCTCTAATGGATCTTCGAACGAAGTGTTTGGTAAAGATTTTTGAACTGAAGTACTAGTTATATTTACTTCTTTTAAATCATAGATCTCACAAGAAGGTTGTCTACTCATACTAAAAAGATTCAGTTCAATAGCCATTTTACCAAAAGAAATATTAATTATTCCATTCCCATAATTGATGACGATATTATTTGTAGCTAAAAAGGGATGACCTAAGATCACTGGTACTTCAGCCTCTGGGACTTGAAAAGGTTGGGTGTCTAAGACATCAAAATCCACTGGGGAAACAATTATATCAACCTGAACCAAATCATCCTCTATTACGTTAAAATTCTCTATGAGTGTATCATCTTCGTCAGAGACTATTGTCTTCGAGTCGTTAGACTCCAAATCACTAGTCTCAGGACAAACTTGTTCCTCTAAAACATCATCATACTCATAAGAACAAGGAAATATTACTCCGTCCAAATTAATGTTATCTCTAGTCAAATTCTCTTCCTTTTGAATAGGTGAATAATCATTAATATTATTAGGATTTAAACTAAAGACAACATTATTACCATTATGCTCAATTTCCTCGTCATTATGACTACGGATTTCTTCATCAACAGTATAATCATCATCATAATAATATGAAGATGTTTGAACTTTTTCTAAATATGTAGTGTCTTCTATTCTAACCTCGTCCTCTAAATTAGGTAAATATTCATCATTATTATCAAGGGTAAAAGTGGAAACACTGTATTGGCAATTAAGATCATTTTGAGCAATATTATTTCTTTGCAGATATTTCATTAATACTTAACATGAACCTATTTTTATCCTCAATCATCTGCTTGTTATTCTCAGCTATTTGCTTGTTATACTCATCTATCTGCTTGAGGGATTCTTCTAGAGAAAGAGTTGGACTACTGATTGTTTTCCTCACACTTAATGCCAAACTATTTGTTATCTCAGATAGCTTCTTGAGTGATTCTTCTATAGGTGTAATAGGTTCATGATGAGTAATAGGTTGCAACTGCTCTAGTTCATCCCTCCAAGACAAAGAACTCGAATTTTGCTCATTTTCATGTTCAAAAGACGGGTGCATGTATGAATAGTAATTGGGATCACCTTGGTATGAACCATAACCTTCAGAAGGTTGGTAGTAGTCCCAAGTACTATCCACACTATGTTGATAGTATGGATAATGTCTATTTTGAAATTCAGTCGGATATTCATTGTATTGGTCCTCATAATACCAGTTCGACGTTTTCTAAGAAAAATCCTAATAAATTTACAAAAAAATCTAAGAAAATAAATCCTAACAGGAAGGGGTTCTAAACATACACAAACAAGGTCGACTTAACCAAATCAAACCTACTGAATCTAGCAAACAAAAAGCATGATGGCTCAACTTAGATTGTTTCTAGACCAGCTTCTATTCTTCCAAAAGGCAACTAGTTACAGTTTTAGCAAATCTCTTAGAACGATCTGAATTAGATTAAGTCGAATAGAAGCAGGATAAGCTCTAAGGAGCTTTGATAACCCTGCCTCTTTGGCAACTTTTCCCTCGGTTACAAGGCGACTCTAATCAACTTAAAATAATCATCCTGAACTTTAAGTTATGCTAACAAAGTAACCAATATAGTCCTTTTGAATGATTTTCCAATAAGCTCGTTACCCTATAGGTCTCTTTCTAGTCAAAATTTAGGCTTAGGTTCGCATTAGGTAACGTGTTCCTAAGGCGGGCAAGAAGGAAACGGTGATGAAATCCGAGTCCTTATCTTATATGGCCAGTCCTTTCCCTTTACTAGAAAATAATTTCCGTATTCAAGTCCTCAACATATGTGCATTACGAAGGAATACAGAAAACCCACTGACAGGGGATTCGTGGGTGGTTAGAGTCTTACCTCCCGTACCATACGGGCGATGAATCGGTTGTAGTCGACTCAGGCCACCGACTCCTATGTCAGTGTACGAACCCGAGGGGCCGAGACAATATTGTAATTGTCGTCCTTTCCTATTACAGTTTATATTTAAATACCCTTCGGTAGGGTTTAAATAAAATAAATTAATAAAGTTCAAAAGTCCAAAGTCCAAAGTCTAAAAATAAGAAAAAATAAAAATACCTAAAATAATTACAAAAATAATAAGAATTTCTTAATATAATTTTCTAAAACGAAAAATAAAAACCCTACAAAAAAATTAACTAAAATAATAATAATAAAAATCTTGTCTTCTTTTTCCGTTCTTTTAGCTTTGTCTTTGACTCCAAGTCTTTAATCAATTAATATAATCTTTCGCTACAATTTCTTTTTGATCCAAAACCTGTAATACAAAGAAAAAACTCAAAAACGTAAAATAGAACAAATAAAAATAAATAAAATAATAATCTAACTAAACTAGTTAACCTAAAAAAAATCTAAAAGCAATTCTAAAAAAAAGTCCCCGGCAGCGGCGCCAAAAATTGATGTTATTTTAGATAGTGGTAAAAACGAGTTTGTTTCTCTCGAACTTGTGAAGAATGAATTTAGATTTTAATAAACTATTTTTTTTAAAACTACAAATATGCACAAAAGATGAAAATGATATTCACAAATTACTGAGGTTATCGATTTCACCATTAACCAATTAAGGTGATTCAATCTACTCAATATTCATGCAATTCTTTCGTTTAATTTGATTCTAAAATATTGCAATAAGTAGATTTCTTGAATAACAATTGTATAACAAAAGCATGGAATATCTAAACCCTAGGCAAAGCATATACCATCTAACGAAATCACAACTGTTTTATAAAAATCATTTAATCAAATTTTTAATCAAGGTAGATAATCATAAAAGAAATTGCAAAAATTAATTAAAAATAGAAATGTACCACTTTTATTGAAACAATGGCTTCCTCCGTCACCTCAGCAAATGGGTTTTAGCTCCTCATGTTGAAAACATTCTCAAAATACTCATTCATGGCTCAAAAAGGTGTTTACAAGAGGAAAAATTATTGACACAGAAAGTTTGCTACTGATATAAATGTTACAGAGAAGAAAAGATATTGTTGCTAGCTGTTACAAAAGAGCTGACTTCAAAAGAATGGGCGACAGGGATACACAGCTACAGAAACGGTTTATTCAAACTTTTGGCAACATTTTCTTCATCTTCTTCATCATGATCATCACGAGCAGAATTTCTGATTCTTGATTATGAGCTTTTGGTCTCTCCAGACCCCCCCCTCCAGACTTCATCCAATCGTTTCCTTTATAGACTAGAATACCAAATATCCTCCAATAACTCCTCCAAATTTCATTGTTAATGAAAATAATTTCATGGCAGAAAATCAAAGATTTCGGTGATTTTCTTTCGATTCTGTTTTGTTGCTGATTTTGTTTTATCACAAGATTAATACTCTGTATCCTTTTCACACGTTGTTTCTGTGCATATATATCAAACAGATTCAGACTATCCCGAGATTTCTTTTCAACTTGTTCAAAACGAGAATGAATATTTCTCGAGATTTTTTTGTTGATTTCATGTGTTTAAGTTGTGTATAAATTCCCTTTGATAATGCAAGAATATTCTTTCCTTAAAACTCCTTGAAAATATCCGATAGTTACTAACCAAATCTTCACATATCGAAACTCAGATTTTTCCCGCCAAATTTTCAATTCAAAATAAGAGAGGTGGGTGCCCTGAACCAAAATATGGGTGCCTTTATCAATTCCAAGGGGGTGCCTTTAACACTTTTGATAAGGGTGTTTCTAGCACTTTTAAGCTCACTTTTCCATATTTATTTATTCCACCAAAGTACCTGCAATTACATAAAATCACACTATTAGCACAAAATCAAGCTCTATCAATGAACAAATTGAGGACAAATTAGACACGAAAACGTGTCTATCATATGGCCAACCACATATACGACCAAATTTAATGAATTGACCAACATTCATTATTGTACAAATCATTAGAACAAAACTAGTGTTTACTAGAACATTACCAGATGTCTTTAATTCTTACATGAAAAATCTCAAGCTCCTAGATGGATTTCCCATTAGTATAGAGCAATTTTGAGTACTCTCAGATGTTCATCCTTGTCTCTTTATATGTATGGATGAACTCATCAGAGCAACTACATATACGATCAAATACTTAATGAATTTACCAATATTCAGTATTGTACAAAATTATCATAATAACACTGGTGCTTACTACGACATTCCCAGATGTTCTATGATTTTTACACAAATCTCAAGCTCTTAGATGGATTGTCCACTAGTATAGAGAAAATTTGAGTATCATTTGGTACTGTATTTGGCAGATGAATGCCCAAAATTAGCTTATGTCAATATTCATGCTCAAATGAACAACATTGACTCACTAAAATACTTATATAACTTTTACATAGAAGTATGTAGAAAATTACACATACCTTGTATGTCTTAGTCATAGATACATACCTTGTCCGTCTTAGTATTGTCTACGAGACTCGTCTGTCTTAGCTTGAGCACAAGGCTCATCCGTCTTATTCATGAGCACAAGGCTCATCTGTCTTAGTCTTAGATACAAGACTTGTTTGTCCTATATTGAGTACATGATTCACCCGTCTTAGTCTTGGCTACAAGACTCGTCCGTGTCTCCTAGATGGATTGTCCACTAGTATAGAGCAGCTCGAACTTGTTCCAGGTGTAATAATTCTGTAACTGAATCCCTTGAATATGTTTCATATATACATATCCATATTAAGACTCATATCGAGTAACATTGATTCACAGTATCTATATAGACCTTCAGTACTTGAAGTCTATTTATCAATAATGCAATACTGAACACATCCATACCCAACTCTCAACTGAGTTTCATGGACCTACTATTGATATATATTCGTCGAGACTCTCACTGAGTAATATTTAGGTACTACGGTCTACACCGTATCGTGTTCACTATTTGGGGACTATGCATCAATAATGCATTTATTCCCCAAATAAATTATTAAATTCATATGTGCCTACTCTCAACTGAGTCACATGAATTTATCATAATATTTTTCCTATATGATCATCTGATGTGATCATTTATGCCAAGCCTGCATGTATATCAGGAAAGCAAAGCTAAGCAGTTGTCCTTCACCTGATAGGCCATCATTTAGTGTTTACCACGTAACATTACTTGTTCCTCGCTAAGCATGGGACTTAATGTAGATGGTGGGTTTTTTACAAGGATAAAATAGTAAATTATATCTCAAGACTTGAGTCTGAGAAATATAAAACTTTAAAATTCTGGAAAGAATTTTTGTGCAGGTGCTTATCCATGTCCTCTCTCAAGTGCTTATCCTTGTCCTATCTCTATATTCATGGCCAACTACACATACGACTAAAATTGTTGAATGAAATAAACATTCATTACTATACAAAATCATCAGAATAACACTGATGTTTACTATGTCATTCCCATAGATTTTATGATTTTTACATAAAATCTCAAGCTCCTGAATGGATTCCCTACTAGTATAGAGCAATTTGAGTATTATCTGGTGTTATACTCCGTAATTGGATTCCCAAAAACTACCTTATGTCAGTATCCATGCTCAACTGAACAATATTTACTCACTAAAATTCCTATATAGGTTTATATAAAAGATTACATATAAATTTATTTAATTAAAGTATCATAGATGTGCTTAGATTCAAATCAAGAATTATGCCAAGCGCAAAAACATAGCTTCGAATAGCGAATTTAGCCTTGGACATGTCAACTTGCTTAAGGAAGCAACCAATGGCATAAATAACCCTCATCTAACAGACAATACAAAATCAAATGCTACAAGGACCTAAAAAGGCGTTTTACACCAAGCTCATCAGGCGCAATTCTGCACTGCCATGTACAAAGTCATGATATGGAAGCAATTGGTAATGAATCAAGGGATGAGTTATATACCAAACTATTCGTATAGATATCATATACAACATACTAAAAAATCACATAAATCGAATAAACGAGCTAAGATATATGATCAAAACATTCTACTAAGTCGCAGCTGAAAAATTCTTAAGTCTTCCTGACTTTTGTCTGTTTTGTCTTTTTGAGGCCCTTAATGAACTCAGAACTCAAATCCTTAAACGAATGAAGATAACAAGTCTTCTGGGCATAAAAAATTTAGGGTAGATCATCGAAAACGGACTTCGTATGAAGATTGTAAAGCGTTTTCAGCTAAAACCCTAAATCTGAATTTTTTGACGACGAAATTTCACAAGAAATCTCTTGTTCGTCCAAGTCCAAGGGGATGATGCCCCATTTAACTTGTCCATCTTAGGTGAGACAAATCTTATCCTGCTTATTCTTCAAAACATATGAGCCTTAGTCTCAAAAACAAAATATGTGAGCCTTAGTATCAAAGACCAAACATGTGTGTCTTAATCTTAAAGACCAAACATGTGAGTCTTAGTTCAAAAAGACCAAACTAAGGTGTCTTATCTCTTTTTTCAAACTAGGCGTTTTACCCTTTTTACCTAAACTATTATGCCTTAGTTCAAAGAGCAATCCCGTTCGTTTTAGTTCAAAGAGCAATCTCGTGCATCTTAGTACAATAGGAAAAACTCGTGCATCTTACCCATTAGTCCTAATACTAAGGCTTCTTACCTTTTCCTATACTAATGCGGCTTAGCATTGGTCCTAATACTAATGCGGCTTAGAATTACTCTTTTCAACTAAGGAGGCTTAGTCTAAGTCCAAATATTAATGCGTCTTAGCATTAAACCTAATTTAACTTAGGATCGGCTCCTAAGCTCTATCCACGTTAGCGTTAGTACCTAATGTTTTCCTATTTGGGTCTGCTTCACATATACAGGCTTCGAAACCCTAATTTTCCTATCAAAGACCATACTAGGCCTCACTAATATATACGGCCTCTCACGCATGAGTAGTTTCACATAATATTTTCATGCTCAGCAGCATACGCTTATCTCTACAAAATAAGCATGTCAATGCAGAATTGATTAAATTGAACATATTGTTCCTTGTTCATAAATAAATACATATTTATTTTATTCTTGTAAACTCATCAGTCAAGTCAAGCAAAGGTCTTCAGTTAAAAGATTAAGGAAGTCTCATTCTACTTAATATTATTAGTAGTACTTATTACTACAAAAATTACACGAGACATCAAAGATTTCATAATTGGGGGATATTTATTAGGATATTGGTATGGCGTTTTATGGCATGTGGTGCAGTAATGCACCTATTACAGAGAAAACTCTGGAAAGTTCGATCAGCAGTTGAGTATGGAAGTAGTAGGTTGAACAACCGTCCATTCAGCCTCAAACAGAGTGGGAGCAGTTGTCAACACTTTCTCCATCTTCTCCACTTCACCACTACTCAACCATCGACACTTTCTTCCAGAGAAAGGTTAGGTGAACGGTTACAATAGTTATGATATAAATAAATTCTCAATCTATTGAACAAGGAGGACAATTTCAAGTTTAAGTCTAATACATAACAATTCAAATCGAACAAATCGATTATTCAACTTTCTCACAAAGAGAATTTTTCATAGATATTCACACCTACTACATCCCACAAAGTTTGATACTCTGGCCTCAATCCTTCTATGGATTCCCTTCCTAAGACCAACCCTTTGTTAGTATATGTGGCTCGATGAAACACACATAGGATAACTAGGAATAGTCCCACATGGAATAAGCGGAGTTCCATATGGAGATTAATAAGCTAGACTCTCTCCTTACATAGTACCGAGGCCTTTTAGGACAAAACCCCACACCTGAGCCCAAATGTGGTCAAATAGGGACAATATCGGTACTATGTGGTCGGGCCCGAAGTGGGTCCGACAATCCGTAGATCCTAACAAGTGGTATCAGAGCCCAGGTGGGGATACTATTAGAAATCGAGCGGAGAAGTGGTTATGGATGTCACCCGGTTTAGAGCGCAGGTGGAACCAGACTTAAGGTGGAGCAGGCAAGGCCCAAAGTGAGCAAAGGATCAAGGTGAAGTTAGATCGTGCACCCTCGCTAACTCAAAGTGGAGAAGGTCTCAAGGTGGGCAAGGTAATGTTCAAGGTGGAGTTAGTGCTAGCCTTCTCATTAACTCAGGTGAAGTAGGGTTCCAGGACAATTAGTGACGCTAATCATGTTCGATGAGTAGCATTATACGGATGACAATTGTACGGTGGAGTATGATTGAGTTGGTGAGGTGGTTTAATCTCGCCAAGGTGGAGATTGTTAGTGTGTGTAGCTCGATGAAACACACATAGGATAACTAGGAATAGTCCCCCATGGAATAAGCGGAGTTCCATATGGAGATTAATAAGCTAGACTCTCTCCTTACATAGTATCGAGGCCTTTTAAGATAAAACCCCACACCTGAGCCCAAAGGTGGTCAAGTGGGGACAATATCGGTACTATGTGGTCGGGCCCGGAGTGGATCCGACAGTCCGTAGATCCTAACACCCTTCTCTTTCTCCTTTGTGACGGAAGCAAGACTGGAACATCCATTGCTTGGTTTAGGCCAGAATTGTACATATTGATGTCTCGAATTTAAATAAAAGTACTTCAAGAGTACAAATATTTAAAGATTGACGAATTAATATTTGCTCACACCACGTTTCCTAAGTTACCCTTTAATTCGTTTTTTCCTATAAACCAAAGGGTACTACAAAATAGGTATATTTTTTGAAGAGGAAGCATAAAATACCCCTTGATAATATTAAGGATATGACAATCGTAACTGCTTAAAATTATTGTCCGGCTTAGAATCAAATTGCCAATAATAATTAAAGAAAATAAATTATTAATATACATGATAGAAATACTTATAAGCTTCAGTCATGTACTATGAGTAAAATGATAACTTATATAAAAATATCATATATCAAACATTTTATTGGCAAATTTCTCCTAAGCATCATTTCAATTTTGTTTATTTTACGGTGAATTAGACACAAATAGACATCCTGAACTCTGATCTGAATTAGACACAAATAGACATCGTTAACTCTGATATAGATTCGTGTATGGTGTAGGTGGGGCATATGCCACCCCAAAACCTTTTGAAAGATGAAGCTACTTTGAAGTTTGAACGCTTTGTTTTTTGCTTGTTTTTTTTTACTTTTTAATTACACTTTACATACATTAGGATGCAATTAAAGTGTATACTTTGAGAGAAAAAAGAGAGAAATTTTTTCGAAGAGAGTTTAATGTAAGTTACGAGAAGAAATTGAGGCATGGCATAAACATAATCTCACTGTCGAATAATCTCATTGTTCTTTTGCTATTATCAGTTATTATTGGCATATATATTTGAGGATGTATTTGATATCACGAAATTAATTTTTTTGAATAATGATTATTTACATTGAAAATGGTAGATAAAAAAGTTTCCTGAGTGAATTAACTAAAAATCTTCCATTTCTTAAAGTTATTATTATTTTTAGTTTAGTCTATTTTTAAATTAAAATAAAAAAATAATAGTAATACCTTTTTAAAAATAGAGATAATATATTTTATCATGTTTTCTTATAATACACCCTCGGTCTATATATATACACGAAGAAATTATGCTTAAAAGAATGAAGAATTACCATTACATTCAAACAATGAATTATAAGCTGTTACGTGGAAAGACATCTGATTACACGAATTTATTTGTTATAAAAAAACAACTTGTACATGAGTATTCTTTACTTCTGTTTAGAAAGAAATAGTTAAAATACACTAATTTTCCTAATTAACTGTGTACTCCTATATTTTATGAGGATATTAATAATTATTTTCATCTTCCCCACTGTGTTATGTATCATTGCCTTTCGTAAAGTGAATTAAAATGGAATGTTGATAAGTATGTATTAGAACATCTTCAATAAAAAATGAAAGTTTTATTTTTTTCACGATATCTAGGATTTAGATTTTCATTTGAAACAAATTCATTTCCAATAATAGGTCCTATGAATTATACGAAATAGGAAGGATGGTAAAACAGATACGAAGGTCTTCACGAAATATCTAGACCTTCGTAATTACCTTCGTGTCATCAATTTACCTAATTTTTATGTTTTAATTATTATCAAAAATTAATATAAACCAATATAAAAAAAAGAAAAATTAGCTTACTTTTCAAATTAGTTATAACCACCTATAAATATTAAGATTAAAACCTTAAACTATTAAAGATGGTTTATAAGCCAAAAGGTAATATTTCTTCAAAATATATAAACTTTCATAGATAAAGGTCTAAATAATACCTTTACATATGATTTTAACACCTATTATTGGAGATGATCTTATGGGTGCAATTATTAATTGAGATTAGATATTAATTAATCTCACAATTTTTACTCATTGTTACCAATTAAGCTCCACAAAATCTATTTTTTCCTTTTTAATGTTCTAACTTAGACATGGAGATTGATTTTTGATAGGGTACCGGAGAAGATGATGGACAGACCTTCAAATCCAATTATGAGTTCTGAGGATGATGTCTATATGTGATGGCCAAGCGCAGTAATGGTCTATGCTCAGGGATATGAGCAATGTAGATAAACATTTTATCCCGTTCCTCCCTTTTTACTACCAACCTGTAAGCTTTGATTACTCCCAAAACTTTAAAACTACTCTACCATATATCCGTAGAACAATGGATGCTGGATTGGAACTCTAAAATTGAAATTATAGTTTTTAAATATTTATAGTGAAATGGGTTTTTGATGGGTAAAGAAAGTGCAACTGTATCGGTTTCAAGAACTGAGCGTAGCATCTTTCCATTACCAAAGGAAGCACCATGGCTAATGATCCCATATGGAAAAGGTACCTCCCAAAATCAAGCTTTCTATAATATATGCGAACCCAACAAAACATGTACAAAATCTATACCTGAATTATTCTTTTACAATCCCTTCACAAAAGAGATTATCCAACTTCCAAAATTTACCAGTTGATTACATGGTTTCCGGTACCTGATTCTCCTCTTACCTGTGGGAAATCCAACATAATATAGAGAGGACTGAGAGAAATTGAATTACATACTACAAAATTTGAAATCTACGTTGATAAAAATTGTTTGTATTTTTCACTAATAAGACACAAACCATTTATAGACTTACAATCCAAACCCTAATAACAGTAAATTCTTAAATTAAAGGAACAAATTCTCACTTCTTTTAAAAACACGTTTTTAGAATATCCTAATTTTTAGAACTACACCATATATTCTACTACCAAATCAAATAAAATCAAATATTAATATAAAGACTAAATTTTAACTGATTTCTAAATATTTTGAAGTATTATTTCCAACATTACCTACATCATCAGACTGTGTAGTTTTCAACATCGAACAAAAAGGCTACCAAGTCCGTTTGTACTTCATTCGTTACCAGTATCTTTAGTAATAGCAACACCGAGAAGTACATGGCATTACATAACACTCCAGTTTTCTAAAGTGGAGTTTACTATTGTGTAGATTATAATGGAAGTTTAGGTTATTTAACATAGAGGATAATATTTGGGAAGTTCTTAAGAAACCTCATCGGCAATTTAGTGTTGTGTATGCAAGTTTCTTGGTTGAGTGCGGTGGAGAGCTTTTATTAATAAAACTGGGAAATCTTGGAAAAGTGTTTGGAATTTTTTCAGATCCGATCTCTGCTGGATGCATTCTGTTAAATTTAATAATTTGAGAAAACATATATTGTTCATCAACTACTCCTCATGTTTCTCAGCAGTTGCTCCAAATAGTCGCATGGATAACAAAGTATATTTCCCTAGACTATGTATGAACAGGGAAGGTTTTCATTCTATTGTCTTGAAACAGGTAGTTATCGGTTTTTTGGAAGCCAACGTTTTGCCTCAAATTTTACTGATACAGAGGGAGGGTACTCAAACTGCACTTGGATTGAACCAAACTGGTCGAAGTCCACTGCTCAAGAGCTCGACTGGGTGGGTTAAGCCTCCTTCCTAAAAATTTACCAATTATTCTTCTTAATATATATAAGACTTATGTTTTCTTGTTTTTGGATTGATTAATGGTTCGGTTCCTTACTTCTTTTTCTCAAAATTAACGTTCGCCGAGTTTTTTTATTGCACCTTTTTATTTTCAGGTTGGAAAAGGTCGTGTCAGGTAGTTGTATGACATCTCAAAATTAATGAGAAATAGCAAGGCAGCTGTTGTAGCTACAGCTATAATTGTTTGAGGGAAAGGTCGTGTCAGGTAGTTAACACCTTATAAGAGGGATTTCTATTGATTAAAAAAGTGGGAGCAAGAAAACTATCAAACCAAAAATACCTAGGAAGAGATGTTTGAAAACCCAAAGTATTGCCGACCTCGGTAATATATATCCCGGCCTTAAATTGACGACTTAAATTTAATTAGGGACGACTATAAAATAAAATAAGATTATTTTGAAGTAATCTCAGTATATTCCTTATCCATATGATTTTTTATAATGGCTAATCTATCTTTATTTAATTAGTATTAATTTTGATCAATTAGTTAATTAATTTGGTTATAGTTAGTGTTAAAAAATTATTTGAGTTAGTTTTGGATTAGAAATCAAGCGTGTTTTAGATTGATTTTTCGAGTTATAGTTTTGTACAATCGGTAGGATCGTGTTTTTTATCCCTACCGATTGTACGATCGGTAGTTTAATGGAGTATTTAAACTACCGATTTAAGGTGTCGTCCCAAATTGAATTTCTCAAAACTTACAAAATTTCCAACTCTTCATCTTTCACAATCGGTAGGAATTGAAAATTTATATCTATCGATTGTAAACATATAATGAATTAAACTTTAAAATTTTAAACTTTGTAATCGGTAGTTTAAAGATCAATTTTATCTACCGATTATAATGGTTTTGTTGTCCAGGACTTTTCTTGCCATAATCTGTAGTTAGTGAACATAAATAACTACCGGTTGTGGATAACCGATAGCACGTGAATTTAATAATTACCGATTGTATGTAATCGGTAGTTTAGAAACATTATTATCTACCGATTATGATGATTTTACTTAACATCTAACTTTGTAATACTATTTCAACATCCGAAGAAAAACTTGTTCAAATAAACTTACTACATATTGTTCATTAAACTTGTTCAAAAAAACTAAAAACATCCGAATAAACGAAACAAAAAACATTATAGAAATTCAAAGTGATCAATCTCATTGATCTCATGAAATTCTTCCACTCTTTGTTACTCTCGACTTGGTCCTAGTTTCAACACGCTTCTTCTTCTTCTTCTCGTTCCCCTTATGATCAGCCTGAAGTGGACCTATCTACTCTCCAGCTTCATTGTAGTATAGGTTTACGTCTGAGAATTCTGTCTCCCTTAAAGAGACTCGAGGATCCAAAACATAGATATCTGCCTCGGAATCGGTTGACGAATTGATTTCAATGGTTTTGAACTCCTCTATCACCATCTTTTCCTTTCCATTCTTTGATTCTTTAGGTAAAGATTTTGGAGCCATTTTCAATGGAGTACTTAATGGTAAAGAGAGTAGAAGAATCGGTAGAGGAAAAGAAATGAAAAAAGAGGTTGTTTTAGTTGAGAATAGGTTGAGCCAATTCACTATATGGTTATTTCTTCGAAGTTGGAGAGTTAAAATGTATTGGAGGTGCATAAATGAGAAGAGGTCACCCTCCTTATATAGATTAGAGTCTTAACGGCTTTTTTTTTTAAAATAAAATCGTTGAGGCCTGGTGTAACAAGAGTGTACAGAAAATATGAGACTAAGTTCGAACTAATATTAACAATCGGTAGTTAGTGAACATAAATAACTACCGATTGTAGATAATCGGTAGTACGGGAATTTAACAACTACCGATTGTATGTAATCGGTAGTTTAGAAACATTATTATCTACCGATTATGCCGATTTTATTTAACATCTAACTTCGTAATACTATTTCAACATCCGAAGAAAAACTTGTTCAAATAAACTTACTACATATTGTTCATTAAACCTGGCGTTTTACACTATTATTATATTAATTATTATTATACACTGTCTTGGAAAATTCCTTTCTCTTTAACGGCGTGGACGAACCTTAAACGGGTTGTCCATCACCTTAATGATATTCAAATGAGCTTCGTAACGGAAATTTGATCGTTTCCATCGTCGACATTCCTCGAGACATCTCGCTATGACTTCATCATTAGTTTCACCCCTCAAATGATATCGATTGACAAGATAAGTTAAATTCACAAATGGATCAACTTCTCTGCCTATAGAATGAAATCGATAAAAAAATCAGCTTTATTACGGTTATTGGGGTTCCCGGTGTCAACAAAAAAATATTTGATTACACTATCCAAATAACTCATACTCATTACACCATTTTGCATACGTTTTTTCTCCTCGCTTCGGATACAATTGCACATACCGCCTACATAACGATAAATCTTCCTCTACCGTGAACGGTTGAGCCATTAATCTATGTGGTTATTTCTTCGATATTGGAGAGTTAAAATGTATTGGAGGTGCATAAATGAGAATAGGTCACCCTCCTTATATAGATTAGAGTCTTAACGGCTCTTTTTTCAAAAAAAAAAAGTTGTTGAGGCCTGATGTAACAAGAGTGTACAGAAAATATGTACACTAAGTTCGAACTAATATTAACAATCGTAACTTTTGGGATCACCATTATCTACCGATTGCGTTAATCGTTAATCTAACAAATTCTTAAACTACCGATTATCATAAGTATCCCCAAATTGGATTTTTTCATTTTCTACAAGCACAATCGGTAGTTTAAGAAATTCTTAAACTACCGATTATCATAAGTAGCCCCAAATTGGAAATCAAATTTTTTTTAAAAATTTGAACATTTTCTACAAGCACAGTCGGTAGTTTAAGAAATTCTTAAACTACCGATTATCATAAGTAGCCCCAAATTGGAAATCGAATTTTTTTAAAAAATTTGAACATTTTCTACAAGCACAATCGGTAGTTTAAGAAATTCTTAAACTACCAATTATCATAAGTAGCCCCAAATTGGAAATCGAAATTTTTTTAAAAATTTGAACATTTTCTACAAGCACAATTGATAGTTTAAGAATTTCTTAAACTATAGTTTAAGAAATTCTTAAACTACCGATTATCATAAGTAGCCCCAATTGGAAATCGATTTTTTAAAAAATTTGGACATTTTCTACAAGCACAGTCGGTAGTTTAAGAAATTCTTAAACTACCGATAATCATAAGTAGACCCAATTGGAAATCGAAATTTTTAAAAAAATTTGAACATTTTCTACAAGCACAATCGGTAGTTTAAGAAATTCTTAAACTACTGATTATCATACAAAAAGTGACCAGGAACAGACAGTTCCTGGGGTAAATGCAATCAGTTGATATTTATTTACCGATTGTATTACGCTTACACAATCGGTAGTTTTTTATCTACCGATTTGCTGAATATACACAATCGGTAGTTCGTTCAAACCCGTTAACTACCGATTATAATGTAAAATTTGAAGAAAATAACTTGTTAAAAATAAATCGATTGCAAATCAATTGATAACTCAAAAAAAGAATATAAAATCCTTTCAAATGTTAGACATAAAACCATTAATGTTAAACATTAAAGTAATTTCCATAAGTTACATTAGTACAAATATGGGCTTTGATGACAGTTCAAAATCCAAAATCACGACAGTTCACGAATTAACTGTCACAAAAGAATAAGCTATGAGATATATACAACAGTTTCTTACCAAAATCACACCAATAATGGTGAAAAATCGTGACAGTTTGTTAAATGTTACTGAATATTTATACGATGACAGTTTTTGTTGGAAAATGTTAGTGTACATTGATGTATTATAGCAGTTATAAACTGATACTATTCTTAGGTTATTGCAATTGTTTCAATATAAGAACTGTTATCAAAGAGTAAAGTTATAGATGACAGTTTTCTTAATTACCGCCACTTCCATTTATAGTGATAGTTATGATCCAAAACAGCTGTTATTCATATAATCTACTAGTAGTGGTTTGTACTGTGATAAGTTTGTTTTGTAACTTCTGTTAGTGGGTCTCTCCACACCTCGCCTATCTTTTTGTTTGGAAACCCGAACATAAGCTTAAACATAATTTTTCAATATTATCAGCAATCTCTCTCTATTTCCATTAAATTAAAAAACTAATCTCTCTCAAAAATTCTTATCTATGTACAAGCAGATCTCATCCTTCTCTTCTCTTGGGTTTTTCTCTTAGCAAAATCTGGGATCTCATCTTTTACTTCAATCTAGGGTTTTTCTTTTGCTTTAATCCGTATGCAATTATGGTTCTACTCTATTAATCTTCTCGATCTCAAACTTTTTATTTCCCAAACTTTTCTTCTTCATCTCCATCACCAGCTCTATTGTAGGATTTTTGCAGTTGCGTCAGTACAAGTATCTGTTTCAGGGTTTGGTACTAGAAGCTTATTTCCTTTATTTGATGGACTTAGTTGATCCATTGTAGTTTCAATTTCTTTTGCTGGAGTTAGTTCCTCAAGGTTAAGGTTTAGTAGCAGGTCTTGTTCTCAAAGCGACTACTTCTGTTCCTCTTACGGTATTGTATTTAATCTTCCTTTTATACTCTTAAATTGAGTGAGAGTAGATAATTAATTCTGGTTTTTGGTTAGTATTTGGATAAGATTAGTTCTAGTTTTCATAAAACCTAGAACTAAGGTTTTTGCATTCAATCTTCAATATCTTTATAGCAGGAATCTAAGGTTTTAAAGTGTCTTGTTCCATTTCTGTATTTGCGGTTTCTGTCTAGGGTTTCAACTCCAGTCTTTCTAATTTGATTTTGTGTTTGAAATTGGCATTTTTTACTGTTTTATATTAACTCTGCTATGACTTTGGGACATGGGTTTCTTCCAATTTTATCTTATAGGTCTTTGACACGGTACGAGTTCTCTATTCTTTTTTGTATGTTAATTGTTCATCCTTTTGTGTTCTTTAATTTTCAATACATCTAAGCATGGACCTCTAAGGCAATAACTGATTTCCACCACTTCATTTTGCAGGAGAAAAACCTTTTGGATGAAATTCAGGAGCTTAACCCCTGATTGCAAAACATACTCCTTGTTTTTGTATCAATGAGTAAAGAGTCAGACTATCGTCCACTGTATGCTGATTGAGAATAGAAAGTCATGAGTATAAACTACTTTTGTTCACATCTATTTTCTTGTTGGGACCCAGTACCGCAGAAAATACTGCTGGGACCAAACAATCTGCAATTTAGAATCTGTCATGTTGAGGACTACCACTGTGATTTTGCTGCATCGTCTCTATAAATAGTTGTAGCTCTACATCCATAATATATTTAAGCTTTGATAGTACTTGTTAAGTGTAACTGGAGTTATCTAAAAATTCAGATTTTGGAACCAAATATGTATGAAACTCATCTGTCATTTCCCACATGCACATGCTCTGCTGCTTTATTTCAGGGTAAACTGGTGCAGAACAGGTAATGTGTTTTACTTTTTTTGTTGTTTTTTCTTAGATGGTTATAGTGAAGGGAGGAGAAAAGAATAAATAGTGAGATGGTTTCCTAACTCATGTTGCAACTGTTGTTGCAGTAGATGGTGTCAGTGGTGCTGGGGAATCTCTACTTGTCTAGTTACAGACTCCAAGCTAAGCTCTAGGTTTAGGTGAATTAATTCTCACCCGACACATGAAAGCTTAAACGCTCATCATTTGATTCTCAACATTTAATGTAAAGAAATGACATCCTTAGGCAAATTTTATTAAGGTACACACTGAGTTAGGTTTGCAACATCTACTGGATAATCTGATGCATGAGCATCCTTTTCTGGGAGAATCTCTCTGTGAGTTATGAAAAAATTAAAATAGTTTAAATTTGCTTAATATATAGGTTGACGGGGTTCGTGTGGATCTCTCTCTGATTGTTGTGGATTCACTTTGTCAAGTGGTTTCTTATCTGGTGAGTTTACCTTATAAGAAAGGCAGGCTAAACTCCTTAATAGAACTAGAAGATTGGGCTGGTTCATCTGGGAGCGTCCTAGGCCTAGGTTTCTATTTGTTTTAAGGTTTCTGTAATGATTTCAGAGAACCAAGTTTTCTCTGCAGCAGTGTAACCGTCATTCCACTACTTTGTTTTGATCATGGAAAAATTTCTTGTTGCAGGAAGATACTTTACAGGCGTTGGAATCCAGAGAGGTTTTTTTCGAATCCAAATTATGTGCACCCTTGGCGCACAACGGTGATGTTTTTTCTGTATTTATCAAGTTGTTTTCTTCCATCCTAGCCCGATTCTAGTAGAAAAATTGACGTAATTGTAGTGACAGGGTATCAAATTTCTGGGATTTTAAGCTCTTTCCAGTTCATAAATGAGAATAGTGAAAAGATGGCAAGGGACGTAAGGCACCGCTGGTTGAATTCTTAATTATATTTTAATCATCATTTAAGTTCTGCAACTGGATGCCAGCAGTTTATTTAGAACGGAGTATCTTTTAATGTCAAAAGAAAGAGCATTTCATGCTTTTAGATACTGTTAAAATTGATTCTCGAGTCTTTAGTAGGGTATACCATCTGCTACGAGCCAGAGGTGCTTCTATGTTCGTGTTATAATGAATTTCATTCACTATCACTCATCCGATAAACTAATAGTTTGAATTACAAATACTTGCAGGATTTGCATGGAAAAGTGCCAGTTCGCATCCTTAAATCAAATGAGTACTTGCAGGTTCTTTCTTAAGCTATATTTCGTCATTTATATTATTGATTGTTTTAGAAGAGGGTACAAAGGTTGTTACGTACATAGTATTGGTTAGAACCATTTACATTTGGTAGAATTTTTGCATTAAGATCTAAGTAGTAATTCAAGATACTATGACAGGTAGACATATCTATTCTTACCAACTTATAATGGTAACTTCCTGATCGTTTTAGATTACCTCCGAAGAGAAACAAACTGAGACCAATTTATACTAGATTTATGGTGTTATTTGAAGTTCTACGGGTAAGTTGTGCTTTAATACGGTTCATGGTTGTTATCTAGAATCCAATTAATAACTTGAAAACTCATTAACATGTAAGAACGATAATCCTGAGATTCTCAGTCTGATGTGCTGCAAGTCAGCTAATCTGGATAATGCATATTCATCTGTGGTGAGTTTACTTTATAAAATTTGCTAACTCTATTTCGGAAGGTAGGTTTCTGATTGTTTGTTTTGCTAAAGTGAAATTAATTGTTTCAGGAAAAACGTATGGGTCATAGGAATGCAAAAGGGTTAGTGTTATTGGATCCAAGTTCTGTTCTTCCTTGGCATGCAATGCAATTGTATCGTTTGTATTTTTCATGTTGTTTTTACTTCTCTACGGCAAGGCCAATAGGAGACTGACACAATTATGCTAACATGATGTCGCATTTGCTGGGGTCAAGTTCTTGTGCAATTATTGACATAGTTAGGAGTATTATCTATTTATTATATGCAGAACTTTTTTTTCAATGCCTATGCAAGCTTTACTTGATCCTGAACTAGTAATCGTTCGTCTATGACTAGGCTCAGTTGGGGTTTAGCAAAAGCTTGTTGTTGGTGTCAAAGTGAAGAACAACAAATATGCCTACAAATTTGATCTACCTAACTTGGGCGTTCTCGGGAATTGCAGATCATTGGTCAGTCAAGCTACTATCTTTGTGGCACTATTGCCTATATATCTGAATTACCATATTGGACCTATTTCCAGTATCGTTTAGTACAATAACGGCACAACATCATTTATATGTTTTTTGTTTATGTGTTTGATTGTAAACTAAGATTGTGCTTCAAATTTGAGGGGAACAATCACTCAGTGGCAATCTTCCAAGGATGGTAGGTCAAGCCGGTGGATGATTGGTTGGTCGAATTGTCTGTTATATAAAGCGGTACACAGGCTCTGTTGGACCCAACTCCCAAGTGAATGGGATGGTGTGATAAAAAACCATAAGCAATATTCAAAATTGCAACAGAACCTTGTGATGATAATCCTAAAGAATTTACATAGTGTGGTGCGAGGGAAACTTTTTTGAAGCTTGTATTTCAAAAAGGTTTTCTACCATGGCCCCATTGTAAAAAAGGTAGCCTATCGTGGTACTTCCTTATGTGTCTTTAATTTTTTTTCATACCTGATATTCGATAATTGGAAATTCATAAAAAGATAATTATAAAATAAAGCTTGCACTGTAGCTATAGTTCTAAAAAAGATTTGGAGTGTTCATTATGCCAAAGATATGACTTTAGAAGAATAAGTATAAGGTTTTTATGGAGAACTACAGTAGAAATGAGTAAGAATGTTTCACAGATTGGCCTTCAGGTTTGTTCATATTCCAGTTTTTTTTTTTTTGCTGAAACATGTATGCTTCTGTGCTCTGAAAATTATTTCTAATTACGGTATCCATATTCCTTCATATATCAGGTTTGATACCTTGACATTTTTATATTCTCTAAATTACGATTATAATGATGTTTTGATGTAACAACAATATTTGTTTCTCTTATTCATTTTCGTTTCCATGATTGCCAAATGCTTTCGTAGGTCTGGACTAATCTAGTAACACTCAAAGTGATGGGTAGTTGCATCAGTGGGATGCATTATTCATCATCAGATCTTTTCCCTCATTTTTGTGAATACGAGTTCACTAAATTGATGTGGGCTAGGATAAAGGACGTTTGATTTCTCTTTTCTTTTTTGGTACCGACATGTTTTGGATATCGATATTTTATTGTCTGGAAATATGATCTGGTTTGCAAGTATCAAGAGTACTTTGCTCCAGGAGTTTACAGTGAAGTCTATAACTTTACAAATTCTTCTAAAGATGGCGAGAGCAAGATCTCCAAACAGGGCAGTGGAACTACTGAATTTAGTGCATTGAAGTTCATGATTTTTCTTCTTTTGTAATGAAGGAATGATATTTTATTTATTTTATCCTTAGTTCTATCATTTTTTTGAACCTTAAATTCAGAGAAATACAATTGTTTTTTTTAGCTCTCCTTTTCACTTTGAAGTATCACATGTAACTTTAACTTGCAATAAGTTCTACATGATAATTGTAGAAAATATGTTACCTCTGAGCTACGTGTATGATGACAGTTTAACAAGTAATGTGTCACATAATACGGTTTACATAAAAGTTTTATCAATATAGTTACCTACTATGACAAGTTCATGAAAAAACAGTTACCCTAGTACAATAAATCGTATTTTCGATGACAATTTTGATTAAAAGATGTTACCGTTACTTGTCAACAATGATAGGTTTATAAAGAAATTGTTACCTTAGTACAAAAAATATAGTTCTTATTAGAAAATATCACTGCATCTAGTCAACAACAACAGGTTTATGCCATAATGCTACCTTATAGTCATGATATCATAACAATTTTTATAAGACCTTTTGTAACAGGACCTTTGGTGACAGTACAAAATAAATTCAAAACTGTCACATTAGTAGTTCGGTGACAGTTTTTAACTGTTACCTAAGCCTATTTGTGTACTAGTGTTAACAACCACAATCTAATTTCTAACTCTTTTGGTTTTGGTACGAGGAGCACGAGCACCAGGGGATAACATTCTTTCGGCATCAGCGGCATTGGCTTCAGGGACATTTGCTTTAGGAGCAACACTCGTTGATCCGCGAGATCTTTTATTGTGCTTTGATGTTACCCTCTTCGACCGGTTCGCAGATTTCTCTCCAAACTTGATAGCATAGTCTTCATTATCGATGTTGTCAATGAGGTTTTTATGCTCACTCGTTGGAGGCACTCCCGCATTAATACACCCAGTTATCTTGTTCGACGAAAATGCAAACCTTTTTTTCTATTTTTAGGCAATAACAATGGAACGATTATTATCTAAAATATAGACCCGTAATACTAAAATCAAAAGGAAATAACATTACGTACCAGCCTTTCATAACCTGAAGGTTTGTCTTTGATGATGCACATATATTCGGGCACCCTGGTGCTCTTTCCTTTATCTTCACGGATCACGTGAAGATCAAAATGCTCCCGGTACCATACCATATAGCCAGGATCTGCTTCATCATCTCGGGTGACAGGTCTCCCTTCGTTGATCATAGATTGCATCTTGTTGTCCCAATGTTCAACCGATGGGTTACCAGAGTAAACAATTGTGATCGAGTCCTTACCACAAACACAATTCTCCACGTCCAGCTCGAACCTGCCCCTGAAACGACTCCAAGGTTCTTCTTGGACAAAACCTAGTTGACGCATCACCCTTGTGGCATTGTGCATTACATGTACAGTTATATGCCACAAGGGTCCATAGTAGAACGCCAACTCAGACCTTCGCGCTATATAACCGTTAGCTCGGTCTTCCCTGTAAGGATCAAAGCATACATCTTTGGAAAAAGTAATCAACTACTGCTCCTTGATCCTTGAATGGTTTCCCGCAAAGATGTATTTTGTGCCTCGGATTGTTCCTTTCTTCCATGCCGGGTTCTCTCTGGACGACTCGAGGGATGGGAAGTGATCATAGATCCATGTCTAGTGTACATATCAAACCAAGTATGAGAAAATTGATTCTTAAAAGAGGAAAAAATAAACAACAATCAAACCATCAATGGAGTTACCAAAATACCTGGAGTAAGCTCACGTTCCCGGCTATTTGGCTAATCTGTTCCCTGGATTCCTTTCTCATCTCTTCCATCAAGAATGCAAGACATGCGGTCCCCCATGAATAGTCTTGAACTTTGTGGAGGGGATGCAAAAGTTGTAAGAGGTTGGCGTCCATCTCTTACAACTAGAATAGCAGTTAACACTTCTACGAATAAAAAGACAATATGTTAAGAATGGTGTTTTATAATTATTACCTCAGTAGAGTAGATTTCTTTGGACCAAGAATCCTTGTACCCAAACATAAATCTCCTTCATATTTTGGGAGGCCAGGGATTTGACCTTGTTGTAGACCCTTCATCATCAAAGAGTCGGGGACCTTGTGTCCTCCTTTCTTTCCAGCTTGCTTCTTTGTACCACTTTCTTCTTCTTGTCTACCACTTGGTCCACCTTCTTCGAAGTATCTATCTTGTGGAGCACTTGGGCCTCCTTCTTTTTTGTTTCTACTTCTTGGAACACTTGGTAGAGTTCCTTCGGTTATAACAATTCTGCCAGCTCTCATTTGTATTCTTGCATTCGCGGTAACCTTCTTCCCCCCTTCACGACGAGGCCACGATAGAATTGTATCTTGGCCTTGCTTATATCGCCTTTCCCTTCTTTGATACAAGATAAAGAACAGTTATTTCAGTACATAATCGGTAGACAAAGTACATTGAACTCAACATATTGTTAACAATCGGTAGTCAAAAAAACAACGTAACTACCGATTGCGTACAATCGGTAGTATAAAAAAAAAATTAACTACCGATTGTGCACAATCGGTAGCTCGGGCTCTATATTATTTACCGATTGCGCATAAAAAATGGAACACAAAAGTCTGTGGACACACGTAAAATCGGTATTTACATAAAAAATTTAACTACCGATTATCACTAAATTTGGATCCAGTAATACAATCGGTAGTTTATGTCTAAATCTAACTACCGATTGTGATCGATTTTTTTGAGGATCACTAACTAGCACAATCGGAAGTTTAACCCTAAACGAAACTACAGACTATCAGTACATTTGGATCCAGTAATACAATCGGTAGTTTATGTCTAAATCTAACTACCGATTGTGATCGATGTTTTTGAGGATCACTAACTAGCACAATCAGAAATTAACCCTATACGAAACTACCGATTATCACTAAATTTTGGTCCAGTAGAACAATCGGTAGTTTGTAACCTAAACATAACTACCGATTGTGCATGATGTTCATGAGCAGTGAAGAACACTAACACAATCGATAGTTTAATAAACCAAGAAACTACCGATTGTGAAATCTAACCTAAAACCCTTGATATTCTAGTGACTAATTCATTCGATTGAATCAATATAAACACAAATAATGGTAAACCCCTTACCTTATTGGAGCCATAAAGTGCTGGAGAGGCTGATTGTCGGAATCGGTCTTCGTTTCTAGGTCATCCTCTTTGCGTTTTTCGTGTTCTTCGTGTTGTTCTTCAACAATCTCTCGATCTCTTATTCTTGTGAAAAAATACGGCCACTCTGTATTAGAAGGTTGACGAGTTGTTTGCTTCTTTCTTGCCATTTTTAGATTGTAATAACATCGGTTAATTGGTTTACGACTATACGATGAATTGGTTTACGATTAATCGGTTGAAGATGAATTTGAAATGTCATAATCTGTAGTTTGAAGTGGATAGAAGAAGAAGAGAAAACAGAAATTGGAAATCGGTAGTTTGAAATGAATAAGTGTGAAATAGGTTTAGGTTTAGGTTTTATTAGTGAAAGGTTTTTTGGTAATTATTTGATTAGTGGAAAGGTATTTTAATATTTTTACATACCCCTAGGTTACCCCTTAGCCACACCCATGGGTTTGGGTTAAAAAATTCGCCCATAATTAGTTTTGGGTCGCCCTCAAAAATGCCAGGTAATATATCTTATTTTTCTCTCTACAAAACCATTTTCTTGTTGGAGTATGAGGACATAAAATCTTTAGGGTAATGCCACAGTTATCAAGATAGGTTTTTAAAGGGATTTTGGTTAACTCATATGCACTATCATATTGAAATGAGACGATAAAAATGGAAAAAAGATTTTCACTTGTTGTTTTGAAATGGTTAAAATAGTTGGGAGCTTCATCATTTGTAGTAAAAGGGTATATCCAGTAAAATCTATTGAAATCATCAACAAAAAGAATAAAATATCTCAAACCGTCTAAATAGGATGTAGAAGAAGGACCCCAAATGTCACAATGAACTAGTGACAAAGGAGTAGTGGAAATTCTAGTTGAAGAAGAAAATGGCAATTAAGTGTATTTTCTTAATTGGCATTCATGACAGAAAGAATCTAAGTTCCCATCAGACAATTGATAGAACATGTAGCTAAATTTTTTTAAAGAATAATAGGAGAAGGATGACCTAACATTTTGTGCCAAAGTGAAAGAGCAGCGAGAAGAGAAGTAAAACAAGCAACAGAAGGTGGATATATTCTTATTGGATAAAGATTGTTGCATATTGCTCCTGCAACAACTACTTCATCACTTTCAAGGTCGTTGATGTTATATCCCCATGGCAACAAATTAAAAGACACAATTGTCAACATAGAATTGAGAAACACAAATCAAATTCTTAGTTAGCTTAGGAACTAATAAAACATTTTGAGAACAAACTCAGAATTTTCTATCACAAGAATAGCATCACTAACACCTCAGATGGGAAGAATATATCATTCTCAATCATTACCTGATTGGATCCTGAATAAGCTTGAAAACCTTGAAGCATATAAGAATTACCTGTAATATGTGCGGAAGCGACTGAATCGGGTATTTATTGAGTGTTCACCACAAAATCATATGAAGATGAACAAGTATAAAAAACTTGAGTAGATTTATTCTTAGAACCAAAATCTTTAGAAGTAGAACCTTAAACTTATTTCCAGTTAGTGGAGTATAACGCCAATGACACCTATTAGTAGTGTAACCAAGCCTTTCACAAATCTGACATTCAGTATTAGAGAATTCTGTAGGAGGATCATTATTCTTGAAAGAAGTAGAAGGTGTTAAAGAATTAAACTTAGGAGAATAATGAGATTTCTTTAAAAAGAAAGTTATGTTTGAAGAATCTTGTTCTTGAGATTGGGGCCATTTTTCATGATGAACAAGTCTTGAACGTAAATAAGAAAACAAATATTGCTTGTCTCGATTATGAGTAGAAACAACAAACTGAAAAAACTTTCTACCTAATCCATTCAAGGTATACATGACGATATCATCATCAACAACTTTTTCATTGATTGCAGCAAGATTATTTGTAATCTCCTTAATTTGACTCAAATACTTAGTAACAATGAGATTTCCCTGTCAAATTGATTGTAACTGACCTCTAAGCATGTACTTTCTCGCAATGAATTGAGTATTAAATTCATATCTAAGATAATCCCAGTATTGTTTAGATGTATCGAAACCAAGAATACTAGAAGAAATAGATTGAGTAAAATGAGCATTAAGACAAGACATCACAAATTGATCCATAGCATACCAAAAATAAATTCAAGATTAAGCGTAAGTATCTCATCAATCAAGATCATATGCTCAGGGGTTGCATATGAGCCATCGATAAAAAGTATTAAGTTGGTACTCAAAAGAATCGATTCGAATTGATATCTCCAGAGTAAGTAATTTGTTGAATCAAGATTGATAAAGATAAAATTACAGATGATCTAAAATGGAAGTTGAATGATTCGTCATAAAATTCAAGGATTGAGAGGAATAAAATGTACAAGTAGTAGGAATCACCATTATCACTAGATTTTAGAAGCAGTAGAAAAATGGATCTGAAAAAGAACTGAAGAAGTATTAGGATTTAGGCTTAAAATAATAGATTTATTATTCATGAACTAAGTACAAAAGAAGAAAAAAATAGAGAATAACACTTAAAGCAAAGTCTATATAACACATGTGAAACACAGGTTGTGCCGACATAGATTGCTCACACAAGTGAAAAATAGTAAAATGCAGAAAGAACAGAAAGCTAACAAACTAAACAATTACTCTGTCTTACATAGTGAGATGTGTTTATTTTACAACATGTAGAATGGGAGAAAGAAAGACCAGTTAGTTATCAGGAGGTAAGGGAGTTTACTCACTGTCTTGTCCCATAAGGCAAGGAGATCACCTTCTCACCTTTTTAGGCCAAACACTATGGTGAGCAATTCACTTGGCTATAGCTTAAATGTAGCCAAAGAAAACTACCATGGGGCATCGCTTAGCTATAGTCTGGCCCAAAGCTTTGACTTTGCTTGAAACCTCATCACATCTGGTCCCAGCTATAGCCAAGCCACAGAGACGAATACCAGGTATCCGTTAAAAAACAAAAAAATGGATCCCATTATTTTTCTTTATGTTCTTGCTTTATTAGTGTGAACCTAAAAATCATATTGACGGATACTGAGAGAAAACCCGTAGTAGTAGTTTTTAGTCCCCTTTTTCTCTTGGCTATAATTAAGCTATAGTCATGAGAAAAATCTCACTATAGTGCTTGGCCTTATAGGTAGGTTAGTGTAAAATCTTGGTAACTAATTGTAAAAGAGGAGAAACCCAAGAAGTTTAAAAGTTTGAATTTTCAAAAAAAAAAAAAAACCCTGTACAAAATAAACAGATATTCATGATTAATCAGGGCGATATGGACGTAAAATCAGTTTGAAAGTTTGAATTTTCAAAAACAAATAACCCCCTGTACAAAATAGACAGATATTCATTATTAATCAGGGCGATATGGACTGTAAAATCAGTTGTCAATCTGCTACCGGAACAAAGAATTATTTTCATAATTGCTGGAACTAAAACTAAAACATACTTGCCGCTATAGTATAGATCACGAATAATGAGAAATTTTATATTTCCTCTGCTTCAACAAAAGTGTTACTATCATTTTTTTATTTTAGTCTTTTTTGTAGAAACGGAGGTAGTAAATTTTCTTAGATTACGGTGCTGACATTGGCTTTGGCCAAACTGGAGCAGTAGAATCGGAGCTGGCAGAACTAGGATTTAATTGAAATGTTCATGTTACACCAATACAACAGATTTCTACTCACAGTACTATTGCATGAGAACTGTAATACTTTTGCTTTTTTTCATTGCTTTTTTTGTGTTTGGATAATGGTAGTTCAAAGAAATAGTCAAGAAAGAGAAAAGAAAAAGAACAAGACCTCAATTGGAGGTTGAACTCACCCTTTTCTATACAAGAGGGGGTAGTAAAACTAATACAATACCTTTCTATCCTCAGCTCTGTGCTATTTTAACATCCTCTTACCACCTCCCAAGTGATCATGAAGTATCAAGCCTGCTCGAGCTATCTACTATCTGCTATCTTAATAGTTTTCATCTTGTCCCATCATCCCTGTTGTTTTGATTGTGGCACAAAGATGAGTGAGTAAGCACTATATGACATGTTATGCTTCAATATGGAGCAAATAAGACAGTGTATTGAAGATAATGGTCTATTCAAATTTCTAACATATAAATAAAGCACTAGATAACATGTTATGCTTCAATATCAGTAGCAGTTCGGGCGACGCATGGATAATTGTTATCTAAATTGGTCTCATGGTCAACCTCTAGTTTTGCAGCGGGATTCACAACCCTTTAGGTTCTCATGATAAAGGTTAGCAGAAAATGGGATATGATGATCTATGTCCATATGTTTTTGTGGATAAGAGTCAATTGCATTAACAAACTTACCATCAGCTGTGGAACTTGCAAGAAAACAAATGATAGAGTGTACAAGGAAATTGAGATCGCTCCAGCTGCGATAATGTTGTGCATTAAGCGCTTATCATCTTTGCTAGGAACGAAAGCCGTCTTCAAGGTATTTGTTAACTCGAATAGCCTATATGAAATCTGCAAACAAACAAGTAGAAGACAGATCAATATTCTCCATTACGTAATTAATTTATCTACTTATTTTGAGACATGTTGGGTGTATACCGCAACATATATGGCTGTCGTAAGCATGAAATTGAGCATCGGATAGTCCGGGATTAAAGATAGCAACAGTTTAGGCTGTCCATCTGGCACGCCAGATCTGCATGTATGCAAGAAGAGTTCATTACTAGAAGAAAAGTTACTAGTTCAAAAAGAAGGCATGTGAGTTCAAAATCCTAAGGTACCTACACTATTCAAGTGTACATATACAGAAAATATTTGATTAGATTGAGCTTACCTAAGCCAGATATGGATCTGCGAGATATAGGTCTCCAATGTAATCTTCCCAAGCCATCTGAAAAGATATATAACATTAAATTTAGAGATTTCATGTTAGCCAAAGACCAAAGTACACATGCGGGCAGAATTATCAATTCCCAGATGACTGAATATTATGTTAATTACTTCCAAACCACAAAAGATAAACAGTCTATAGCATTATCAACAAACCACTTACGCAAATAGGGTCAAGGAGTAGCACCGAAAATGCTGAGTGACATTTCGCAGACTAATATAAACACTGATTCAATAAAAACCAAAGGGAGAAAAGAAATTAGCTTCGACTTTTTTATGTATCAGGTGGATGAAAAGCCAGTCAAAGTATTAAATGCGTACGTTATTGGAATCCATGATGTATAAGGATGGTACTTGTTGTATGTAATTTTATCCAGCTTGTATATATACTCGAACCACAGATATCCAACCTGAAGTTTTGTAGAGGGCTTTTGTCAGACACTGGAAATTATGGGATGAAATCTTGTGAAAATAGAGTTTTGCGCATTACCATTAAGGAAACAGACGCCACAGCCAATTTAATAGAAATTCTACGTCTGAATTCTGACTCTTCCAGCTTCTCCATCCACTTCTCAACCTATATCAGTATAACTAATAATTTAGCGATGGTATAAACTTAGTCAAGTACGGAAGCGCTACAAAGCACGATATGCCATCTCAAGAACAGAGATGCATGTACTATCATCTTACTGTTGGGTGATAGTAGGCATAAATCATTCCAATAATCCATATATAACGATCAAGCCCTGAGCGGAACTGCCATTCATGCAAGCGGGAAAATCGTCCTTTTGCATGTGACGGGTCAGTGTAACCTGCAGATTTATCCAGATTCAGCAATAATCCATTTGGAAAAGAGAGGGTTTTTTCCATTTTCTTTCTTTTCCTTCTAATATAAATATTGGTAATTAATTACTGAAAACTAGAGCCTCAGCATGTGACTCACCAAGAAGAAACGTAAATGGGCTCCATATGAATTCAAATACTCCAGGGACCTCCCAGACCAGAATAACAATCAAGAAGCAGGAAGCCATCTTCAGCGCCATCACTGATCCAATCTCATTGTATTTGTTAAGGATACCGAGGGCACCATAAACCATAAGGGTAAAAAGGGTGTGCATGGGGCATATGTAGTATAACATGTAACTATTGTTGAGGACAATGCAGGCAAATGCCACAAAGAAATTAAGCCTCCACATCATCTGCGCATGAGATACGACAAACAATTGGTCAGGAACAAATGATTACTTATGCAAGCATGATATTTAAGCACAAGCGAATAATTACCTGGGCAAATCTAGCTAGGCTGAAATCCTTCCGGACATAGTAATAGGAAAAGTTACCAAACCCAGTCATCCACACATATGCAGAGATAAAAATGCGAATTGCGTTATAAATTTCTGTTGCAGCGAAGTAGTGATACATCAAAAACAATACCTGGAAAAAAGATTAAACAGAGTAAGATCGTATGCCATGCAACAAGAGCCAAGACCTATATCTTCGATTATAAGTTATATCGATGAATAATGCATGGATGTCATACCAAATCAAGTTCAACAGACTTTCTAAATGAAGCTTGACATATGGATAAGTTCTGTATGACCCTACTGGTCATGAAACAACAAAATGCCCAACTCTATATCTCAACATGCAAATAAATGGAAGGTTGAGGAAATTGATTGATCTGTAGAACATCCAACCAACAAAGTTGGCTAAAACAATGAATTTACTGACAAAGATTATATTATCTCTATCTGCTAGTAAATTGAAAATTCTTAAAACTCTCTGTAGAATAAACTTCAACTATGAGTAAATATTTTACAACGAACCAACCTGCATCCAGCCTTTCCATTCTTCAGTTTGATGCCTGTTTAAATAGAGTATAGATTTCCCAGTAATTGGTGATTTATCTTGATGGATCTTAAAAGAAGTGATCGCACAAACTATGATGAGAAGGAAATATAGAAACAGGAAAAGATCCCGATTGTAACTCTGCAAGATGAAAATATTCAAAAAAAACAAATTAGTCAGGTGCTAGGGTAAGGAATGATTACATGACTAAAGAAATTTATGATGAATGGCATTATTGACTCATAAACCGCTACCGATGCATGCAACGGCATTGCAGACTAATAAGCTATCTGGTGAAAAATCAAGTTCAAACTTCAAGCAATGAGCAAGGAATGTTTTTTCACTTTTGACTTAAAAGTTAAAACTGATCCATATTTTATACTGCTGAGAGGAATTAAGCGTTTAGGATCTTACCAACAGTGCTTAAAAAGAGTCAAGAAGTAGACTCTACACTTTATCACATATATAAGGGTAGTTTGACATACAGGAAAGCTTGCAGATTCTAAAGGGATGGAATGGCACCTTTTTTGACTCTCCAAAAATATCTGTACGATCACATATGTAGAAGTATACCAGATACAAGCCCAATTCAGATCTGAAATCACAGTTGTAATCAGAAATACAGTCATAAGATGTATCGCAAGTTTAAAAAAGATTGAGGCGACTCACTCACATGGCTCTCAATGTCAATCGATTTTCAACCAAGAATGACTCATCCATCAAAAACAATCTGAAAATTTCCAAAAATGAATATCAAACATGAATGCGTCATTCTAGCTAAAATCATGAAAACAAAAACAAAAAGTTCAATTTAAATTTAAAGGTACCAGATGCATCTGTATACCTAAGAAGTTGAGATGCCACATTTGAACTGCGTAGTCTTGGAGTAGATGACTGGAGATTTCCACCTTCTAATAAAACAGCTCTGTCATCGTCTTTGACCGTATTTTTGTCCAATTCAACTAAGTTGATGTCAGAGAGCCTGCCACTACAAGAAATTCGGTCATCGGGTAATAAGGGGAAAAAACATGAACCATTGGAGTCGGAAATGGAAAGGTAACTCAAATATGCTGTCTCTACTCCCACATATTTTGTGAGGCAAATCCAACTGAATATAAAACCAGCGCCTCTGTGGAGTTCCAGGTTCTATAACCATGAGAAGATAACGAGAAAATGAAAGGGTCAAGGTAATAAAGGAAGATGTCAAGAGATATGACTATGTATGTATCCCTTCAAACATTCTCGTCATCTCGTGTAGGCTGGAAAATATAGTTCGGAGTTCTCAATTGTTCTTTGTTTAGTATTAATAGCTAAGTCTGTACACTTGTGTTTCACAATTCTTTTGCATTAATGAGTATCTACTATATACTGCTGGTTTGAGTAGCTTGTGTATTGTTTAGAGTTAGGAAATAGTGGTCTTCAAAGTTAAAGATTAAAGAGATCATATATAACTTACATTTTTGAAGAAACTGAATTCTTCTTGTACTCCAACCATTCAGCATATAGCGTTGCTGCAAATAACGGGATTATTCCAAGGAAAAATGATACCTGCAACAAAGTCGAATATCAAACTATGTCAAGGACGGAGCTGGTTCAAAAATCTCAATGTACAAAATGCATAAAAGGAACAGTTAAAACTTTCACAAACAAACAGCCATGCATTTAGATCCATTAGAACTACATTTTCACGATACATCAACTATTAATCAACTATCGATGGATATCAATATGTTACATATTCAGCTCCCAAGTCATCATAACTAAATCTTAAGCATGAACATGACTTTACTTTATACTGATCTAGACGTAACATACTCTATTTGAAGATGATTAAACTGAAAATCAAACGAGACACAACCTACAGAAGACTGAATGTATAATCTGAGTTCATAGAGCTTCATGAACTACACATCTACTGGATACCAATCAAGCAATAGAAAAATTAAGGCACCCACGGCATCACAAGCTGATTCAATAGATACAGTCTAAAATGTCACAATGGAGTTGACTAATGATAACAAAACTTTTTCAAGTCTTAACAACATACCTTACTACTACTAATTAAAACTTTCACTAAAACATCACTATCTATCTGCAAACATACTCTGACTACCAAATCAAATTCAAACTCACATATAAACCTATTTTCCCAGTGATTCACATCTACAGTAATCCAAATCGGTCATCAAATCTTAACAATCAGCTTAACATTTTAACAATCGACATTCTTCCAATATTATCCATGAAATTCCTTACCCAAACTGAATCCCCAGACAGTTCAATACAATCATAAACCACATATCTTACTATCTTCAACTGGTTTTCACTTCTAAAGAATTGATGATCCAATCAATTTAATCCAAGAAAGTCAGATTCCTTACTAACATGTCACTATCAAACTTTGATACCACAAAACCAAGATCAGATTCAAGTTCAAACTATCATATCTCTTAAATTAATTCACAACCAAAGTAATCAAAATCTCACATCACATTTTAACAACCAACCTAACATTTCAATAATTAACAATTCTAATCATGAAATTCAACTAAAACTGAATTCATCGAACAATTTCAAAGATCTGAATATTCAGATTCTAGTACCTGGCCAGGAGTAATAGGTCCAGCGATCGCCATTTTGTTGGAGAACACTGTTATCCTGCTTCAATTTCTTGTTCTGAACCAGAGATTAAATTTTGAAATCGAGAAGCATTTGAAGAACAAATATGGAGGGGATTTGAGATCTGAAGATCGAAGAGTTGTTGTTGACTGGTACGGAAGACGAGTGAGAAAATCCTCTAGATTTGGTTTGTTGTTGAGAAAAAAACACTGATTTAATACGTAAATAAGACGACTCACCCGCTAACGACGGTGGTTCTGTTTTTTAATGCCTTCAAGGGAAACTTCTGATGGTGATGATGATGATTTAAATTTGATTAAATGATAAACTAATTGGTCACTAAAATTACGATAATAGCCTTTTTTTTGTTTTCTGTAATAATTAATGCATTGATTTATGGAAGTTAATTAATGTTGTGTTTATGATGATGACCAATGGAGTCACTGTATTAAGTTTGATTAAATGTTAGATTAATCTGAAATTAAGTGGTAGATTAGTGCACTGGGTATAACAGAAAATTGTTCAAATTCAAGTTTTATACTGATATGTGTCGAAAATGGGGGTACCTAAGTGGACGGCTAAGTCCAAATCTTTGGCCCTGGTGGACAGATAAAAGTTAAACTCAGGTAAGTAATATCATTATAGAAGGTGATGCGACTTGGATTTTAGAAATGATTAAAGGAAATGTTCGAGATATTTCTTAGAATATTTCTTCAACCATGATATCTATAAGAGATAGAATCAAGGAATTCCATCGAACATAATTTGTGGCTATTCCTAGATTAGTTGACTCAATTATTCATGATTTATGTAACCATGCAATCTCTAAATTTTAGGCATTTTATGAACCATCTGTATTTTCGATTTTCTTTATTATAATGAGTAAGCAATAAAGTTCTTCTTCCTTTAAAAAATAAATAAATTACAGATAGTTATATTTATCGTTTTCTTTTTTCTTTTTACTTTTTTCCCTTTATTTAATAAAAAAAATATCGCTAAAATATTTATAACTTCAAGAATATAGATCGATTTTTATTTTTAGTCTAAACTTTTAACCACTAAAAGCATCTTCAATAGAAAGAACAAATTTTACTTTTTAAAGACACATAGATTTTTAGACCTCTGTTTGAGATAACTTCATCTCCAAATAGTAGGTTCTATAAAATAGGAGGGATGCGAAAATAATTGCAAAGGTTTTAAAGAAAGTCTTAACTAGACCTCCAGAATGAGCTTCATTGTCATATTTTTCATTATTTTTTCTTTTTAATAATTATTTAAAGTAAAATTAAACGGTTAAGATTTTATCACATAAGATATTCTATGGGTAAATTTCCTATATTATTGGAGATAGTTTATTAGTTATGGGGTCTTATATTTACTATATGTGTGAACCCTTTTAAATAAAGGTCTTAATAAGACATCCACATAGTATTTTTTATACCCGATGTTGGAGATGCTCTAATAGCTTGTCTGGATACACAATAAGCAATAATTTTTGAATTTTAGAAGCAAAAATATCAAAGGTTAGATTGGGATCAAAATTCGAAAATGACTTCTAGAAGCAAAAAAAAAAATGATAAAGTAAACTTTTTTATCTTTTGATTTCTGGAGAAGTATAAGCACTTCTGCTTCTGGTATCCAAACACCCTTTAAAAATTACACCGCTACTAATAACATGATCACCTGTAATATTTTCTTTTTACTACCACTAACAATACCATTTCCAAGATCCACCAAAAAAATAGTAGACGCGGTAGATTATAATAAAGATACCATACTTGTGCTTGTGTACATTCGTGTTTAAGTTGAAGCTAGTATGAATCTAGATTCATCTCGGCTTAAACTCTGGTTCATTCAAGTTTAAGCAGATATAAACTAGTTGTTTATTCATAAAAGATATAATCTAAATTCATCGTGATATTTTGACAGAACTATTAAAGAGAGATGAACTAATTTTATATATAATTTGAGGACTTTTTTGAGGCATGTGGTTAAAAATTGTATCAAACTCGAATTCTAGAGCTTCTGGCCCCACCAAAGAAGATTTAGACCAATAATATATAGGTGATGTCTACCACCAAGGTTATAAAATGCATCTCCCCCAACCCTCAAATCTAATTCTATTATCTTCTCAATTTTTTCCGCAAAGAGGTTTTGTGTAACTAAACGTCTAAACCTATATTTTTTTCTCCGCAACCCCTAATAGTCTTTCATATCTCTTGTCTCCATCTTCAGCGATCTTTCGAGAACTTTTTTTCAATTGCATAGGTTTGTTGTTTAACCGAGTATTGTCAATTTTCTTAGGGTGAATATAATAGAGATGTTTTCTTAGGAAGAAGTTTGTTTCATTTGTAGATTCAATATTACATGATTGCAAGATTGGGTTTAGATCGATGAGAATAAGGTATGTATTTTTTTTATTTTTTTTATCATTTGAGGACTTTTAAAAATTGAATCAAGCTTAAATTCTAGAGCTTCTGATCCCACCATAAAAAATATATACCAATAATAATTGTAGGTTTCAAGTTTTTTAATAGTTTTTTTGAGCACCTACATCCTGGGTCGGTGATGAACACATACCTTCAATCTAAACCTTAAATGTTTCCAATCCCTACCCATCTCTCTTTTGTGCGTTTAATAAATCATTCTCTCAAACCCTATTATATTTCTCCTAGCCTCTCTCTTCCTTTCCTTTTTTTTCTCTCACCTCGTTGTTTCTCTCCATTCTCTGTTGTTTTTTTTTACTATTGATTCCTTTTGGATTTTTTATATCGCAGGTGATGATACATAGATGGAGAATTAAACGTGCATCATAGAGGTTTCAGTCTTCTTATCTTACTTTCTTGAACCTCTTTTGTCTGAAATAACGAAACATAAATTGGGGTGTGGTCCTTTTCTATTAATTAATTACGTGTTTTTTTTATTTTACAGATGATAGTCTACTAGATTTAGGGTTTCTAATATTAAATAGTTTGGTCTTTTGGACTGATTTTTCGTTGTTGATCGTTGATTTTTCTGAGTGTTGTTTTTCAGCATCCCTATTTTCAATTAGGGTATTCAGAATGATATATTTTATGTTTTTGATTTTGAATTTAGGACAGAAGTTAATGTGTGTTTTGTTTTCTTGGTATTTTAGATCAGGTTTTAATTTTATTATGCTACTCATGGGTTCCATTAAAGGTTGGGTATAATAAATTGATTTAAAAAAAAAATTGTGCATTTTCCTAATTTTATATAGTTCCGAGTTCTTAAGCTGATGTGTTCAGTGTGCTTCTTTTGCAATCACTCAGTAACTTATGCGAATTGTCTTCACATCTAGAGAGACTAAATTTCTTATGGTTTAGGAGAAGAATCTTTTATAACTTACTGGGGTGATTGCAAGGGCATCAGATGCGATCCAATGAAACTATTTTTAGAAATTGAGTGAACAAGGTTGGTTTTTTATCAAAAAAATGGTGTAACGACTTGATAGAACCTAGAATCAAGACGGTTGGTGCAATAAAAAAAAAACTCTTATGATTTTATTGTGACAATGGTCATGGTTGAATTATACAATGACAACAGTTGGTGACTGTTTCAGTTGGTTAGTCACTTTTTGTTTTCATAGAGTTTGTTATCAACTTCTTCCTTCATATCTTATAAAAATTTTACTTCATGTAGGATTAGAAATCATGGTTTCCATTGGCAACATCAATTGTACAGAAACTCCACGGCCGTTGCGTTTATGGTTGGGTCTAGATTGAGTCTTTTTGCATATAATAAAAGCATTATGTTGGTAATTGTGATCATGACATAGTCTGGATCATTTGTTCTGGAGTTGTGATTTGAGGGATGGTATCTGAAATTGGTTGTGCAATGTTTTTCAATTTGGGAAACCTTCTTGCTTTGATGATGTTGTCACTGCTGCAACTCATAGAAGCCCTGTTGTAAAAGAAAACCGGTTCATTGCAACTTGTGCTACATGGTGGGATCGTAGTCCAATTGAAAAAAAAATAAAAAAAATATTTTTTGAAATAATACTAATTTGACCAAATTGTTGTTTTTTCGAAGAATTTGTAAACTGTGATTGTTTATTTGTATAAGTTTACATAATTACATTATATTGTCGAGGAAAATAATGAACCAAGACTAGAGTTGGTGACTGCGGGATATTTCCTTTGCTCCAACAATAACACTATCGTTCAAGATAAGGACACCCCATTTTCGACAACGAACCACCAATCGCCGACATTTACTTCGAAATTTATGTGTGCAAAGGCTGCAATCAAATGCCACAGTCAGTATAAGAGTCTCCCCCTCTCCATGTGATTAAACTTTAGAAGGTAATAAATTTAGATACAATTGAAAATTAATCTTTGCGATGGTTCAATTTAGTTATTTCCGATTTAACAGTGGAATGTGTTGGCACTAACCTAGCTTAAGAGAACAAATTTATGTGATATCTGCGCTCAAAATTTGAGTGATAAATAACCTATGATGGTAATGTTCTGCGGGCTAATTAGAATTTGATTAGGTTCTATGGACCAGGTCAGTTTAGTTTATTTGACTGTTAGTTTATTAGGATTTTACCAATGTTTTTCAATTTAATTTTATAGCTTATAATAATTATGTATCTATTATAAATCCTTAGAAAATCTAAACTTAGGGTAATTTTTGCTAGGGTGTTATATATTAGGTATTTTTTTAGCAAAGACTCTTCCTATTCAGAGACACGTGATTTACATGTATTGTGAGTATATAGAACAATACCCTTATAATATCTGTCTTAAAATTTATCTAAGAGGAGACGTAAGCATAACGACAGCTAAAATTCTATCAACTAAAATTTATCTAATATTTATTTTTTCCTATTTTTAACTTTGGACTTTGGACTTTTGAACTTTATTATTATTTTTAAATCCTACGAAAGGGTATTTAATTATAAACTGTAACAGGGAAGGACGACAATTACAATATTGTCTCGGCTCCTCGGGTTCGTACACTGACAGAGAAGTCGGTGGCCCGAGTCGACTACAACCGATTCATCCCCCGTCTGGTACGGGAGGTAAAACTCGATCAACTCACGAATCTCTTGCAAGTGGTTTTACTGTATTCTTTCATAATGCATATATGTTGAGGACTTGAATACGGAATTTACTTTTCTAGTAAAGGGAAGAAACTGGCCATATAAGATAAGGGTTCAGATTTCATCACCGTATCCTTTCTTCCCGACTTAGGAACACGTTCCATATGCGAACCTAAGCCTAAAATTTGACTATAAAGAGATCTATAGGGTATCGAGCTTATTGGAAAATCATTCAAAAGGACTGTATTGGTTACTTTGTTAGTATAACTTAAAGTTTCAGGAAGATTATTTTAAGTTGATTAGAGCCGCCTTGTAACCCAAGGAAAAGTTTCCAAAGAGGCAGGGTTATCAAAGCTCCTTAGAGCTTATCCTGTTTCTATTCGACTTAATCTAATTCGGATCGTTCTAAGAGATTTGGTAAAACTGTAACTAGTTGCCTTTTGGAAGAATAGAAGCTGGTCTAGAAACAATCTAAGTGGAGCCATCATGCTTTTTGTTTGCTAGATTCAGTAGGTTTGATTTGGTTAAGTCGACCTTGTTTGTGTATGTTTAGAACCCCTTCCTGTTAGGATTTATTTTCTTAGATTTTTTGTAAGCTTATTAGGAAATTTTTGTTAGAAAATGTCAAACTGGTGTTACGATAGCCAATACAATGAGTATCCGACTGAGTTTCAAAACGGGCATCACCCTTACTATGACCATAGTGTGGATAGTATTTGGGACCACTACCAACCTTCTGAAGGTTATGGTTCATATCAAGGTGATCCCAATTACTATTCGTACATACACCCGTCTTATGAACATGAAAATGTGCAAAATTTGAGTTCTTTGTCTTTGAGGGATGCCCTAAATCATGTGCAATCTAGTACTTATATTGAACCTAATATTCCTCTAGAAGAATCACACGAGCAGTTGCGATCTAGCAATCCATATGATCTAGTTGTTTTTATAGAGAATTCCATCAAGGAGTTGACTAAGGACACAAGAAGAATCATAAAGGAGATGACTGAGGATACAAATAGGTTCGTATTAAGTGTGAACGAAAATCTGCAAAGAATAATATTGCTCAAAATGATCTTAATTTCCAATATAGTGATACCCTTGATAATTATTCACCTAGTCAAGAGGACGAGGGTAGAATTGGTAACACTGCTTATTTAGACGAGGTTCAAACATCTTTATATTATTATAATGACGATGATAGTATTGGTGAAGAACTTGAAATATACAGGCAGAGTGATAGGGAAATTATCACTCCAATTGTGCTTCATGATGATAGTATTATTTCTGGTTAATGATTATTCACTTATTCAAAAGGAAGAGGATTTGACTAGAGATACCACTATTTTAAACGGTGTAGAATTTTCTTGTTTGGAATCCGATAATGGTTTAGAGGAACGAGTTTCTCCTGAGACTAGTGATTTAGAGTCTGACGATTCAAAGACAATAGTCTCTGACGAAGATGATAGACTCATAGAGAATTTTAATTTTAGTCCATCTGAGAGTAATGTTCACTCTAAGTTTGGGGGTACCGATGATTCTTGTGATCGTCAAGTATCCCTGTTTAAAGTCCGTCACTTGGGACTTGACATATGCACCTCTACCATTTTTCAAGATCATCTTCAACCTAGATTCCCTAAACCTGTTGATGTCTAGAAAGAAGTTCAGTTGCTAGAGACTCATCCTCTGGTTGATGTGGTCTACCCAGGAAATAATACCAAAACTGATTTTGTTTTCCCACTAAAATATTTTCTTCCATATATGGGAATGTTTGCATTTCAAATGTGTCAGTTATTAAGTTTTGAGACTAAGCCTAATTAATTTAGGAGATTAGAATCGACACATTTGCTTAAGAATGATCACCATTTTCATAGTAGTCAACTGTGTGGGTCAAATCTGATTAACTTTGAGGATCCATAATTATTCAGGTTATTATTATATGCCTTAAATGTATTATTTGAGTTTTTCCAGACTCTACAACATGATCTTCCGGATCCTTCCTATGAGGAAAGTCAGCCTAAAGAGATTTATCTAGATCCTTTCATAGAGCCCGAACCTGAACCTCAACTAGATGTAGTTGTCATAAACAAAACACTAGATAGAGATAAGGTTGTACTTGGATTGTTCACTTTCTAGGCCTGCTGTAATTTTCTTCTATTTTGGATAATATTATTTTATTCAGATGACCCACAGTGGTTCCGACTATTGCTATATGATTTAATGAGGTGATTAATTCTTTCTTATTCTGGATGAAGACTTTAAACTTAGCACTTCTTGGGAGGTAACCCATGTTCATGTGACACGGTAGTATCTTTTCTTAACTCCTTTACTTCGATTGGTAACAGTTTCTCCTTGTTCATATATTTAATCATTCATCTTTTGAACATTGAGGACAATGTTAGATTTAAGTTTGGGGTAAGGGAGAAACTTTTAGTGAAATATGAAACTCCTAAGTCTAAAAACTTGTGAACAATTCATGATGACACTATTCTAGGTAGATGGAAACTTAACTCTTTTTCTATAGGAATTTGTGTGCCTAGTTAAATGGTCTATTCATAAAAGGATGCCTGGCTCAGGTGTTAGAAATAACATGATAGTTGTCACCATATCTCGGAGTCTATCTCGACCATATCACCTTCTGTTTTTATTTTTGAAATTTTTGTGTTTCTCTAAGTGATTTGGTGGGGAACCAATATCGAATTGTTATCGTTGTTAGGATGAAGTTGGGTGTTTGAGATCAAGCCTCATTATTGTATTATTTAAAGCATTATTCAAAAAATAAAATAAAATAGTATTGACACTTTGATAGCAATACTGTGTGTTCTCCCTGTCTCCGTCGCCTAAGCAAGCGTGGAATGCAGGATCCATGGAAACTATCATGTAATCTGCTGAAAAGGACCATGCGCTTAGATTCAAAAGATCTAATCATGTTGTCAGTATGAAGATAATTGTTTTATTTTCAATAAACCGACCGCTGAGGCCCTTGTATATACCAGCTGAGTCGATATTAATATAGGGATTAAGACCAGTGGGAGCGTATCTCAATCCATTAGGGTTCATCCTGGCAGTGACCTTCAGAAAGATATGGGAAACATCGTTCATCTTAGTCAACATGCGCGAACTTCATTTTTTCCACATCTATCTTCTAAATCTTTTCATGTGATTGTACTTTGATAGATTCTGAGTACCTTGTTTGAACGATTATCTAAGTAGAGTTTTGAATTCTTGTATGAATTTTAGTACACTGAGCGAAAACTCGTGTACAACAATTGGATTCATGCAGGGTAATAATTCTTATAGCCGAAGAATTTAATATACAAACTAATATCTTGTTTAGTGTCTATCCTCAATCTTTCACATGTATCTAGGGTTTTGAGTAAAAGGTTTTATGGGTACACCTCTTGTAAACCCTCACGAGACAAAACTCGTCCACTAGGGACACCTAGGGGTTTAAAGGCTTATTGCACACGCTAAGTGCAATCGCGATGCCTGCGAAAGTGAGTTAGGATTTGTTTTTATTTTCTAGATTAGACTTTCTCGAGGACTAGCAAATAATAAGTTTGGGGGTATTTGATAGACACGTTTTCGTGTCTTATTTGATCTCAGTTTGTATATTGTTAAAACTCATTTGTGTACTTATATTGTGATTTATGTGTTTGTAGATATTTTTGGAGAGTAAATAATCGAGGAAAATTGGGCTTAAAAAGTTATAAAAGAACCCAAGAAACTGATAAAGGCACCCAAGAAAAATGATAAAGGCACCCAGACTTCTACTAAAAGCACACATCTCTCATTTCAAATTCAAAAAGTTTGTTTTTGGCGGGAATTTTATTCCTATTGATCTGTGAAGACTTTGATGTATTTGGTTGGAGATTTTGGTGGTTTTATGACAAGATATATTCTTGCCTACTATTTTGAAGTTTAAGAAGTATGGGAGACTCGATCGAAACCAAGCAAATCTCGTGTTGTTGTGTTAATTATGGGAAGAATATCTCTCGGTTTTATTTCTAAGGAATAAATATGATCTGAGGGTTTGAACAAGGCAACAACAAGCCTCATCAAGATTCTGTCTTAAAAATCAGATCGAGAGTCAATGGGAAAAGATCAACAATCAGACCCGAGATTATTCTCATTACTGCCAAGATTTAATTCCCATCAATGAGAAGATTTTCACGAGGTTTAGGGTGTTTCTGATGTTGTAGTATAAATATAGGTGATAGAGGAAGAGATTGGGGGGGGGGGGGGGGCTGGAGAGGCCAGAATCACAAAATCAAAAATCAAAAAAATTATCATGATGAAGAAGATGAAGATTCTGTTGGGAAAGGGTTGAAGTTTTCGTGGCCAAAAGTTTGAAGGTTCTGTTGCTAAAGCTTTTAATTTTGTAATGTTTATCTTCATTTGCAACATTTATTTTCAGGGAAACATTTTTCCTTCTGTAACAGTGATTCTGTAACGCTTATAAACGTTGAAACTCGTTGTTTTAGTTATTTTCACTTTTTTTCACCATTTGTAAACACCATTTTGAGCAATGAATGAGTATTTTGAGAGTGTTTTCAATATGAGGAGATAAACCCCTTCACTGGGCGACGAAGGAAGTTATTTTTTCCAGAAATTATATGTTAATATTTATTTAATTAATTTGTGCAATTTTTATGATTATTTGCCTTGGTTAAAAATTGATTTATTGATTTTTATTAAACATTTGTGATTTCATTAGATGGTACATGCTTGGCCTAGGTTTTAGATGTTCCATGCTTTTGTTATACAATTGTTGTTTTAAAAAATCTACTTGTTGCAATATTTTAGAATCAAATTAAATATAAGAATTGCATAATTATAATTATTGAATTAAATCAGTTTAAAATTTGGAAAATAGTGGAATCTGAGTCTCAGTCCCTTGTAATTTTGTCAATATCTTTTATTTGCTATTTTTAGTCTTAGAAATTAGGTTTAAAAACAAATCTTCACAAGTCTTGAACAAACTTTATTTACCACAACTACAAAAACCATCACCAATCTGAAATCCGATAACCGTTTCCGAAAATCCGGGATCCTATAGGAAATTATCCGACATAACGGTTATCGATGTCGGAAACAGAAAATTATCGGCGGATGAACCATTTTCCGTTACGATAATTTACGGTTTTGATAGCATATAATCCCAATGTTCATACATTCATTTCTTCATTCCCGTTCATTTCTTCATTCGCATCTTCACTCTCCAGTATGAGCAATCTCTATTCATATCTTCTTCTTCTGAATCTTCTTTTTCTTCCCATTAATTCGTCTCATACTCTCATTTACCACCACCATATCATCTCTTCTCTATTCTTCTATCTACCATGAGTGAACCAATAAATCAGTTATTAGAAAACTAGGGTTTATGTTCAATTTAGGGTTTTTGTTCAATTGATCAAATCAGGGTTACTGTTCAAATGTTTAATTTAGGATTACTGTGTAATTAAAAAACTAGGGTTTCTTTTTAAATCCAAATTTGGGTTCAGTTTTGAAACTTAATTTAGGGTTTCAGAAATCAATTTGTGCAACTAGTTTTTTCAAAATTGATTTTTGAAGTGAAATTAGGGTAATCAATCAATCATTGATGTCACAAAGTCAAAGAGCATCAAATCAATTGGTACATCAACTTCATCAACTTCAGTTGCATCAAAATTACAAGAAGAAAATGTTCAAGGTTCAGAAATGAAATTTATCTTTGTGATTCGTCCCAGAGAAGAATGAGAAGAAGAGGAAGATCCACTTATAGCTGAAGCAAATAAGAAATTGCGTACAACAAGGTATGATGTATGGAATGAATTTGAAAGGATTATTACTACAAAAATTGGAGCATACGGGAAGAAGGAGATTTAAGTTATAGGTATATGCAGTCACTGTAAAAACAGAAATAAAGCAGCAAGTGCAAAACGAACCATCCGCTTGAGATCCCATCTCAGTTCCTGCAATAAGAAGCCTGGGAATCATCCTGGACAAAGAAAAATTACTTCTATCAAAACAGGTAACACACAAACTAAGTTAGCTAATTAGAAATATGATCCTGATGTTACTAGGTTACTTGTTGCTAAGATGATTGCTAAGCATGATTATCCACTAAATATGGTTGAGCATGGATATTTTAGAGAGTTTGTTAGATCTTTGAACCCTTCTGCCAAGTGTTATAGTAGGAATACAACTAGGGATAATGGATATTGTTATACAACATGTCATTTCATAGATGATGGATGTAAACTGAATAAGAAAAAACTAACATACATTTTAGTGCCATCACCACATACTGGATAAGTTCTTACAGATTTTGTGAAAGCAGTAGCTCTAGATTGGAACATAGATAGTAAGTTGTTTGCTTTAGTTGCTGACAATGCTAAAGCCAATGATGTTATGATGACAAATTTGAAGAGATGGCTTTCTAGCAAGAATTGTTTAGTTCTTGAGGGTGATCTGTTTCAAATGAGGTGTAGTAATCATATATTGCATTTAGTTGTATTATGTGGGATGAAAGTAGCTGCTGGATTTATAGAAAGTATTAGAGAGTGTGTCAAATATGTCAAGTCTTCACAGGATAGAAAATATAGGTTTGCAAATGCTTTAGCACAACTTAAACTTCCTGCAAGGTATGTAAGTTTATATGTGGACACTAGATGGAACTCCACCTTTAAGATGCTTAAAGAAGCAATTGATTTCAGACAAGGATTTGTCAGGTTAGCTGATTTGGATTCTGAATTCAATATACTACCAAGTATTACAATAGGGTATATTATATTCATAAGAGAATTAGGCAACGAGAATCTAGTCCTCACATGTATATCATAGATATGGGATTGAATATGAGGGAGAAGTTTGATAGTTATTGAAAAGAATGTAACATGTTGATGAGCATTGGAGTGGTTTTAGATCCAAGGAACAAGGCTATATGGATAAAGTTTGTTTATAAGGAGTTATATGAAGTGGATGGCTATGTAACTCAGTATAACAAATTTCATATAACACTCAATGCTCTTTTCTCTTCATATGAATGTGATAGTAATTGTAGAACTGCAGATTATTTTGGGCCTACATCTAGTGGTGGAACATGTTCAGCTGGAATTGATAATTCTATAACAACTACAAGTTATTATAAGTATGATGAGTTTACAATGGAAAATAATAAGATTGAAGTTCAGAAGTCAGAGTTGAAGAAATACTTAGAAGAACCACTGCTTACTAAAGGTATACCCAAACAGGAAGGTCTGTTTGATATATTGGCTTGGTGGAAAAATCATGCTCCTAGGAAGGAATATACTGCTAAGAGATGTGTTGGTTGTTCCAATGACAAGTGTAGCATCAGAATCCATGTTCAGTGCTGGTGGCAGGGTTCTTACAACACACAGAAGCTCATTGGCTCCAAAAGTTGTTCAAGCATTGCGTTGCTTAGGTGATTGGTTGCAGATCTCAATGCCAATGCTAATTCTAGTAGTACATGTTAGTAACTTTCCTTTCCTTTCTTTTCCTTTCCTTTCATATTTCTTGTATTGCCAGCTAACAAATTTTAGATTCTTTGAAATGCAGATGTACTTTGAAAGTTGCAGGTTGTATCTCAATGACAATGCTAGTACAGATGATGTGCTTCAATCCAATGCTAGTACAAATTTCAGTTTCTTTGTGTTTTCTTTTGCTGCAAGAACAATAGAACATGTAATTTATAAACTGTGAACATTTATGTGTTTGAACTGAATTATGAACTGAAAATGCTTATATGAACTGAAGTTGAACTGAAAAACAGGTTTATCTGATTTCTGTCAGATATCGGAAATTATCAGAAAAATATTCGATATCCGATAACCTTATCGTAACGGAATCGGAATTGATTTTAAGATTCCGTCAGAAATTATCGGATAATGGATATCCGATAAGCCTTATCGTAACAGAACCGGCTGAGCCAATTTCTGTTTCGATAAGTTCCGTTGACATCCCTACAGACAATATTGAAAGCCTACATTATGTTGCACCCATCATGTCCTAAGTCACATTTATCCACATCTCTTTAAAAGACATACACATCAAAAATTCTCTACGTAAAGTTACATTTGTTATAACATGTTGTTTGTTATTTTCTTTTTAATGCCTTTAACTTCTTTGGAGGGTATAATAAACATCATTTATAGGAAGCAATTTCCAATTTTGTTAGCGGAACACGATGAAGAATAAGAAGATAAACTAGATAATAAGTTATATTGGTAGTACACGGATAATTTCTTAAGGCGGCTTTTAAAAAGTCTTTTAGTATTTTTTTTAGTGTATAGTTTTTTTTGGTATACATGTATATTTTGAAAAAAAAAGATCAAACTAATTTTCACTAATGTATACATGTAGCAGTGTATGCCTTCTAAACAATATTGCAGCAATGAATTTAAATATTTCATTTTATAATATATTTCATATTTTATGTTACAAAACAAACCATAAATATAAAAAAAAACCATACAATACAAAAAAATCGAAAAGGTTGAGCCTCGTTCGTAGACCGGTGTGATACCTAGTATGTATATATATATATATATATATAAGTTCAGAATAAGCTTTTGTATTGTTTTCTCTTCTTGTATTATTCTCAAATGAATGTCATGTTCTTAGATGGATATCCATTAAACCGAAAAGTACATTTCGAACCTGTGCCAAGTAAAATAATTTCCCAGCTGAATTCCTTGGCATCAGGTGTCAATAGTCGTGATTCGGCCAAAATAAAATGTTTGCGCAAAAAAAGAAATGTTGTCAAACCATATTGTACACGACATTGGGCTAGTCCCATCGCCAAACATAATGTGCAAGGGACTGGTTAGTCCCAACGCCAAACCTAATTTTCACGGCACTAGACTAGTACAAGCGCTAGAACCTACTCGGCACTAGCACATCTAACGCCTCAACAATGCACGGTGTTGGGACTAGCCCATCGCCAACCCCACTATGCACAGCGCTGGGACTATCCCATCACCAGACTCATTATGCACGATGCTGGGACTAGTTCCAAACAATACCTTGCGCTCCCATCTCTTCACCTTGCATCTTGAGAAGCGCTTGCATCTATAGATATTACGTTTCTATTTTTTCTTTTTATATAACATGAAAGGGACCCACTACTATTCACGTGGTAAGAGCTTCTTCAATGGATTGTGTGTGAAGAAAAAAGTCTTAATCCACATATGATAGACAATCATATTTATAAAATATTATCTCCATGATTGGAAAAAAAAAAGTTACACATCATCTAGCTAGGTGAACCTCTAGTTTTAGACATTCGCCTAGAGGATGTCTTCACACTTTTACTAATAAAATTCATTGAAAAACAAAAATGAAAATAATTTCAACTTATTGTATACTTATAAATAAGTAAAAGAATGATAAAAAAATTTATGGGTTGAAGATAAAACTTTTTTTATCCTAATATTTAGGATTTTATACCTAGAGAATATCTTAAAAGTGATGCCACATATGAAACATCCACATTCACAATTGGAGAAGCTCTAAGAGTGGCAAGACTCTGACTTTTATTTTTGATATATTTTAACTATAATAAAATATATTTAAAAGGATTTAACTAATCACGTGGAAATTATTTGTTATATACAAAACAACTACTTTTCTCTAGTTTTTTGCTATTTTTTGGCGTTATTTGTTTTAAAGGTCGGCGTTATTCCTTCTGGTATAATTTTAATAATTTAAGCGTCATTTGGGCGTCGTTTGGATTGTCATAGAACCTTGGAAAATGGCATATAAAAATTGTGAAACATCCCTATACATAAGCCATTATGCTTGACAATGCTAGCATTCCATACTTTTTTCACAATTAAAATAGCTTGGATTCTTCCATTAGGCCAAGCACTATGGTGAGATATATGACTTGGCTATAGCTATAATCTAGTCAAAGAAAAGTATTATGGGGCATGGCTTGGCTATAATCTGGCCCAAAGCTTTGGCTTGGTTAGAAGTGGGATCACATATGATCCCAATTATAGCCAAGCTATAAAGACGGATACCAGGTATCCGTCAGAAAAATGCACTTTACGGACACCCAGTATCCGTCTCAGGAGTTAGACGGATCCTTTGTATCCGTAAAATTTTTGACAGATCCTGGGAATCCGTCTCGAGAATTATAGTTGTTTGACCTTTTTTTCCTTACACCTCTCTCAAACCCAATCTTGGTCATCCATCACCATTAATGTCTCTATGTTCTCCACCCTCTGATCCCAACGGATATTTTTCAAAAGAAAATAGAAATTTTCTCTATATATAGCGACATCTTTCTCTTCTCAAATCACACCAAATCAATTTCTTTTAACTCGATTTCCTACTCAAATCCCCTTTATTTTTCTTTTCATAAGTTTATTTCTCCTCCATTTTATTTTCTATCTCTTTTCCATATCTTTTATAGATAAAAATATCGTCAGGTAAAATTAGAGAAAGAAATATTCTTCTGTAGAAGACATATCTTATTACCGCTTATTGTAATCTAAAGAAAGAATGAATTTCCAATTCTGACGCAGGTTTGTTTTGGGATAAAATATTTGAAAATTTTGTATTAGCCACAGGTGGAAATCCAAACAAGCGTACTAGTTATGGAATTCGAAATAGATTTAGCACTATCAAGGGTGAAGTGGATAACTTTTCGGTATATCTTGTTAATGTTAACACAAACCATCCAGACTTCGAAGAAATTAACCGGGTTAGTTATCTAAACTAGTTGAATAAAAAATTGTTTGACTATGTTTTTGTTTGTATGTTTTTTTCTTACTAACTTATGCATCATTTACATTAATGTAGGGTATAATGGCAAGAACACAATATTACACTGAAACCACCAAAACTTTCAGTTGCGATACAAAATATATGATGTTGAAAAATATTCAAAATGTAACATAGGATCAAACTCAAGACACAAATATGGAAGATGATACCGATATTCATAATTTGGCTTCCCAACATCCTAATACGCAAAAAAAAAATCAAGTCAATCCCCTAATATTTATTCAAGTCAATCCCACACTCCCTAAAATCCATCATCAAGCCAAGTTCATCGAACTCAATTTAGAAATCAATACCCAAGCTCGACTGGCGTTCCTTATGGCATCCTTATTGCAGAAGGAAGACCAATTACTACCGAGCAATTTATCGATAAACGACAGTCAAATGCTCAAACTAAAAAGGTTGTATCCAATAAAAGACTCTCACAGAAAAGCACGCCCCCTACACCATCATCACAAGAATCACTCATCAGCGACACGAGTGGTAAACTTATTGAATTTTTTTAATGAAACACGAATAGTGAACGAACCTTATAAACAACACCAACAAATTTTTTTTTGAAGATATGGTATCAACTCAAAAACAACAAATGCTTCTCTACATACAATTGGAAGAAAGGGTTATAATGTTGAAGGAGATCTCAACGTTGGCCCAAAATGCAAGATTATACTTTGAACTAAAACAACGATAAATTTTGTAAAGGTTGCAGGCAGTTGGAGTTTCTCCACCACCACCAGAAAATCAGGCATAATACCCAAGATATTATCCTCAAAATTGACAGCCGGCGGTCAAGATTTTGTGGGTACATATTCTGTAAACCCTCACGAGACTCAACTCGTCCACTAGGGTCACCTACGGGTTTAAAGGCTTGTTGCACATGCTAAGCGTAACCATGATTCCCACAAAAGTGAGTTAGTTCTTAGTTTTTTATTTTTCGTGGACTTGTAATCTAGTTGTTGTTTGTAGTTATTGAATCATTTTCACAACAACTGTATTTTGTTTTCCATATATTACTCAAGTTCCAATAATTTTAATTTTATTTTATCTTATCCCTAGAATTCAATTTCAAATTTGTGTACAACTCATTGAATCCTACAACACAACAGCTCTCCAACGACTATTTTTTAACGACTACTTTTAAATCAGATTTTTATATATTGAACAAGGTGTACACCAAACAACTCACACAAAAATCCAAAAAAATATTTTTGTTTTTGTATCTCCTATAAAATTATCTTTGCATCTAAAGGTTTCTGAGATTTTCTTCATAAGTATGGCTTTGTATTTTGTAGAAGAAGATGTAACTATCTCCAGAGCTGGGTGATTGCTGCACGTCAACCCGATGTTGTGCACCACTTAGTTATGGTTGATGAATTTTGGGAGCAGGTGTACAACAATTATATTCAATCTTTTGTGAATATCCATCAAAAAACTAAGCAGGTTATACAAAAAAGGGTTACTGTCATTAAAACGGCAGTAAGAATATATGTAGACATCCAACGATCATTTTATAGAACGAGAGATCCCCAAATGACAGTTGAAATTATTGTAAGTTATACTAATTTGCTTTAAAAATATCTTATAATATTGTTCTTCCATTTAATCACTAAACTAGTTCATAAATATTACTTTTGGCAGGAGGAACTTGGAAGGAGGCATTACTACCGAAAAACGGGAAAACCATTCAGGTTTTATGAGTGCTACCTAGTCATCAAGGATGGCTAGCCGGAGATTAATCCGGAACTTACACCTCGTGAAGATTAAGGCATCCTACGGTCAATATTTTGTGGGTACATCTTCTGTAAACCCTCACGAGACTATACTCGTCCCATAGGGCCACCTAGGGGTTTAAAGGCTTGTCGTACATGCTAAGTGTAACCGTGATTCCTACAAAAGTGAGTTACGCTTAGAATTAAGATTTTATTAATTTGCTTATACTTTAACAATATTAATTGTACCACCAGTTAACCAACTTTTAAAGAGTACATAAACTTCAGGACGTTACACTCAAGCTTCATTCGTCAGGATTATAGTGTGCAAGATTGTTTTTCAAGAGTTCATAGCATTCATCAAACACAAATGTTTTTCCCGTCTCTCCAACAAATTCGAATTCAGCTGACAATTTCTGAAAATGTCAAGTATAAAAAAGTTAGCTATGTTTAATGTAAAGGAAAGACTGAATGCTTATAAGTAATGTTTAGATACTCACTCGTTCTTCATACGCCATCCCAGGATTTTGTATGTTAACTTCAATCTGAATCGCGATAAATATTTTCACCTTCCTGTTGATAATTCTGAATCAATTTTGAAGATTTATTTTTGTTCTAGCCTTTGCATTACCCGTTAGTTCAACAAAGGTATCGAATACAGTTACCCAAAAACGGTTGCGTGGTTGATCTATACAAGCGTGATCTTCTGTAACTGATATCCAGGATTGAACAAGAGCAACATCTTCTTCATTGGTGAATCGTTGCATTTTTTTTGTTCAAGTCAAAAAAAAATATGTTTGGACAATTTCATTGGGAGAATGAGATCCTTTATAAAGAAATCAAAAAAGTATTTTAAATTCAAAAACTAACCGTTAAACAGTACAATAAGTCGTTATACAAAAAACTAGTTGTTAGTTTAAAACTATTGTAACACCATTATCTCGTTTGAAACCTTTAGCATACATAATATAAAAAGCTAAAATAAGATAATAAGGAACATTTTAATCTAAACTCTTTCACGCCAACCATCATATGATCCCAAAAAAAGATCCTCCTCCATGACGACATTAGATGATGATGGGTGACCTGGTTGTCCTATTTGTTATACATAACCATGCTCTTCATATGTTGTCCTGCTTTGATGGCCATATTGAGAATACCATTGAGGATGGTAGTACTGCTCGTCTTGACTGTTTGGTACAAAAGAACGAGACAATCCTCCTGAATCACGATCAACACTACTTTGTCTATGAGTCCAATCCGGCCCACTCTGATAAGGTCCTTCATACCGTATGACCTTAGGTACATATGGGACGCCTTCAGTGGGATGCATTTGATATCGCGAGTTGGTTGTGTAGTCGAGCAAAAAGTGGTTCATAGCGGTAATTTGATGGGCTAGTTCCTCACTATGTCGACACCACATTTCCTGCAAACACCAAAAAATATTTTAATTACACCTTTTTCCAACAAACATTGTTATAAAGATATCATAAAAGTATTAATAACACAACTGATACTCACTGGAGTACCCCAATTAACATTATAACTGGGTTTGTAGACTGCACTCATGTACGCATCTCCTAACGGTCTGTTGGTCTCCCTTTTATTTTCGTCATCCACTCTAAGGTAGGATTGTTGTAGCTTTGGGAATAAATGATGTTCATTCAGCACCAATTTTTATGTGTATATAGATTGCCTTCGCGTTAGTGGGTCATGGAGATAAGCATTAGGATCTTGGGAAGAATACAAATCTATGTTTTCTTGATGTTTAATAATCGAGGAGTATCTTCCGACCGAGCATCTCCAAAACTCGAAGTAATGGATAAGATCGACCTCATTGAACTTTAAGGAATCAAGACAATTGTTTTTGTACAAGTAGGCGGTCGTAATATTTTTTGTATTGTCAGGTGGATTCGTCGGTACTACCCACATTTCACATACTTGTCTGAGTTATCGTTCACCCAAGTACATAGCAGAATTGCCAAAAGGATCATAAAAAACTTTACGACCTTCGGAAATTAGTTTTGCATGTATCACCTCTTCCCTACCTCTTTATCAACTTTTCGACCACAACTCCTATGTTGTCGATGAGATAACGAATTTGTCAATTTGTAGACGAACCATTGAAAGTGAATGCGTACTTGTATCTCTTTGTTTATCTTTTCCTCTTATTCTTTGTCTGTTATCATAAAGACGACCGGCCGTCCATAGATCAAACTCTTCTTCCGGCATATCAAGTATCTTTGGATACAAAGTTCTGAGATATGCTCAAAAACAAGGTTGCACAACCAAAAATATTTTAAAAAAAAACTATGGACCACTAACTAACGTTATACAACACATCGAAAAAAAGTTAAGAGCGTGTATGAATATGTTTACCTTTAACAGATACCAAATGAACATGAAGCCACCATTCTCCTGCATTACTCCTTGACTCAAACTCCATAACATATGACCATAAATTGTTGAACCCCAATCGTAATTGTGAACTATATTCAAACCACCAAATACCCTTAGCCAAGAAATATAAACCATATCGTTCTGGTTCGGGAACAATATATTACCCATAAGCCACATCATAAACCACCTTTCCATTTATTCTTGACACTCATTGTTGTTCTCTTGCACTTTTCTAGATACAATAAACGATCTTATCACACTATTCTGAATCCATAATCGTTTGATAAGTTCATTTCTCAAAGATACAATTTGTTCTTCCTCTACTACTTGTTCTCCAACTTTTCCTACGAAAGGAAGCAAACAACATATCCACTGCAGAAGAACCTCACACACTTCTTTCTTACTAAAATTTTACAATGTTATGCGGGTTCCTCGGTCGATATGTATGCTTGATATTTGTGTGAAGTCCCACGGCATAAAGCATATCTGAGAACTAGGGAAGTGAAAAATGTATTGGTGGTATGCTAACACCTTTCGCGAATACCGGAGGTAAGAGCATGGTCGTTATTTTTTGGATAAGTTATCAAAAAGATTGATCCAAACCGGGAATTATCTACAATTTTTTTAGAATGGGGATTCTGAGCAATAATGTCATATAATTCAGTAACATTGCTAGTACTACTCCGATGTTTTCTTACAATTTCTCTATCATCTCCCTCAGGACATTTAAACTTACGATCGGCATTATCTGGCGACAAAATCGTATATCTATTTTTCATGATGCTATTAAAATTCTCATCCATTCTCAACCCTACAACATATATATACCATCACACTTTAACATATTTGCATCACTTGAATCATCACATAAACCATTGAATTTTAACACACTGTCATCACATATATAAACGTCACATTTTAACACACCTTAATCAAAAATTAATCATCAAATAACAAGTTAAATATGGATTTCTAACTACATACATGTCCATATAACATAATCATTATCCATAGAATTTAAACAATCAATAAAACATCACAATTTCATGATTATCAAAAAAAATTGATTTAGAACCCTGGTGGTAGATTAACTTACCTTTGATGATTTTATGGATGGATTCTGAAATTGAAAGATACAATAGAATCACCAATAAGTATGAAACAAACCCTTTAAGTTTGACGCAACAAATCGACCTATAACACCTTGATAATCAAAAGGGGATTAAAATGGTTTGAGAGGAGAGGAGGAAGAAAGAAAATTAAAAGTGTTTGAATGAAGAGAAACTTGGGCGTTTCTCTGTATAAAAAAGTTGTACAAATCAACCAATTGACTGTGACGGATACCTGATATCCGTCTCGCACTATACTGACGAATACTATGTATCCGTCTCAACAAACCAAGCCATATTTTTTATAGTAAAACTTTTTAGACTCCTCTATAACTTGGGTATAATTAAGCTATAATCAAGCGATTGCCTTCACCATAGTGCTAGGCCTTATTCTTAATATTTACCCTGCAACCAAAAAATCAATCTCTAAACTCTAACTACAAACCTGTGAACAAAATTATCCATGAGACCCAAATTTTGCGCCGTAACCCAAGTCAACCACTGACCCCAACATATGGCACAGTGACCCAAAAAATGCCTCGTTATTTGTGACCCTCTCATGATCCAAAAGTTGCTCTGAAAAATCTACATCGTCATTCACACAACACCACTGTCGACCTTTGTAACGGAAATTACTGACCACTCAGTATTGGCTGGATCCTGGATCCGGCAAAATGATAAACACCATAGAGGTAGTTTTCACCCCCAAAACATTTTCCCAAAATTTAGGGGTCCGAGTGCTTGGCAAAGAGAAAATTACTGTTAAATCATCTTCTTAGTTTTTATAAATCAATTAAACAATTCTTTGCTGCCTGAAGAGATTGACAGCGCTGCCTAAAGAGATACTGAACTTGGGGATAATGTCTTGAAGACATTACTCAGATAACCCAATATCAACGAAAAGAATACTAGACTTGTGGTAGGACAGAAAATATAAAGACAAACACCTGTCTAGCAGAAACTGATATGTATTTGCTTTTCAAACAAGCATATAGGGTTACTTCGGTAACAAGTATAACTGGAGAAAAATTGAGAGACCAAGATATATCCAAGGTATAACCAGAGAAGGGTGATATGGAGTTTTCATGTTTTACTAGATAAAGCATTACAAATAAGCCCACTAAATATAGGTTCTACATATAAAGAGGGGCATCAAACTAGGGAAATGCTTGTTCGCGACCATGTCAAGCACAACATACCAGTGCGATTGCAACAAAAATCCAATTGACTACTGCTTTTTGTTCTTGCTGTCTTCTTTATCCTTTGCTCGTTTCTGGTAAAGCCTATCCAAGACGCGCTTCGCCTCACACTGTGGAAAGTTCTCAAGATCATAATAATGGGGTGCTATATCAACAAGCCTGCAGGACGAACACACAGAAATAAGTAATTTATATAACTCTACCACTCTATATTCTCAATTAACGACCCATAATACTAGATTTAAAATATGCCACAAGGAGAGACTTGTTGAAAAGAACTACTCAATCGAAATACCGTGCATCAACTTACCACTCTCCGCGAACATCTGTAACAGTACGAATGAAATTCCTGCTAGTCAACACGTACTCATTGTAAATGACCCACTCCGGCTTGTGATCCAGACAGTTTGATGGATGCAGATGGACAACCTGCAGAAGCAGATGCGGTGAGACAAGAATACTGGTGCATAAAACAACAACTATTTTCTTTCCATTGTCCAAAAGCTAACTAGCTGTAAATTAAAGAAAACAAAACAATTACCTGATTATCTTTCACTGTTAGATAGTGTCCTGTACGTTCAAGGTGAGCTACTTGCATGAAATAACCAGAGAGCATAGCCTTCCTGATGTTGATATAGTAGTCACGGCTGTTGAAATCTGTACTGCATAGCTTGAGGTTGAATCTGGTCATTATGCGCATCAGTTGTTGCCTCACATTATCAGCAGACTTTAGCGCCCTAGCATTGACAAAGTTATCATAACACCACGAAGGGTCCTCATCTGCGTACAAAACCATAAATGATAACAAATAAGACAAAACCCTAAAAGGCTGATAAATGGCAGATCTTTAAAAAGGATGATAAACTGTACTTACTGTTTTGCTTGTAGGCGTGATACACATTCAATAGCGTGAGATGGTCCCCATCAATGTGGCCAAACCGAGCTTTCGCTTCATCTGCAGCTTTTTGAGCCTCCCTAGGCCGGACAAAGCAATTGGGTACTAAAGAAAGAAATTGTTATCACAGAGGAGGCCCACGGTAGGTCAGTCAGCAGATGCATAGAGGCGAGACGAAACCACTTGCTTCATGAGAGAATAACTGAGAAACTGCAACTAACTGCATCAGCACTTACTAAGAAATCTCTATGGCACATGCCAACGAGTGGCATGCAACCAGACAAGTAGCTGATGACAAACCTAGATGAACATCTAAACAACTCTAAGGACATGGACCCATGCACTTGCATATTCCAAACAGACTAAAAGATTTTATTTTATTTTTCGCATTTGCGGAAAATCTTAAACCCATGCATGCAACTTAGGAGGGGACTAGGCATTGCAAGCACATGCCACTGAACTTGACCACTACCTTATCCATGGAAGACTGTGGTAAGATGGAACATAGACACAATAAAAAAAGCATAAGTTATATAACTGATAAGATTTATACATACCTGAAAGCATGGCTGAAATCGAGAGAATTTCGTTGGAACAGTTAAAGCTTGGACTAATAACAAGCATCTTCGACATTTGAGGATCCAACGGAAAGTCAGCCATAATCTCCCCCAATTTGGTAAGGTTTCCTTCGTCATCCAAAGCACCCAAATAGTTCAACACCTCTAACGCACGCATCAATGTCTCAGGAGCAGGTGGATCCATAAAATCAAAATGCACCAGATCGTCAATTCCAAGTTTCTTCAAGGTAAGAACAGTGTTTGCAAGATTTGACCTCAATATTTCTGGGTAGGTCTGTGGCTGAAGATCATTATTAAAACTTCCCTCGGTGTACAGTCTGAAACACTTCCCAGGTTGTGTTCTTCCTGCACGACCTGATCTCTGGTGAGCACTTGCCCTTGATATTGGTGACACCAACAAGGATTCCACTCGCACTCGTGGATTGTAGACTTTCTGTTTAGCAAACCCAGGATCAATAACATAAACTATACCATCTATAGTCAGAGAAGTTTCAGCAATGTTGGTCGACACCACAATCTTCCTTCCAGGAGGACCACCCTCCTTCAAAGGAGGTGGGGCAGCATCAAATATCTTCTGCTGCATTGCTGGAGGGAGAGTAGAATACAGTGGCACTACTTTCACAGGACCCACTTGCTCACCCTGGTTTCCTATTTCCTTTGTTATTTTCCGACATGCATCCTCTATCTCTTCCTCTCCGGTTAGAAAAACAAGAATGTCACCAGGACCTTCACATATATGTATCTGCACAACTGTACGAATTGCTGCTTCAAGGTAATCTCTCTCAGGATCCTGTGTGTAGAATATCTCAACTGGATGAAGCCTTCCAGGAACCTTCATAAGAGGGGCACCACTGAAGTAAGCCTGAAACTTTTCAGCCTCCAGGGTTGCGCTCATAACCACCAATTTAAGATCTGGTCTATTTTTTAAGACTTCTTTCAGAAGACCAAACAACACATCTGTCGCCAGAGTTCTTTCGTGAGCCTCATCCAGAATTATTACCTTGTAGTTTTCCAAGAGGGGATCAGTCATAGCTTCTCTTAAGAGCATACCATCTGTTAAGTACCTGCGATACCAAGATCATGTATACATAAGTTACCAGAATAAAACCAATTCACACTTTCCTTTACAATTAAACAAAAAAGGAAGCAAAATATACTATTCAGACACATAGAGCAAGGTTCGACACCACAGAGTGTATCAGAAGAAAAGCTTACTTGAGAACAGTTTTTGCACTACTACAGTCTTCGAAACGGATGCTATAACCAACTTCTTCTCCGATTGTCACATCCATCTCCTCAGCAACACGTCGAGAAACTGACATCGCAGCAACTCTACGCGGTTGAGTGCAAGCAACCATCATTTTCTTTCGCTTTCCTGGATTTTCTAACTCAACAGCATCAATCACAAACTGGGGAATCTGTTCGTACAATAATGCATCATTAGTAAGGTATCTACTGAATTCCAATAAACATAAAAATTACTATAACATAGTTACTTAAACAAAGAAATAATGTTATCACTACCATGTGAGCTAACATTCTGGATTTCATGGAAAAAGATCTCTTAACGATCTCGGGACTATGAAACTGTACAACTGAGCTTTCAAATAGTGCTGAATCCCTTTCAATCCTATATTCTTCAAATTACCAGAATAGCATAACTAACAGTAGTTTCATACATCCACAACTTTCTGAAAGACCCAATAATATAAGGCAACATTTATACCGGGTTCAAGGCCCCCCTACCCTAAGACATGTAACTAGTAAGAGAACACCAAAATCCACAAACTTATCTCGCATTGCAGAAACAAACCCACTAACAAAATTGTCAAGTCAAGGTAGTAATACAGTGAATTGCTAATAAAACCAAAATACCCAATATATAAACTGTGTATCACTAACCCCACTAGGTTCAAATTAGGGCATAATAAGCAATGCCCACAAAAAAATCCCCATAGACTATGAAACTAGGGCAAAGTGGGACATGATGAAATCACAGTAACTAAATCACGGCTAAAATAAAAATTAGGGCAAATTAAAACTTAGGGCAAAATCAAAACATGGCATAAAAATTGTACCTGAGTAGTTTTACCACTGCCAGTTTCACCAACCAAAATCAAAGTCTGATTATTCTTCAAAACCTGCAAAAATTCATCTTTTTGTTGCCAAACAGGAAGTGTTTTTCTTTTCTCCAAAATATCCATATACCTCTGTGAATACGGCCTTCCATTCCATCGATTCACAAGTGGATTATTATGAATTAAACCCCCTCCAAATCCATTCATCTTAACAAGTTTAGCAGCAGCAGATACAGATGTTTCATCAACTACATCAAATAAACTTACTTTCCTTTTTCTCTCTGTCGACATTCCCAATAATTCCTTCAAACCCAGAAACCCTGGGATCGATTCGATTCAAACGAAAGGGATTTGATTGAAACTGGTCTGAAGGGACCAGAAGAACCCTAAAACCCTAGATTGAGCGGAGAAGAAAAAAGAGGTTATGAATAACTTGTGGTTTTGAATTTATACGGAGAAGAAAGTTTGTTTTAATTACTGAGGATGGCCCGAACTTATAGGGCTATTTATTTGTAAGGACCTAAACCGACTATATTTTCACAGAAACCGATTTCACTTCGGGTGAACTCAGTGATCTATGGAGGAAATCGGTGGTAACTCACTTGAGTTGGAGCGACAAATTAACCTGACGAATAATTCGTGAATCCGTATAATTCGTTGGGGCCACAAAATACGCGGGGTTTAAATTCGGAGTTTGATTATTTCGGGTGTATTATTCCTTCCCAAATTATTCATGTTGATCCCTGAATTAAACGACAAAAAAAACACGTTAAATTACTAACTAGGAGTTAAACTCGCGAGTACTTTGGTCGTTAACTTTTTTATATAAAAAAAAATAAGGCAAAAAGTTTTACTAGCAGAATATATTCCCAACTACATATTTACAAAAGTTATTACAAAGATAAGTGTTGTCAAAAATGACTAGTTTATTGAGTAATAATTTTTTGCAGAGATAGTAAACATCAGCAAACTTGAAAGCTAAATACAGTAACAACTCTAGAGCTACAACAAAGAAAACCACCAATCAGTATAACCATTTGAATCCTTTTCATGTGAAGTTTACATGATATCGTTTGGAAGAACTAATTTCTTCCAAACCAATTAACAATCATGCACAAGACAAGAGAGTTAGGGTCAAACATTGATCCATCCATCAATTTCTTGGTTTTTTTTTGGTATAACAAAGATTTAATTTCTTCCACACCTACCACACCTTCATTTGGTCAGGGAGTTAGAAGATATCGATTTGAAAGAACTGACTTCTTCCAACCTACTAACACGCCTGCAAAACAAAATAGAGGCATGACCGTACCATTGTAACAAAGTAACTGAAATAGATCCAAAACATGAGTATTCATTAGTGATATATATAGTTTTGTTATGTTTTCTCTTTGAATCGATTACTTGTTTCTTCTGTTTTGATAGTTGAGTTGTTCATGAAAATACTTTTGAGATTTCTCATTATTAGTAGAAGACAAAACACGCTTTTCTGGAGCACACGTTCCGGCACTTTAGAATTTACGAACCAATTTTTCTTTTATCATCTCCATTGAAAAGTAAAGTTACTAAAACATTAATGTCAATTATTCCATTCAAATTTGAATATATAATTCTTTATTCCCAGGAGATAAGCACACAACTAAAAACATAAATTATCACAGATTAACACTCAATCTTTCATTCATTTTAAGATGATAAAACTTCTGACCAAGTTTAAGTGCTCATCTTATTAAAATGCTTATTACCAAGATATAATATCAAGTTATTACTTAAGTCGCTCTTCACAGCATAATCATTAGTAAGTAACAAAAATTGGTAATAAAATACCCAAATAATTTTGTGTAGTTACATATCAATTCAAGCACATTTCACTACGTAACCTCCTTGTTGCACTAGTTAATAAAAGATACTTTGTATCAATATGACTATGGTATATTAGTATATTATATTTCTCATGATACACAATTATTAACCAAACATATGATTCCCACCAAGTGATATTACACAAAGCATATACAATCAAAATGATGTAAAACACAATGCACAGTTGATAACTTGATACCCAACTGAGTCAACGTCTCATTATTCATTAGCAATGTGATATTAATCAAACACATATAAGAGATTATCACTTTAAGTCACAACAATCAATTTGTTACTTGCTCTAATTTGTTTATTATGAGAGTTATATTTCAACTAAATTAAATGTTTCAAGTCTATTATGGATAAAAGTACTAACTAGTACCGGATTTTCATGTTATATCCAAAGTGAAAAAGTACCATTACAAATGGTTGCAAGATCTCACACTAATCTAGAGCTTTGACAGAATTATTGTTTTTCTGGACAGAAATGCTCAATATTTTTGCTAACACCATATCTCACAAATCACAATTCCGAATAAGAAAATAAAATGTTGGTTTTGATAATAACACAAACTTCATTTTAAACACAGCTTCCAAAAGACCATGTTTAAGTTAAAAGACTTCTCTTAATCAATGTTATTTTTAATCGTCATAATTTTCTAAAAACCGTTCTCAGTTTTGTAATATCTAAAAATTAATTTTACAACTGCAATTCTTAATATTGGTGTGGATAACTATTAGGATGTCTACTTGATTTGGTTAAAAGGATTCGCCAAAATACCTTTTCAGTTATGAGATATACACGAAACTCAACGGTTGAATAAAATTTTAATCTTATTTTTTTGCATATATTTCCGATATAGTATCAACATTAACTATTCACAAATCAATCATTCGTTTTCGATTATTACATACAGATGTCGTTAGATTGTTGGGTAAAACAATCAAAAATGAGGAAAAACCAAATAAAAGAGGGTTATTAATGTTTGATACCCAACTAATGTCCAATACATTGCTTTGGTACCCAATATTTAAAATATTAGGAGTTGGTACCTTGACACGTCAGAGACCTTCAAGTCAAACCGTTAAATTAACATTATGTTACTTTAATAATTAAAATTAGTAATAAATAACAATTATTTAACGACGTTAAATCACCTTTAGCGTGTGATGCACGTGACTTTTTAAAAAACGTGTCATATAGCCAATTTGATCCAACGGTTACCAATAGACCAATCTAACGACTTAGAATTAAATAATTCAAAAAATCTAGCCGTTTGACACACAATGACCTATAAAATCACCTTTTTCACATTATTTCAACCACCATTGTCTTTGGAACATCTCCTGCACCTATAAATTTTCATTCACTTTTTTGAATCTCACAACTGATAGATATGACATCATCTTCCATACTTTAATATCGAGTAAGTGTAACAATTTTTTCAACTTAACACCATTAGTAGCTTCACTGGAACAGACATGTCAACAACTGTAACTATTTTTTTCTTTGTTTTGTAGGTATGTCAACAGTGTGACATTGTAGGTCATATATCCAAAACATGTCCATGGATACCAAATGTAGTGAACCTGGATGTATTGGTATCATAATGGTAGTGCAGAATGATCTAGCTCTAAGCAAGGGTAAGTTGTGCTTGAAGTTCAGTTTCCTACTTGTGGTGGTTTTGTGGTTTGATGATGCTAAGCATACAGTAAAAAAAACTTGCGAGCTCTATCAGACTAAGGGATACATGAGAACCAATTGTATATGGTTCAACTTACCTTGCCCCACTGAAGCATGTTAAGGAACCACACCTGTCAGAGTATCCAAGACTAAAGAGCATCCAGAAAAGAGATTTTTAAAATGCAATTTATGCCACAAGTTTGATTGGCTTATGGATTATATGGCATCACATGAAGCTTCTATGGTATGTGATCAGATAATAAGGTCATCTCCTACTAGTAAGAAGAAGGAATCTGATGTTGTGAATGACATGTGCAATACATTTACAACTAAAGTAAAAATGAAAATACTTGTAACAACTGCAATGATAATGATCATTTTTCTAAATCATGCCCTTGGAAAGGCATTAACTGCATAACAGGTTGCAACAAATTGAAGATACGCAAAATTTGTCAACATGATACAATGAATGATGCATACCTACATTGTGAGTTTTGTGGAGCATTTGCAATGTTGCAAGTACTGCAAAAGTAGAATGAAAGCTTCCTAATATTTTATTATTTCCACTAACTTTTATTAGTAATGTTTTTCTAATGTTTCAAGTGTCTTGTACTATTATCTAGAGTGACAGCTTCATATGTAGTTGTTTTCTAATGAATGGAATTTAAGTTTTTAATCTAAAAAGACAACCATCAATGTAATACAAGATTATAGATAATATAAGACTGCATTAATAGTTGTCTGCATTCATACAACTAAAAATAATAACCATAAAACAGCCGTAATTGTATGCATATAAGTGGTTCAAATGAAAATGCTAGTTACCAACACCAACTAGTGGTTCAAAAGGAAAAGATGTTCAAAATGAAAATATGTCCAAAAGCATTTAAATAAAACAAGTGTTGATAACTGATACTAAAACTAGTATGACTGAAAAATTCAATCATCCTAAGTGTGGTCAATGCTAAGACCATTTAACTTCTTACCTAGCCCATCACGAATTTTGTTGCTCTTCCTCACTGGTGAAGACTCATTGGAAACATGATTTTTTTTCTCTTGTTTGGTTGCGTAGTTGATGGTGCACCCCTTGATAAGCTAGATAACATACCTCCGCCCATTTTCCTTCATCCACCAGGTCTCATTGTCACCCTTTCAACACATTCAGCTCTACTGACCATATTTGTGTTTTACATAGGAGTTAGTTGGTGGTATGTTTGTGTAGCTTATGGCATTGCTAGCTCTGCTTCCACCTGCATAAGTTGAATATTCTAACATCAAATACTCAAACATCAAATTCTTAAAGGAATTTTATTAACAAATCAACCATAAGATATACTTGAACTCTTGGTGGTCTAAAAACAGGTGTACTTCCTCTTCTTGGTAGGTTTATAGTATCACCATCCACCATCAATCCAACACCAAATACTCGACCATGTTTCATATGCACCATATTTTCTTTTTTAACATTTGTTGGTTTTCCCCTTTCCCTTCCTCTTATACTAGTAGTGCGTGTGCCTGGTAGCATCCAAACTGGTTGAACATTGGTTGGTTCACTAGAATTAATACCCTCTTCACCAAATAACAGATATTCAGCACCTCTGACCACTCTTCCACCTACATTTCCACCTCTACTACCTCATCTTCTGCCACCTCTAGTCCCTCATTTTCCACCTCTTGGTACAACAACAAAGTATGTTCAGCTGGTATTGGAGCTGGCATGGGTGCTGATGTGGCAGCTGACCCGATACCTTGGTTGGCAACGGATCTGTCATAGGAGCCTAAAACACGTCATTTGACTATTAATTTTTTATGTTTTTTTTGATTTTTTTTTGTGTTAGTATATATTATGTTTGTTTACATTTTGTAGGTGATTTTGGAGTCATGTTACATTAAAGAAGGCAAATAGTGGCTTATGGCGATGGTCGGCATCTTTGGATGATAATGGATCGAAGTCTAGAAAGCACACAAGGATATATTACAAGAGAAACTGGAATTACTAAAGACAGACGTGAAGTTGTTAAGGGCCACTACCTCATATAATTTAAACCAACATAAAATTATGTGTCGACCATTCTCTTCATTTCCCGTTCTCCTCCTTCATGCCGCTGCACCAAGTTCTCACTGCTAGCCATGGTTCGTGTGGATGTGGTTAAAGGGTTAGGTCAGTTATTGAACCCGATATGAAGAAGGAACAAGTACACGAATTTGTGTTATATTTGGGTTTGGTTTGACCCGGAAAACCAGTTAACAAGGTTCTGTTGCTGACGTCCATAATGGTGATGAATGGAGAGGATTAAATGAGGTTCTAGAAGTTTATATAAACAAGAAAAGTTGGGTTTTTGTTGGATTCGAGTTTATTGCAGGTTATGAGGAGATTTTGAGCAAAGTTTTGCCGGGAAATTAAAACTGAAGACAAGCTACTGCTGTTGATTTTTGTTGGTGAGTGATGAAGACTAATGTATGTTTTTGAGTTCTGGAATTCTGGGTTTGTGATGAATTTAAGTCTTGCAGGTTAAAGAGAACTCATATAATAGCAAAATGGGTATTTCGGAGCCACCAGTTTTACACATTGAAGTTCAGTTTCAACTAGGTGCTGCTCCAGGTTTGCCATTAGCTAGCCGTGAGTCTGTGGGTCTCGTTTGAAGAGTAAAGACATGATTTAGAAGCTTAGAAGAACACGGGAAAATGGGTTATTTTCTGAATTTGAGTTTAAGAAGAACACGGCTGAGTTTGTTTTGGTTTTGGTAAAGTTTCTGGCCGACAAGACAGGAAAGTAATAGACATCTGAGTTTTCTTACACTAGATTACACTTCACTTAAAACTCTACCAAAGAGCTCAAGCCTACGGTTCAGCAACTTCACCAAATGGTCAAGGCTCAAATGCGTACGTTAGCATTCAATGCTGTGTACGTTAGTTCTAGGTAGTTAGTTTTCTCAACGTATAAGAACTTGTTCTTCTCAACTTGTGTGAGTGATTTTTAATCATTCTGTAAAATCGTTGGTGAAAGAATTGTTTCATCTCTCACTGAGAATAACCCAATATTAAGTCTCTGTAACGTCATCTTCTTGTTCTTGATTTTCTTGATTTCATCTTCAATCATGGTATCAGCGCATTAGGGATTGAACTGTATGTTTAATCTCAGTTAATGATTTGTGAATTCAATCCTGCAATGGAAAATCCCACATCAAGTTCAACATCAAAAATCCCATTAAATCAACTGATGAGTCTCATCACTCTCAAACTCAAAGAAGATAATTTCTTAACATGGAAGAACCTTCTACTTCCAGTTATCAGAAAATTCAAGCTCATGCCCTATCTAGATGGAACTTATCAATGTCCAGAAAGGTTCACCAATTCAAGAAATCAGTCAAACAATATAGAAAATCCACTTTACCTAGATTGGATTGATGAAGATTCCACAATAACTATGTGGATCAACAACACAATCTCAGACTCAGTGATTTCTTATTTTGCTGCAGCAACAACTTCATCTCAACTCTGGAACAATATTGAAGAAAGATATGCAAGATCCTCATCAACATATTCAATTCAACTAAGAACAAAATTACTAGGAACAAAACAAGGTAATAAGTCTATTTCTACTATGATTGATGAGATAATATTGTTGTCAGATAGCCTTGCTGCTGCAGGAGAGGTAATATCAGACAAAGAATTGGTAGTGATTACTCTATCAGCTTTAAATCCTGAGTATATACCATTTGCCACTTCCATGAGACACAGGTATCCTCCTATAACTGCAATTGAACTACACAACAATCTTCTAAGTGAGGAAATCATCATTAAACAAAGAAATGATGAACTTCTAAACCATACTTCAAATCAAGTTTTTCAAGCAAATTTTAACTCAATAAGACCACAATTCAGAGAAGAAAATTCAAGATTTAGACCTTTCTCACCATCTTACAACAGGGGTTCTTTCAATCCTACAACACTCCATTCAGACCAAAACACTACAATGGAAACATGAGCAGGTTTAATACTTCAGGAAGAGGTTATGGTCAAAAACAATTCAACAGATATGCTGTGATCTGTCAAATCTGCAATAAGTCTGGACACAGTGCCTTGGAGTGTCACAACAGACTCAATCCTTCTTACACAAATGTTCACAATCAAGATGCAAGATCAGCAATGCTAGCATCACAAGATGTAACAAATGATAATCCATGGTTTATGGACAGTGGTGCAACAACACATATAACATATGACAAATCTCAACTACAAGCTTCAGTTCCTTATCAAGGCTCAGACAAAATACAAGTGGCTAATGGAACAGGTATGTACATTACTCACTCAGGCTCTTGTGTTAAAACTACACCAACACATTTTTTCAATTTAAGCAATATTATTCTAGTACCTCAGGCAACACAAAACCTGTTGTCAGTTCATCAGTTTACAACAGAGAATAATTGCTCAATAACTTTTACCTCCAATGGATTTTATGTCAAGGATCTTGCATCTGGGAGAACACTCTTGCAAGGACCACATAGCAATGGCTTATATCCAATTCACTTCTTACACCAGTCATCAAATAAAGCTTTCACAGCAGCAGCTTCAAGCATATCATCTACAATTTGGCACAGTAGATTAGCACATACATCTTTCAAAAATATGCAATGTATTTCTAGAATTCTTGAATTACCCACAGTTGTTAGGAACCAAATAAACTGTGAAGCTTGTGCTCTAGGAAGATCACACAAGTTATCTTTTAATGTGTCAGATAGTTTTAGTACAGAACCCCTAGAGCTCCTTCATAATGATCTATGGGGTCCAAGTCCTGTAACATCTTGGGAAGGTTACAAGTATTATGCAATAATAAAGGATGATTTCACAAAATACTGTTGGTTATTCCCATTATATGACAAATCTGAATTCAAAGCAATATTCTATAATTTTAGAATGTTCAATGAAATACAACAACAACTTTGTATCAAAACAATAAGAACAGATGGTGGAGGTGAGTTTATTCACAATCAGTTTATTACTTATCTTGCACACAATGGCATCAGACATGAGATGACATGTCCACATACACCAGAATAAAATGGAGATGCTGAGTCAAAACACAGACACATTGTAGATGTTGGCAGAACTCTACTCATTCAATCTGGCTTAAGTGCAACATTCTGGGTTGAAGCCTTTGCAACAGCTAACTACACCATCAACAGATTGCCAACAAAAGCCTTGAACTTAAAGACACCTTATGAGGCATTACACAAGAAGCTACCAGACTATCACTATCTCAGAAGTTTTGGATCTCTATGCTATCCTTGTTTAAGACTTTATGCAACCAATAAGCTAGAACCAAGAAGTAATGCTTGTGTCTTTGTAGGGTACAATTCTTTTCAAAAAGGTTACAAATGTTTAGACACAAAGACTGGCAAAATCTTTGTTTCAAGACATGTGCATTTCAAGGAAAATATTTTTCCACTCAAGAATGGTGATAACTCAAGCTACATCAACTCAGTTTTACCAATAATGCCAGAACCAAAAATTACACCTGACAGCATCAATCCCTCTACACAAACTCAAGAAATGTGCACATTATCACCAACAACAACAAACTCATCAGGTATGCCTAATACTTCTTCTCATTCAAGTAAACAAAACACCACTAAGCCAGGAACTGAACCACAGAACCAAATTTCATCAATAATTCCTAATGCACACAACATGCAAACAAGAGCCAAATCTGGCATTCATAAGCCAAAAATATACTCCACCAAGTACTCCTTTTCAACTCTTATTTCCAATCAAATACCACCCATTACACCAACCTGCTATACACAAGCAAGCAAGTATCCATAATGGAGACAAGCTCTTGCAGATGAGTACAATGCCCTACAATCTGCTGATACATGGACAAAAGTTGCATATCATCCTTCAATGAACTTAGTGGGCTGCAAATGGGTGTTTAGACTAAAATATAATCCTGATGGCACTATATCAAGATACAATGCAAGATTAGTTGCAAAGGGTTTTCATCAACAGGAAGGCATAGATTATACAGAAACATTTAGTCCTGTAGCAAAATCATGCACAATCAGAATTCTTCTAACTCTTGCAGTTAACATGGACTGGAACATCACTCAATTGGATGTAAGCAATGCTTTCTTATATGGAGAATTATCAGAGGACATATACATGACTCAACCACCAGGATTTGTAGATCAAGCTAATCCATATCATGTTTGCAAATTAAACAAGTCACTATATGGACTCAAACAGGCTCCAAGAGCATGGTATGCCAAGCTAACAAAGGTACTTCTCTTATTTGGATTTCAATTATCCACTACTGATAATTCACTCTTCATACAAAAATTGGAATCAACAAATACTTACATACTAGTCTATGTAGATGATATACTCATTACAGGTAGTTCACAGTTGCATTGCAATGAGTTAATTGCCAAGTTACAAAACAATTTTCCAGTAAAAAATATGGGTAACTTACACTATTTCTTGGGACTTGAAGTCAGAAGAAATAATCACTCTTTATGTCTCTCACAAACCAAGTATGCACTAGATCTTTTGGAGAAACACAACATGTCTGGAGCCAAACCATGTGCTTCTCCAATTCCACCAAACCAACATATGCAAAGTGAGAAGGGCAATCTTCTATCTGATCCTACAATCTACAGATCTCTGGTTGGTGCACTACAATACTTAACATGGACAAGGCCAGAAATTTCTTATGCAGTTAACAAGGTGTGCCAGTTCATGCATGCTCCCACTACAGAGCATCTGACAGCAGTAAAAAGAATTTTAAGATATGTAAATGGCACAGTTGAGTTTGGTCTACATTTTACTAAGGGAAAACACACTTTAAAAGGCTACAGTGATGCAGATTGGGCAGGAGATCTAACTACAAGAAGAAGCACTGGTGGTTATGGAGTGTTCTTAGGCAACAACATGATTTCCTGGTCAAGCAAAAGACAACCAATTGTAGCTAGATCATCCACTGAAGTTGAGTTCAGAAGTCTAGCAAATACTGCAACAGAGGTAATCTGGGTAAGCAAAATCCTAACTGAAATGCACTTTCCCTTGAACACAACACCAACTTTGTTCTGTGACAGTATCAGTGTAATTTCCTACTCCTCCAACCCAGTGTTCCACACAAGAATGAAACATTTATCTGTTGACTACAACTTTGTTAGGGAATTGGTCAGGTCAAATGACTTGAAAATATCCTATATCTCCACAGTTGATCAATCAACAGACATTTTCACTAAAGGATTGAGTGGCCCAAGATTCACCTATATCAGGAGCAAACTCTATGTGCTTCCTTCATCCACAGCAGAGTTTGAGGGGGGGTAATAGACATCTGAGTTTTCTTACACTCAGATTATACTTCACTTAAAACTCTGCCAAAGAGCTCAATCCTACGGTTCAGCAACTTCACCAAATGGTCAAGGCTCAAATGTGTACTTTAGCATTCAATGCTGTGTACGTTAGTTCTAGGTAGTCAGTTTTCTCAATGTATAAGAACTTGTTCTTCTCAACTTGAGTGAGTGATTTTTAATCATTCTGTAAAATTGTTGGTGAAAGAATTGTTTCATCTCTCACTGAGAATAACCCAATATTAAGTCTCTGTAACATCATCTTCTTGTTCTTGATTTTCTTGATTTCATCTTCAATCAGAAAGCATTGGAAATTGCTATGGTTGATTTTGTTGATGGATGGTGAAAGATTATGAGTTGTTTTAGAAATTGTATTGTATTAGGGAACTTGGGGCTGTATCCGATTCGGAATGGAAGGAGAAGGTTGAGCTACAAAAGCAAGTTGAAGCTGCATATCCTGGATACCCTTATCATCTGCGTCTACCTCCAACAGAGAGAAGCTCTGCTCCTCTCAAAACCCCTTTCACCACACTACCAGTTCGCAACCTACACGTCCACTTCACGACCTTTATTCACTGCATCTCACCCGCATACTTTACCATCTATTCCATCCATACTACCTGCAGTTCACCTTCCATCCACCCCCAGGTCATATCCAAAATCTGCATCAAACTTCAGAACTATCCATCCAGTTCACAGTTCACATCTCACCACCACCCGTTCGTCTCCATCAACCACCTCTACCTGTTTGCAGCATTACGAGGACCTTGACTCCACCAGTATACTAGCTTGCAGTCAACTTTTGAAACAATAGCAGCATCACAGCATCATCAGTACACCTTCACCAGTTCACAGCCTCCAGTCCATTAGCAGGCCTGAGCTCACTGCCGCCACCATTCCATTCCACCTGCCTATCTTTTTGATTTGGTTTTTCATTCTAGTTTTCCGTTTTCTTTTATTATCTATATCATGAACTCTATGTGTAGCTAATATCTTGTTTGATTAGGGATAATTTTGAAACAATATGATATGATTTATTCAAATTAATCTTTATGTTCAATAATGTTTTATTGTTTATTTTCTACAGAGTTTATGACCAAGAATTGTTTGCGAGTGTTCAACCGGCCAATTGAATATCTTGTTTGCAATTCTAATGCTAGATTATTGACCCGTAATCCGTAATTGTTATGACGATCTAATCACAAGTAGCAAAACATCAACATTGTAGTATTTTTATGTGTAAAAGATAACCCTAAGTTAACATGTCGAACTTACGAGCATGTGGTTAGGATCAACCCGACTCACAGAAAACATCGGTCGATAAAGTTACGCTAGAGAACTTATTCAAAATGGCTTAGTTGGCTAGAAACGAGTAGAAAACTTATTCTACGAAGTGACCTTGGAGTTTAATGGACATGTTGAACTCATAACTTGTCTAGGGTTTTTAATAAACGTATTTTGGGGAAGATTTTGCTTGCATTCATGTTCACTAGTGGAGAAAGAATCCTTAGTCATTCTGATCATCATATCGCATTATTTTACTTGTTTTCGTATATTTACATTAGTTTATTTTCAGAAATTTGATCGACAACTTTAACTCAACGCTCCCTTAGAAACGAACTTGCTTATCATTGTGCTATTTATTAGTGTAAGAAATAAAGGAATATATTTTTTAACGAGTTCGACACCTATTGACAGTTGTATTACCTCATCTTCTTCCACACCTACTACCTCCTCTTCTGCCATCTCTATTACCAATTGGACCAACTATTGCAGGTTCAGTCCATGCAAAGTCTTCAACAATTGTGGTTCTTGGTCCACTAGGAGGTGGAGGCATAGACCTTTCAAAATCTCTAGCAGTTGTCCTTCTCTTATATGGATCTGCAAAGTCATCAGTAGACACTACGCAGAAAAAGAAATAATAGTTACACTAATGAAAATATAGAAAAAGCCAATTTTACATAGAAAACTGCAGAGTTACATACCTCTTCCCCTCTCAGCAATTTGTTCAGTTGTTAAACTTGTACAAGTTGATCTGTAGTGACCAATTACACCATATTTCCCACATTGTTTTGTTATTTTGCTATTTCCACCCTCATCAACATCCATTCTCCTTTGTAGTCTGGGCCTACCAGGGGGCCTTATATAAGGTGGTGCAAGAACCTTGACCACCACTCCTTCATCATTAGGATACAATGAAAATATGCATTATTAGGTTACAATAACAATATGCACTATAGTTGACAGTAAAAGCTCACACGAGGCTTAGGACAAGTTTTCCGATCCAGCATTATTCCAACAAAGCCAGCATATTGTAACTATAGTTAGCAACAATATGATAAGGATCAAACAAATTTTTCCAATTAACATTCTTGTTATATAAAGATGCTTGTATGGCATGTGGACAAGGAATTTCTGTCACTTGCCAATACTTGCAATCACATGTATGCTTTAGCAAGTGGACATTCCATTTGCTACCATGTGCATCTACAACATACCATTCATGCTAAGTGGAGGGAACTCTGTTGTAAAAATATGCCTTCTCTATGTTCTCCTTGTATATCTTCTTTTCCCTTGGCACAACACCTCCATCAACATACCCTTCACCTTGTTCTTTCATATCAAATATTAACCTCATTAACATAAGGTGAAACTGTTGTAACAACTTGCAAACAAGAAGAACCCTAATGTCCAAAATCCAAGAGTTGAAAGCTTCATTGAAGTTGCTAGTGATGTGCTCACACTTGCATGAGAAATCAATGTATCTTCCAGCCAATGCTCAATCTCTTCCTTCTCCAAATACATCTTTGCACCCTCCTTTGACTCACCCATTCTGTCCATATAGCCTACAAATTCAACACTGGTATATGACTTGGCTGCATTCCAAGCCAAGCTCTCTAAGTATTATTCTGGATGGTACTTCTTCATGTTCTTCCACATGTGCCTAAAGCAATACCTGTGGTAGTGGTTGACATCACTAAAATTCACATCAACACCAGCTTTGAGTCCCTTCTGTCTATCAGAAATAAAGGTTAAGGCACTTTTCTGCTGCTTCAAATGTGGTGCCATAATTCTCAGAAAGTCTATTCGATTCTGTTTGTTCTCAGATTTACACAAGTATATAGCAACTGGAAACAATCCATTGTTTCCATCCAAATCAGTGATAGCTAGACACACTTCTATATACTTTCCAAACAAATAATGAGTACCGTCTAAACTTAAAAGAGTTATACCTTCATTTACAAGACCATGTATACTACATTTGTAAGAGCTACAACAGTTTCAAGAACTTACTATCATCATCCCATTTACAAGTAGCAACACTGCCAGGATTTTTCTTCAACATTTGATTACATAACTCAGGTAAAAAATCGTAGCTCTCTTCAAAATTTCCCAATACCCTCTCAATACAGAGCTGTGTAGCGTATCATGCAGTCATGTAGGAGATCTCCACCTTATGTGCCAACTTGATTTCAACCATGAAGTTCTTAGGTTTGTCGTTTGGATGAGCTTTAAAATTCACCAACATCATTCTAAAAACCTACCTGCAATACAAAAACATTAACATATGAAGTTGAAATAAAAGACAAAGGATGAAGTAAAAAAACAAATCGAATAAAGTTAAAAGTGAAAAGTTAAAGTTAAACATAAACAAAAAAATGATGGGATAATGCCTTTCTTTTTCCATGGGATTTATTATCCCATGGGTAGTATCACAAGTGTGCTCAAAAAATCCACACTTAAAGCTCACCTTGTTAAAAGTTGAGCAATATATCCACCATTGACAGGCTTGAGAGTCTTTGTGCACACATTCATATAAGTGTTTGAAATTGGTGTTTTTCAATTGTTTTATGTCAGAATTATGGAAGATCTGTTGATCTTTGATGTAGTCTTTACAATGCTCATAAGTAGCCCACTCTTGTCATATCCAACACTTGTCCAAGATAGTGGTATCAGTATTCCATTTATTATTTCTTCTTCCTCATACACCCTTGAACTAGTTTTTACATATCCCTTGTACTCCTATGTTGACCTTAACACTTTGTTGATTTGTTCTTGTAAATTATCTTCAACTTCCACCTTGTTTAGAAAGTATATTCCTCGGGTTCCTCATTATAGATTGATAACCTTATTCAGGATCACAATTTTAATGTCTGGTCTAGCTCAAACTTGAGGTTGTGAAGACTCCACCTGAGTAACTCCCTCAACTTGAATAGCACCATCAATTTTATTCAAACCATCTGCAACAACATCCACATTAAATGACGCTATCACTTGTGTATTTACAACGTCATATACTTCACCAACTACATTCATTAACTTCATTTTCATATACTTGACCTGTATTTATACCTTCTCCTTCCTAGCCTACATTTACACATTCATTTACATTATATGCATTCACTTTTTCATATACTGAACATTTACTAATAACTTTCCTTATACCTCTACTAGCATATTTCCTTACACCTCTACTAGCACCTTTCCTTACAACTTTACTAACATCAGCATTTACAACTTTACTAACATTTGAATTTACTTTTCCATGCACTACTGAATGAACACCTTCACTACCTTCAACAATTTATGTATCTGCTACTGTATCATTAAATTAAATGCATCTGCCAGTATCAAATTCTTCTTCTAACACACAATCTGTTCTCTTCTGATTCAACTCAGTATCTTTCTTAGCGCTTTTAATATTAGTTAAACATCCATCTTTATGAGGGAAATACTTTTTTCCATGAAAACCTATAATTTTTGACAAAAAACAATAAAGGATGGGATAAGGGGACCATATGACTTAACAAAAGAACTATTAAACAACTAAAAATGATGGATATTGTCCCTTCAAACAAAAACATCAACTTGTTCTTTGTGTAGAAAAAAAAACCTTTCTATAACAATAAAATCAATAAGCAATCATGCATATAACTCTAAACCATAATTCCTATTTCGAATCTAACAAACCCTAATTTTTTAATAGTAAAATCAAATAGAAAAAGAGAGTCATTAAGAGTGTAAAACAAAAAAACAAATCACATAGAAAAATTGCTTCGAACTCATATTTTTATGTATCGATTATGCTTAAATTTTTCTTTAATTTTCTTCGAAAACTCAAAATAACTGCTACCCAAATTGTTCCAATAGTAGATCTAACGTTCAACCAAAAATAATCACTCAGAATCACTCGAAATCACAAAAATCCCCAATGTTTCTTCATGTCAGCAAAAACCTAGCTCTGTTTCTGATTTTCCCGCGACAAGAAGTAAATTAGGTCAGTCTTCTTGTTTCTATCTATATGTCTAGATCTAATCGTGGCCGTTAAAATCTGATACAATGTGCTCACACTTGCATGAGAAATCAAAGTATCTTCCAGCCAATGCTCAATCTCTTCCGTATCCAAATACATGTTTGCACCCTCCTTTGACTCACTCATTCTGTCCATATAGCCTACAAATTCAACATTGGTATATGACTTAGCTGCATTCCAAGCCAAGCTCTCTAAGTATTGTTCTGGATGGTACTTCTTCATGTTCTTCCACATGTGCCTAAAGAAATACCTGTGGTAGTGGTTGGCATCACTAAAATTCACATCAACACCAGCTTTGAGTCCCTTCTGTCTATCAGAAATAAAGGTTAAGGCTCTTTTCTGCTGCTTCAAATGTGGTGCCATAATTCTCAGAAAGTTTTTTCGATTCTGTTTGTTCTCATATTTACACAAGTATATAGCAACTGGAAATAGTCCATTGTTTCCATCCAAATCAGTGATAGCTAGACACACTTCTATATACTTTCCAAACAAATAATGAGTACCGTCTAAACTTAAAAGAGGTTTACCTCCATTTACAAGACCATGTATACTACATTTGTAAGAGCTACAACAGTTTCAAGAACTTACTATCATCATCCCATTTACAAGTAGCAACACTGCCAGGATTTTTCTTCAACATTTGATTACATAACTCAGGTAAAAAATCGTAGCTCTCTTCAAAATTTCCCAATACCCTCTCAATACAGAGCTGTGTAGCATATCATGCATTCATGTAGGAGATCTCCACCTTATGTTCCAACTTGATTTCAACCATGAAGTTCTTAGGTTTTTCGTTTGGATGAGCTTTAAAATTCACCAACATCATTCTAAAAACCTACCTGCAATACAAAAACATTAACATATGAAGTTGAAGTAAAAGACAAAGGCTGAAGTAAAAAAACAAATCGAATAAAGTTAAAAGTGAAAAGTTAAAGTTAAACATAAACAAAAAAATGATGGGATAATGCCTTTCTTTTTCCATGGGATTTATTATCCCATGGGTAGTATCACAAGTGTGCTCAAAAAAGCCACACTTAAAGCTCACCTTGTTAAAAGTTGAGCAATATATCCACCATTGACAGGCTTGAGAGTCTTTGTGCACACATTCATATAAGTGTTTGAAATTGGTGTTTTTCAATTGTTTTATGTTAGAATTATGGAAGATCTGTTGATCTTTGATGTAGTCTTTACAATGCTCATAAGTAGCCCACTCTTGTCATATCCAACACTTGTCCAAGATAGTGGTATCAATATTCCATTTATTATTTCTTCTTCCTCATACACCCTTGAACTAGTTTTTACATATCCTTTGTACTCCTATGTTGACCTTAACACTTTGTTGATTTGTTCTTGTAAATTATCTTCAACTTCCACCTTATTTAGAAAGTCTATTCCTCGGGTTCCTCATTATAGATTGATAACCTTATTCAGGATCACAATTTTAATGTCTGGTCTAGCTCAAACTTGAGGTTGTGAAGACTCCACCTGAGTAACTCCCTCAACTTGAATAGCACCATCAATTTTATTCAAACCATCTGCAACAACATCCACATTAAATGACGCAATCACTTGTGCATTTACAACGTCATATACTTCACCAACTACATCTTCATTAACTTCATTTTCATATACTTGACCTATATTTATACCTTCTCCTTCCTAGCCTGCATTTATACATTCATTTACATTACATGCATTCACTTTTTCATGTACTGAACATTTACTAATAACTTTCCTTACATCTCTACTAGCATATTTCCTTACACCTCTACTAGCACCTTTCCTTACAACTTTACTAACATCAACATTTACAACTTTACTAACATTTGAATTTACTTTTCCATGCACTACTGAATGAACACCTTCACTACCTTCAACAATTTATGTATCTGCTACTGTATCATTAAATTAAATGCATCTGCCAGTATCAAATTCTTCTTCTAACACACAATCTGTTCTCTTCTGATTCAACTCAGTATATTTCTTAGCGCTTTTAATATTAGTTAAACATCCATCTTTAGGAGGGAAATACTTTTTTTTCCATGAAAACCTATAATTTTTGACAAAAAACAATAAAGGATGGGATAAGGGGACCATATGACTTAACAAAAGAACTATTAAACAACTAAAAATGATGGATATTGTCCCTTCAAACAAAAACATCAACTTGTTCTTTGTGTAGAAAAAAAAAACCTTTCTATAACAATAAAATCAATAAGCAATCATGCATATAACTCTAAACCACAATTCCTATTTCGAATCTAACAAACCCTAATTTTTTAATAGTAAAATCACATAGAAAAAGAGAGTCATTAAGAGTATAAAACAAAAAAACAAATCACATAGAAAAATTGCTTCGAACTCATCTTATTATATATCGATTATGCTTAAATTTTTCTTCAGTTTTCTTCGAAAACTCAAAATAACTGCTACCCAAATTGTTCCAATAGTAGATCTAACGATCAACAAAAAATAATCACTCGAAATCACAAAAATCCCTAATGTTTCTTCATGTCAGCAAAAACCTGGCTCTGTTTCTGATTTTCCCGCGACAAGAAGTAAATTAGGTCAGTCTTCTTGTTTCTATCTATATTTCTAGATCTAATCGTGGCCGTTAAAATCTGATACAATGTGCTCACACTTGCATGAGAAATCAACGTATCTTCCAGCCAATGCTCAATCTCTTCCTTCTCCAAATACATGTTTGCACCCTCCAGGATAAAACACCCTACTACAACTACTATTAACACTTGTAGTAGATGCTCAACTTGATCTTGGAAAATCAGAAAAAACCTCAAGGAAAATCTAGAAAGCTTAGTAAAAACAATAGAAAATATTGTTCTGTTGGTCTCTCTAAAAATATAGAGAAACCATTTTCCTTGGATGTCTCAATAGGTTGAAATAAACTTCTTTATTTAATCTTTTAATATAAATTAAGAAGTGGAAAATCCTCGATGTGAAACTAATAGGTTTCTCATTCACAAAAGAAAACAAATAAAAAAACAAAAAGTATAAAGTGGCCAATAGGTCAAGGGCTCGAACCCGCATGTGCACAATAATAAATTTATAAATTTATTTTCTTAAAAACTTTAAATTTTATTTTTCATTATTGTTTTCCAACAGATTTCCCGACAGTTGCCAACTTGTATGATCTCTTATCATCCACAGAGGTATTTTAAATAGTAAAACAATTACAATAGAGATGGTGTCCTTCGAATTCGATATTTGTGGCAGTGCTAATAACTGGTGCTTGTTTAAATCTTTAAGGTTTTGACATTACAATCGATCACGTAAACCCTGACCAGCAGTAGTCCATAAAACTAGGTGATGGCAACCCAGTTGTATGTATGCAACCCATCTTATGTGACAATCTGTAGTGCAATTCAATAACTGAATATATGTAACGAATTGAAGGAAGAATATGAGAGGGAGATCAAATGGAATTCGACGTCATCCATTGTAATTTATCATAACTCACAAACAACTCTAAAGTTATGGGCAAATGACACAATCAATGCAAAAGGAGAAATCTACATGCTTTATGAATTTGGGAGGATCAATCTACTTGCTCTATGAATTTGAAAAAGTAGCAAGAGATGTATAATGAATCTAGTATAGAAAGCTTGATGCTAAGATCGATTTTAAGCTAGGAACTATTGTAATTGATCCCACTTCTCTCAGTATGCAGTAAAAATACCTACGCCGTAGAAATAAGTTAAAAATAATTACTTACTTCATAATGGTTAATAATCCTTGGGATCCATATTTTGATTTATGACAATCTAATTTCTTCTTATGTTTCATTGAGAATCCCACCATGATCCTTTGGTTCCTGAGATTATAAAGGTGATGTTATATATTGAATACTTATTTATGATGGTTTTGGGTTTCCCAGTTACGGAAAGCGCCTGACCGATCGAAAACAGCTAGAAACCGCAAAAACCGTAATTAAATTGACTGTTTAATGGTCGGTGGCAGTTTAAGATTTTATAAAACCGTCTATATCGGTTCGGGAAGCAGTTTTAGGGGTTTTACTGACCGAATAGACCGTAAAAAACCGAGTATTGTATGGCGTTGATCTTTTCGTATCCTAGTCGCGCATTTAACAATATATGTTATTACCTAAACCAGTTAATAAACCCTAAAATATTAATCTTTCACTCTTTCTCTACACGACTACAATCTTTATGTTTTACACAGAGACTCTTACCAGTCACCACCATCTGATCCATCTCACTCTTACCGCCACCACTCCATCACCTTAAGCAACAACCACCATATTTTTCTTGTTTTTTTTTCTTCTTCTTCTTCATTGTTTAAATCCAAGATCAAAATAAACCAGTTAAGGAACCATCTCAAGATTCTCAGCTGAATCATTCATTTAACATTCACACTAAAGGTAGATTCAATGTTTACAACTTATTTCTTATCTTTTTTTTTTAATTCTTATTTTGATACGTGAATTAGAGAATGGTTTAATTTCGTTATATTTTTTTGGGTTTTTCATGATGATGGAACCAAAAAATTTTAATTTGGGGTTTTTTTAATTTGGGTTTCTAGTAGGTACTGACTTGTTATCATTAACCTCTGTAATGTGGGGGTTCTAAAATGGATGATTCATGGTTGATTTCATGATGATATTGAGATAATTTTGCTGCTCTGTTTAAACCTTCATTATGGAATTCGGGTTTTTTGTAGTTTGATTTTATGGTTAATATTGTATTGGGAGGTTTGCTAGTTGGTCCAGAATACCCGGACCTAGTTAACCTATAGTCCACCCGGGAGAACCCATTTATCCATAAGTTCAAAATCATTTTGAAAACTAAATATTACTGTTATTCCCATCACGTGGAACCATCCATGTACTTCACCTCCTCCACCTCCTGCACTTCTCACTTTCTTTAAGGGAATTTTCAGTTTCAGCTACTGCACCCACCTCTTATTTACTTTGTTAAAACCTGAAAATCTAGGGCAAATTTTTTGGAAACCACCTGAAACCAAATCCAAAAACACAGAGCAAACAACAAAAATCAAAATCTGTAATAACATACTTTGAAATATAGATTTCTTTGAGCATTCTACAACTGAAACCTACGTTACTGTCAGCAACTACTGCCATATAGTCCACTTAAAATGGGTACCAAGAGAAAAATCAATAGAAGAATAAAAGAAACAGTAATTGAAGAACACGATACTCCTCAATCTCCACCATCAAAGAAGAAGAAGAAAGCTTCTCCTGGAGATTCTCTACCACCAAAATCAAAAAAAGAAGAAGAATAATGAAGTTGTTGATTCTCCAACAACATCGAAAAAAATGAAACAAAATGTTGTTTATTCTCCACCAAAATCAAAAAAGAAGAAGAGAAGTGAAGTTGTTGATTCTCTAACAACATCGAAAAAAATGAAACAAATTGTTGTTGATTCTCCACCAAAATCAAAAAAGAAGAAGAACAATGAAGTTGTTGATTCTACAACAACATCAGAAAAAATGAAACAAACTGTTGTTGATTCCCCATCTACAAAGAAGAAGATGAAAGCATTCTTACGAAAGCTCTTGTTGTCCGTTCTCCATCAACATCAGGGAAGAACAAGAAGGGTGTTGTTGTTTCTGGTAAAAAAGGTACTGATTCTAATCATCGGTGCATATCAATATATAACATACTTTGTTCATATTATAGGAGTTAGATCTAGTATACATCATCGGTACATATTAATATATATATATATAGTTTCTGTATGTTATACCACATAGATCTAGTATGCAACATATGTTATATATTGATATGTACTTGGTTTTTAGTTTTAATTCTTGAATTGGATCAGTACATATCACTATATACTTATTTTCATGTTATAGCATCTAGATCTTGATTGCAGGATAAGTATATATTGATATGTACTCTATTCTAGATATTGAATTGGATCAGTACATATCAATATATACTTTGTTCATGCTATAGATATAAAGTATATATATATATATATCGATATATACTGTTCTATACTATAGCATCTAGATCTTGCGTACAGGATAATATATATTGATATGTACTTTGTTCTAATCTTGAATTGGATCAGTACATATCAATGTATACTTTGTTCATGATATAGCAGATAGATATCAACATATCAAAATATATACTTTGTTCTATATCATAGTACATATTGTTATATTGTAGGGTTATTGACAGTATGTTCATTATATAGGTGGTGTGAAGAAAATCACAAAGAAGACAAAAGCACCTACACCTGCTAGGAAAATCTACATAAATGGTTTCATGGGGATTTTCTCACTTGTTAAAGCAATCAAGGCTGAAAAGCTTGAGTTGAGTGAAACTCAATTGCAGATCATTGGTGAACAATCATTTGGGAACCTTTTTTTGATGTTCTGGTATACAAATCTTAGTGCAGATCACTGGATGAAGAATGAAACTGCGGTGACCAATCTAATACAATGTTGTAAGAGAAGTAAAGTTACGAATGAGCTCACATTTGAGTTCAAAAGGCATGGAGTTTCACATATTTTGACATCCACTCCTGAAGAAGTAGCTGTTATCTTTGGAATGCCAAGAGCAGGAAAAAGACAACATGAATATATGATGCTGACTCAAGGGGTGGATATCAAAACAATGCTTTCTTCCAAAGGTTCTTTGGTGATGTAGAAAAGACTAAAAAGGTAAATAGAGTGAGGATATAAGAAGAAGTCTTGAAACTTTTAATAAAAAAACAAGCAACTAAGAAGAAAGTAAATGAAAAAGTTAAAGAATTTGAAGAAAAGCAAAGTGATGAAGAACCTGAAGAAATTGGGAGTGATGAAGATAATGAAAAAGAAGAAATTGAAGAACATATTGAAGAAGGGAGTGAGGAAAAAAGTGAATAAGTGAGAGATGTTGAAGACCTTGTAAGGATTATATGCCTGTTCATATGTATCACTTTATTTTTCACAACAAAAGATGCACATGCCTTGGCTGAAAAGTACATTGGTCTTGTGGAGGATCTCGAGGCTGCAAAGAATGTGTCATGGCCATATTTGATACATTCTTACCTAGAAAAGTCACTAAATGACAATATAAATGCAGTCGAGAATACTACCGGATGTCTGAACTATTTATTGGTAAGAATACGTACTAAAAATCCTTTTAGTAGTTTACTCAATGAAAATCATGATTTACTTTTAACTTTGTTTTGGTGAGTTTTTTTTTTCCAAAATACATTTGGTATGCAGAGCATACATATTTGTTGGAACTGGAGGAAATAAAGACGATTCCAGAAAAAAAAGTTTGTTCCAAGAGCTGTCAAATGGAATCTGTCAAAGTTATGTGCTACACTCCAAAAAGACATTGATACAACTGAATATGAGGTAAGAAAAATATGTACTTATTTACTGCATTTATGTTGTTCGTTATCCTACATTATATAATATTATGTATTGAATGTATGACGTTTGTTATCCTACAATATATATTGATATGTACCTCATGAAAAAACTTGTTTTTATAGTACATATTTTGTTGTTTTGGTACAGTTCAATGAAAATTTCAAGGTTCAATACACCAATCAAGAAAAGCAAATTCTGAATAGAATCACAAGAAGAGTTCAGAAGAGGAGAGTGAAGCTGAAAAGGAAGAAGATAAAGAAGAAACTGCAGGGAAGGCAGTGGAGGAAGATAATTGGAAAGGATGATATGAAAAATTGACAAAGACAATCTTTGAAAAATAGGGTGAAGCAAACACCATACAACATGAGGATGGACCGCTTGATGCATCAAAGCTTCTGTAAATGTTGAATGGCATATACATGAAAGCTTCTCCCTTGCATTCTAAAAATGAAGAAGAGTTTCGAGACTCATTTGATGGGAGTCCCACTCATTTAGGTACTGACCCAACAGGAGAATTCTCATCTCCTACTACTCCAACAAATCCTCTTTGTGAAAACGTAACAGAAGATAAAGTAGTTTTGGGAGAAGAAGTGCCAACTGTTCAGATTCCACCAGAAGATGAACAAAATATTTTGAGTGACACCACCATCAAAAGGGTACCATTTAATGTCGCATTGTCAACACCACCTTCGGTCCACAAGTTATGTGGTTTTGATGTTAATATTAATGTATTAAAACATGGTCTAAATCTGACTTGGAGAAAGAGGTCAAAGAGATGCAGGAGAAAAGTAACACACAGGTAAGTAATGCTGGCTCGTTTCACTCTTTATTATAAATGTGTTTATCAAAATAACTGTAAATATCAATATGTACTTCATTACAAATGTGTTTTATTTGTCATATAACTGTACCTATCAATATGTATTTAACTATCATGACAAAAACTCTATGGTTGCAGGATGGTTTACCTAGACTTCAACAAGAAGCAGTGAAAAATGTGATTGAAGCTATAGACCAGAGTCTTGAAACTATTAAAGGGATGTCGCAGAACCCTGATGAACAAGACGTTGAAACCTTGGTCGACAGCTTCATGGACATGAAAATACCTTTTTTTACGGCTAAGATGGAAGACATTGAAAAGTTCATATTTGAAGAATTTTTGGACTTAAAAATTTCCAGCAAGGAAGTTTATGATGAAGAAAATGCATCTCTCAGCCAAGATAATGGTAGTGTTTCAAGCCATACTCTGTTTGGGATTGACATTCAAAAATATTTTGATAATTTATTTGGAAATGATTTGCGACGTGTAGAAGTTCGACAAGTTACAGCTGAGCCAAACCAACTTACACCTGAGAAGAATGCAAATCAAGTCACACTTGAGCAGGAAAATGATCCAGAGGTATATCTTCTACTTGTGGTAATTTACCTTTCTTGTCTTTGTTTGAAAAAGTATGATTCAAATATAGTACTGCAAATCTGGATTAAAAAATGCAGGAACATGAAGTTACAACAACCCAACCATCAAGCGACGTGCCACTAGCAACCAAACTTACCAAGATGACTGCTGCCAAAGCGAAAGCAAAACCAAAGGTTATCGCAAAGAAGTCAGTACCAAGTAGAAAAGAAGTTAGCAGGCGAGTAACTTGTGCAAATCCATCAAAGAAGACAGATCCATTATTTGATAGTGGAAGTAAGTTTTCTGAAAGAAGAAGTTGAAAATTGAGCAACAAAAAAAGACAGGAAAGGACAATAAAGCTCGTAAAGCTCAGAAACCTCGTATGAAGTTCATGGATCTTCACAAGTCACCACTCTATGAGAACATGACATATGAACAAATAACGATTCTACTTTCATACTTTGAGAAAGGAAAGAGAATGTAAGTACTTTCTACCCTTTATTTTACTTTTAAATCAAGTAAGTTTTGCAGTACATATCAAAAAAACTTACTTCAATATGTGTTTTTGTTATAAATGTGCAGCTCGGTTGCTTGGACAGTAGAGAATGGAGGTGGTATCTGCGTCAGTGGGGATATAATGGAAGATTTGATCTTCAACAGAGTATTAAAGCAAGATCCTCTCAACTACGCTCAATATAAGCTTCAAGTGGCGTCTAAAGAGGATCAAGCAAATCCTTAGGAAGAAAGAAAATACTTTAAGGTGTTGCACCTGGATCCAGCTGCTTGGGTATGTGTTGTTTTCTTCTTTTATACTTTTGAACATTGGATATGAAAAAAGTACATATTGATATATACTTTGTGAAAGAACCTATTAAACGTTTCCAATTTTCAGTATCATTTCGACAAACAAGATACTTTAAAGGGAGCAGAAGTGATTGTTGTTATCATGCCAATCTTGACAATTAGCAACGACATCGAGAAGATCCTTGTACCCATGTGACATGGCAATAAGCAGTGGGAACTGCTCGAGTTTGAGATTGAAACCGAGAAATTCATCCATTATAAATCATCTGTGGCGTTCATGGATCATTGCTATGAGAATGCTAAAAAAATGTCTGAATACTTGTTCAATCCAATCAATCAGTTCTTGGATGAGAATCGGAGAAAGATAGTGAGCAACGTAATCTTGAATGACTATGGGTGTCCACAACAAGAAATTTGGCCAGACTGCCTTTTGTATATAATGCATTTTATCAAGAGGAGATCAAAGATTGATCGTTATGGAAAAAGTTTGGGAGATCACGAACAATTGATGAAGAAGATTCAGAAGAAAAGAATCAAGTTAGCATGCAGGTTGTTGACAGCCACTCCGCATGAAATCAGTTGGGACCCCTCCAAATGAAAATAAATGTTTACCTGCAGAGTAGATATGGATATGTACTTCACTAACTTTCTTATTGTGTTTGCTTATTGAACTTGGTTTCTACTTATTGAACTTAGTTTTTAGTTATTATGTTTATATCATGATCTTATTATGTTTATATATATATATATGATGATGATCTTTATTAGCATTGTTAGGTTTCTATTTAATTTTAGAGTTATATAGAAAGGCATAACATATTGATATGTGCTAGGAAGTATATATTGATATGTACTTTGTTCTGAAACTCTGAACCAATAGATTCATATTCTAAACAAGTACATATTGACATGTACTATGAAGAACATATTGATATGAATTTAAAAAATTACTTTGTTTATGTATATTTTTTTGTGTTTTTATAACAACTACAAGATTACTAAATAAAAGAAAAATGTATTGGGAAAAAATCACTAATAACGAGGGGGCGCTGCCCCTTCGACCCCCGTACATAGTGAATGAAATTCAACCACATGTTCATACATCTTTTAAGATGGAGCAAAATATAAGATTTATATCATCAAATTCTCGTTCTGTCATTAAGCACATAATTCAGTTGACACACAAACAAGTTCTGAAAAAAGAAACCTAAAAAAATGCAACAAGTATCTTCTAAAAGAATTTAAATCCCAAATGTACTAAAAAAAACTGTAATGAAATTAATTCTCATCTATATATTGGTACTGACGGATAACATTGCACATAGTCTTGTTGTGATAAGCTTTCAATTTACAATTTGAACATGTAACAAGATTTTTGCTCCTCTCCCATGTATTCTTGATGCAGTTCTTTTTTCTTCTTCCTGGAGGAGCCCTAACTATTATTGGTGACAGAATAATATCTTCTGCAGTATACTCATCAGGCCCGTGGTATATTGAAAAACATAAATAAGATAAATCTACTATACTTGTGCAGTTTCTGTTGATGTATGTTACACTAAATATCAATATGTACTATGCTAGTTCTAGTTTATGGTTTATATGTACTGCTTAAACCCATTCTCATGTATGATACTACTATAAAAAAATCAATATATACTGCTTAAAAACTTACCTGTTGTGATTAGGAACATGTCTAATAACGATTGAATATAGCTGGCGATAACAACCAACTTTGAAGTATTCGTCGATATAATCAAGGAACTTTCCCCCAGAGGCAACAATAGCTGCAGTAGCATGCGAGCATGGAAAACCATACACGCGCCATCTTTGGCAAGTACAAATATTTTGCTGTAGATCTACCATATGATACATGCACACAAGAAACCAAGCATATTATTTACGCAGTATATATTGATATTTGCCCTACACAAACAAAAAATAATATAATCTGCACAATACATATTTGATATGTTTTCTGCAGTACCCCTAAGAAACTAGTTTAGTAGATATCTCAGTTCAAAATAGCATGTTACCTAAAAAACTAACCTTGGGGAATGAACTTCAAAGATGTGAGCATATGACTGACTAACTTTCCAAGGACGAGCAATTTGAATGTGTAGTTAAGCAAGGCTTGATACACAGGGGTTAAGAGTTATGGATCCATCAAAAGACCTTCTTCACGACGTTCAGACATCAACTCCATTACCCGTAGCATACACAAAAAATAAAATTAAAAAACAACAAACATATTATACATATAATACATATATACTTGTAGTGTTACAAGAAACTTATAAAAACCTGATTGTGTCAGAGAGAGCACAAGGAGGTAACTTCTTCTCATGGCGAATCCAGTTATTAAAAGACTCGACAATGCTTGAAGAAGTCTGACTATACCTACAGCCTGGGAAGTATGCACTAGACCACTTTTCCCTAGGAATGTTATGGAAGTATTGAGAAACCCAAGGTCTTCCTAGATAAACCATTTCTTGAAGACCTTCTTCATATCTTGCTAGAGAAACGCATATGTTGCTTTTTGGAAACAATCCATCACTTTATTATATTTTTCATCAGAGTTACTGATGGGTAAGTTCTTTCCCAAGTGGAAAAAACAATAGCTATGATAAGAATCAGGGAAAACTTCAGGAATTGCATTCAACAAACCTTCACCTCGGACAGTCAAAAAGGTGATGGGACGATGGTCCACAACTTTTTTAAAATTGTCCATAAACCAATGCCAATTATCATTATCTTCGCCAGGAACTAATGCATATGCAAAAGGATAAAAACCTGGAAAAAAAAATATAAAAGCCCATATCAATATGTACTTCATGTCTACACCTTTAAATTGTGTTATACCTACAGTGTATATCAATATGTACTTTATGTATGATGTGTATGATCCTAAAGTAGATATTGATATGTACCAGAAAATATACTACATTTATCTTTGTACTGGTACATTAAAAACAGTTACATATCAAAATATGTACCATATAAAAAAGTTACCTTGATTGTCGTCAAGACATGTCGCAGCCATTAGACCTCCTTTAAACCTCCCCGTAAGAAATGTCGCATCACAAAAGATCATTGGACGATAAATTTTATAACCCTCTCTACAAAATCCAAAGCAAATAAAAAGTCTGTTGAATCTCTTTGTTGCGTCGTTGAAATCAAAATCAATATAAGACCCTGGATTGGTTTCCCAAACAACAAAGACCCACCATGCAAGATCAGTGTGTGACTTTACATCGTCACCAAAAATCATTTGATGCGATAACTCTAATGCATGATATGCGTGGTGATATTTGATGTTGATCCCTCAACCAACTTTAATATAATCCATAATCTCGTGCAGCTTTATGAGAGGGTTGTGCTTGACACACTCATGAACTAAATGATTTACAAGCTTCCTCGAAACAGTTGGACTCCTCAACCTATAACCATCCCCACAAGTGTGCCTACCCACATAATCCTTTATCTTAAACACATCAAAAGCCCCATTCATGGCAACCGCATGAAGCATCCAAGAGCAACAGTCATTGTTGCATCTCACTGTGAATCTCTCAAGGTCATTCTTCAATTTTTTTAACCTTATATCCATTCCTCAAACAATATTTCTCACACGCTAACTGAAAAGCTTCAACACCACCATGGAAGAGATGGTTTTTATCTTCAAAAATATTCTCCCAACCATCAGAAAAAAAGAACACTTGCAACCTCCTTACAATCTTTCAAATAATTGTTCCTAGCCCTTAAAACCAACTTAGCTCTGTTGTCAAAATCAACACTACTCAAAGAACTAGATGGACCAGATAAAACAACATCAACATGCAACTCAAAGAAATTTGAATTCTTCGTAAAATGTAATGCAGCAAGCCCTTGAAATGATACATCAGCAAGGACATGGACTTTCACTCTATTTTCAACATAATTAACAACAATAGTTGATGGAGTCAACCAGCTCCACGCATTACAAATAATAAACTTCAAATCTTCCAAAGTCGAAGATAACTTAACCAAATATGCAATGTGGTGTTGCTTGTGGTATACATCAGAGTAGCAAAAGGTAGTTGGATTAGAACCAACACCTGACTTGTTGAACCTGAAGAAATGTGATCCAAATAAAATAACACAAACACAAAAATCAAACATATATTTTAAGGTGATAGGAATACTAAATCTATAATACAACATAATATGTACTATTTTAGAAGTATCACACATATTATAGATTCACATATAACAGACAAACAAAAGCATATTATATGCACTGCAAACAAATATGTACTGATTCAAAAATGGTATACCATACAGTATATATAACACAATAGCATACTACAAAAACAGTATATATCAAAAAGTTTAGAAAAACAGTACGTATTAATATGTACTGAAGAATCATTCAAACCATCCAGAATAAATAACAAAAATCATGATTTGCTGAAAAAATAAAAGAAAACCAAATAAAACCTATTATCAAACGACATGTAAACAAATACGACGATCTAATGAACAAAATAGAACGATTATAAAAATCAATTTCAAAAATCAAAAGAAAAACTAAAGCACGAACAAAAATAAAATCGATCATGGAATTCAACAAAATGTACATCATAGAAATCGTAATCATCAGGATTGCAGTGTAAGAAAACAAACAAAATCATAAAATCAAGTTGATTATCATGATTTCAGTTGAAAAAAACCAAAACAGAACAAAGCATAACAAAAATTATAAGAGCAGAGAAGAAGATCACAGAAAAATAACTGGAGATTTGATATCGAAACCCTAAAAATGAAAAACACCAACTGAAGCAGAGAGAGAGGAAATCATATCTGTGAGCTGAAGAATTTTTTTCAGAAGATTTGATTTCGACTTGATTTATACGTTCTTATTGAAAGGGTAAATATGGAACAATTAAAATGTATATTTTATTATATTCACGTGAGATGGACCAGCGATTTAGAAAATCAGTCCAAAACTTGTTTTTGGACTAGGGGTTAAAACACGTTAGATGGGTGGATTACACGGTACGGTCGTGTATAGTGGATTATGTAGTAATTCCTAGTATTTTAAAGGGTTGTTGATAATATTTAAAAAGAGCTGATATCTGAGCTGAATTGGAGTGTTTGAAACTTTGAATGGTTGATGTATATATGGTAAAAAAGTTAAGGCAAAATTGCAGGTAAAATGGACAGGTTGAAAATGCAGACAAACTCTGGAAGTTTTTTCGGGCTGGGCCAAACCGGCTTGTGAAACTGTTTTTTTTTTATAATATTATCTAAAAAAAATTCATCAGTTATACCGATAGAAATCTGATAGATACAATTTTGTGTTATTTGAGCTCATATTTATGTTGTTATTATTCAATTTTTGTATTAATAATGTCATTTTAATTATTTGTAGATATTTTTGTGGAATAAATAATTGTAAAAAATCGGCTTAAAAAGTTATAAAGACACCCAACAAAGTGTTAAATGCACCCACAAGGAAATTATAAAAGCGCCCAAGTTTTGGTTAAGGGCACCTACCTTTCAGATAAACAAAAATGGAGGAAATTTTCTTTCCAAGATGTGAAGATTGGGCGTTAATATTTTTGGAGATTCTTCAGAGAGATAAGAGAAGGATATTCTTTCCTTATCTAGTGTAGATTGTTCACGACCAAAGGACTTAAAACAAAATCGTGTTGAATTTAGGAAACATGAAAGAAAATTTCACAAGTTTTGGAAAGTGTCACTTGGGTTTTAACACAAAATATTATGTGTAATGATATCTGGGATTTAACACCAACTTAATAATTATTCAAAAGTTAGTCCTTTTGATAGTACAGTAGTAGCATCTAAATGTGCAAATGTCATGGCAGGGGTAGGGTCGGTCAAATCGTCCGCAGGTACATAAACTGCTTGAATAGAAGTTATAGACCCCTCTTTGGTAAAAGTAATTCTTTCTTGCAACGCTACTACAAGCAGTACTACACCTTTGATCGTGAAATATCGATTGCGATTTTGAATCAGAAGAGAGATTTCAAGAAATGACAGATTTATTCGCTCATTTTTAAATAAAGAGGTTACTCATTGTTTTAGTCAAGTATAAGGAAACAGATCAAGTCGAAAAATGATCCAAGAAGGAAAGAAATTATTCTCCAAGAAACAAAAATAATAATTAATCACATTGATTTCAAAGATTTGAAGAGATTTGGTGAGGTGTTTTTGTTCTACTATAAATAGAAGATCGAGATCGAGAGTTATGGGGGACTGGCAGAGGCAAGAGAGTGAAGAAATCAAAAATCAAAAAAGTTATGCGCGTAAGGAAGAAGATGAAGAAACCGTTGTCGTAGCTATACATCACGTTGCCAAAACTTTTATATTCAACTGCTTTTGTGACAACTTTAGCGATCATTACCATTTCTTCTTTGCAACAGATATATTCGTAGCAAATTCTTTGTGTCAATTATTTTTCTTCTTTGTAAACACTTTTTGAGCTATGAATAAATCTTTTGAGAGTGTTTTCAACATGTGGAGCTAAACCCCATTGCTGAGGCGACGAAGGAAGCTATTTTCCCATTAATTATGTGGTAATATCTATTTAATTAATTTCTGCAATTCGTTTTTGGGTTAATTGACGTTTGGTACTTACATTGTATCAAGTTTCAGTCTTTGGTCTAACATTTGTCCAATGTTAGAGCTTGGTACCTGGACTGAACGTTGACCTGCGTCGACCAGGTTAAGTCTAATTTTAATTTAATAAAATCAATAATTTTTCTGTTATTTTATCTAAACCGTTAACAAAACCATTAAATCAACGGTTCCAAATAAAAGCCCCAAATCTACTTCATTTTTCATTTCCTTCTCCTTCCTTTTATTTATTTTATAAAATTAGTTAATTCCGTGCAATAACGGTCAACTACGGTCAACGTTCAGTCCAAGTACCAAGCTCTAACATTGGACAAATGTTAGACCAAAGACTAAAACTAGCCAAATTGTAAGTAACAAAAACTAATTAACCCTTTTTTATGATTATTTGCATTGAATCAAAAATTGAAATAATAATTTTTATTAACTAGTTGTGTTTTCTCTTGATGGTGCATGTTTAGCTTAGGGATCTTGATGTTCCATGCTTGCGATTAACAACTAATATTTTAAAAATCTAATATTATCAATATTTTAGAATCACTTTGATCGTAAGAATTACATGAATATTGTTTTTAACTGAATTACATAAATTGGTTAGTGGTGGAATCTTTTGTCTCATCTCTTTCATATAATCTTGATATCATCTTTATTTGAGTTTTATATTTTTAGTATTACAAACTAGGTCTAAAATCAATCTTTACAAGTCTGAGTGAACGAACCTATTTACCAACTTGTCTATAATCACATCAGTTTTTGGAGCTGTTGTCGGGGACTTGTTTTTAGGTTAGATTTTAAGAATTTTTTTAGGTTTAATTTTTTTTAAGTAGATTAATTAGGATTTATTCTATTTATTTTTCCTTTTTATATTTTATGTGGGTATTCTCCTTGTCTTTGATGTGCCTACCAAAAAAGGTAAGTAGTATACCTCAAGAAGTACGAAGATCATGAAGACCTCATAAGACAAACCCCAAGTATGCTTTGAATCATCTATTACTTATATATGGTGGTGAACCTGAAGATATTAAGAATTAACTAGAGGTTGATGACTCAAGAAAATGGAAGCTTTCTACGGGTGATGAGATGGATTCGCACGAGGATAACGATACATGGGTGTTATCAAAATTACCAAGAGGTAAAATCGCGCTGCATAACAAGTGGGTTTATCGAAAAAATATTGAAGAAAAAATAGAGAGATTCGTTATAAGGAGAGGTTAGTTGTAAAGTGGTTTCAGCAGAGATCTCGACTACAATGAGATATTTTCTCCGGTTGTGAAGATGACTATTATCATAGTAGTGATAAACCTAGTGGCTTCTGAAGATCTCTACCTTGAACGGTTGGATGTAAAGATACCTTTTCTCCATGGTGACCTAGATGAAGAAGTTTACATAAAGCAACCTGAAGGATTCATAGTATAAGGAAAGAAATATGGTAGCAAAATGAAGAAGAACTTGTATGGTTTCAACAAACCCTGAGACAGTGGTACAAGTTAATAACTTCATGCATAAAAGTGATTACTCATGATTCAATGCTTATCTTTGTTGTTATTTCAAAAGGTATGGTTCTGACCGTATCATATTATTATATGTGGTTCATATGTTGATAGGAGGAATACCTCAATAGGAAATTGAGAACTTGAATAAAAAGTTAGAGAAACCGCGGAATCAGTCACAAGATCAGTCAAATCATTCCACTAGTGAGTTTGATATGAAAGATCTTGGTGAAACACGACAGATTCCCAGTATAAGAATCATAAGGGACAAAGCTAAGGTACACTTATGCTTAGTCATCATGAATATACTGAACGAGTGTTGAAGAGGTTCAGTATGGAGAATGCTAAGCCAGTCAATTCTCCAATTGGAAGTCAAATTCGTCTTTCAAGTTTACAGTTTGCACAAGCATATGAAGAAAATGAGTACATGGATAATGTACCATATTTGTTGGCCATTGGGATTGTAATGTATGTTATGGTACACACAAGACCAGATATTTCACATATAGTGGCGGGAGTAGTGACTAGATATACAAGCAACCCAGACAAACAATATTAGGAAGCGGTGAAGCAGATACTCATGTATTTGAGAGGTAACACAAAAGTACCATTGTGTTATGGAAGAGGTGGTTCTATCTTGAGGGGTTAAGTGGATGAAGACTTCGCAATAGATATAGATAAAAGGCGAAGTACGCTCCCTTATATGTATATTATGGGGTCAGCTGCAGTGATTTGGAACTCACGGTTACAGAAGTTGGTGATATTGTCTAATATAGAAGTTGAGTATGTAGCAGTGATAAAATCGATCAAGGAGATGATATGATTCTGCGGTTTACTAACGGAGTTAGGAAAGGAACAACGTGATAATATTTTGGATGGCGATAGTCAAAGCATTATACAACTAGCCAAGAAATCGGCCTATCATGCTGGAGAAAGCATATAAATATTCGTTATCATTTCATTCGAGATCTCTTAGAAGAAGGAGAATTACAGCTCGAGAAGATTCTTGGTTCAAAGAATCCAGCTAATATGTTTACCAAGGGAGTTACATCAGACAAGTTAAAGCTCAGCAAGTTTTACTTGGTTTCCCAGAATGTGGATCTGAGATTGGAGTCGGTTCAAGCAAGATAATTAGCACTGACAATCCAGGTTGAAGATCAAGGCAAGGGAGAATCGAATATTATACAGTAAGTCTCCAAAGTGGGAAATTGTTGTATATTAAATACTTATTTTAGGATGATTTTGGGTTTCTAAGTCCAAGGTGGGAACCTAACGTGTATTTCCCATTATGTCTAGTCAAGTATATGAAAGGGTTTCCTAATATTGGCTAGGGATTCTTGGAGTCCAAGTTTGTAAACAATATAGATAAATATTATTAGTCCTTGTAGAGAAAGTATGAGTGTAACACAATTATAAAGAGATTGAGGGAGATTTATTGTATTAGCTTTAGATACAAAAGGTAGGGTTAGTGATGAGTGTAAATTAGTGAAGAGCAAGAGATAAGGTGATCGTCTCGTAATTATTACGATGTAAATATTTTTGATGGAACTTCCACCAAGGTGTTCTACGTTTGTGATTGATTCATTCATAGTGGATTAGAGTTAGTACGGCTCAAAGTGGACACAGACAATATATATACATAGTATATATTGTTGAACCACTATAAATCTTAAGTTTCTTGTGAGTTTGATTCACTTTTTTGTTATTGTTATTGTTATTGATAGTGCTTGGTTTACTTATTATTCATCATAATATTTTCAAAATCCGGTTTTCCGCAGTTTTTTTGATTATAAAAAATTGTGTGCACTAGTTCCTTTGGAAGTTTTTCCATGACAAGTGCCATAGTTCAACCAAATTTACAACGTATATTGGTAAATGATATCGTGAATGATGCAGTGTAAATTCATAAACAACCAAAAGAATGAAAGAGTGATCATGCTGACACAATTAAAATTGCGTGAGCTAGCGTAACAAATATAAAGATAAAAATACCATTGAAGGGACTGAAAATCACTTCGCCACGTGTTCGCATCTCGAGGTACAAACACGAGAAAGGCGATTTCGAGTCAAGCATGGAGAGTACTCTCAACCAATATAGGGATCTACGTCTGTTAAACAAGATTTAGGCATGTGGAAAGCACCAACTAGAGATAAACGTTCAAATTTGAATTAGGCAATTAAGCATTTATTGCTCGAGCAGAGCAGTCATGTCACTAGTCTGTTAGCTGTCAGGATAGATGGCGAGAAGTGGTTCGTTGAGAAGCAGTACAACAAAGACAAGCGCATCGAAGGGTAATTGAGGAATGTCTTAGCGAAGTCGGGTGTTAGCGAAGATAAATTCGCCCCCAAGAAATCTATAGTGAGAGAGGTACGGTGAGGCACCCTGCGAAGCAAAGTGAGCCGTCATCCACTATTAGTCTATAAATATGAGCGAAAAAAATATAATAAGGGTCGATTTTTTCTGTACAAGGATTAGAAGGAGAGAGCTAGTGAGAGCAATGTAATATTAAGGATGAGAACTTGTAATCTTCCTTATATCATAGTGAAATCCCTTCTGTGGATGTAGGTTTTAACACCGAACCACGTAAACCCTTGTGTTCTGCGTTTTATTTATGATTGTGTGAGTTTGGACCATAAATCTAGATCAATACTATTGAGAATATATCAAAGTAAGCATTTGGGTGTATTGTAGTTTTTTCTTTTCTATTTGAACATATTATTTGCAGGTTTGGCATACCAGCGGAGATTATCTCGGACAATGGCAAGCAATTTGAAGGAAAAAGGTAGCTATGTTATTTAACGCATTTAAATTCTACCAAGGCAAGTCAACCCCAATTTATCCAAATGGGTAAACTGAAGCAACAAACAAAACTATCGCAGATAATTTAAAGAAAAAGTTAGATGGGAAGCATAAGGAATGGTGCGAAGAGATACCCAATGTGTTATGGGAATAAAGGACTAATTGGCGCAACAGGAGTGTCTCTTTTTCATTTAACATACGCAGTTAAAGAAGTACTTCCTACAAAAGTGATGATGCCGACAACAAAGAGGGGGGCTTAGATAAAAAATGTAACTTCAGATCTCATACTGTCTAAGTTATATGACTTGGATGAGAATAGGGAAAGGGCCATGCAACATATGGAGAATTACCATCGAAGATTGTCAAAGGAGTACAATAAGAAAGTGAAAGTACGTGATTACGAGCCTGGCAAGATGGTCTTGCGGGAAATACCTCCATATCAAAAAGGACCGGAGGAAAATTGGAGCCAACTTGGGAAGGGCCATACATAGTCAAGCGAATTGTTGGAAATGGAGCGTATGAGATGGTAAATCACGAAGGGGAGAAAATTGGATCATCCATGGAACCCCAGATACATCAAAACATATTACCCATAAAGCCAAAACGGCAAGCGAGGGCTCTCGGGAAAGGTATGATTCTATCTTTATACATAATAAAAAAACCTTGCATTACAGGCTAGAACCTCATGTGATGTGATCCGAAATCCTCCTACGAGGCGAGGGAGGTCAAAATATAAAACTTGTTATTCGCCCAAGAGGCAAGAGGAAAATTATAAGACATACGACACATTACGTGGAGAGGTTCTAGATCTTTCGCCTAAAAAGGTAAGGGGAATTTAAGACCTCATTAGGAGGCCGATAAGACTGTATCCGCCAAAGGCAAGAGGCATTTAAGACCGAAAATTCGTTGAATATCGTCGGGTTGTGGTTCACCGCTTTTAGCCATATCATGTCCTGACAAAAGACATTCGACAGGAGGTATAAACTGCACAAGATGCACCGTGGTATACCAGTTGAGGCATGGGTGCTCGACACGTTTGAAGCGTGACCGACAATTTCCAAAAGGGCCAAGTCCTTGGTAGTTTATACCTGGTCCCCTAAGAAACCCTTCTTAGGGTGTGGCCCCGCACCCTAAGCCAAATTCGCGAAGGAATAAGGGGTCCACAAAAAAAAACTGGCTGTTGCATAACGGGATGAGAGGAGCTAGGTACACTTACCATAAGTAAGCTTCCTTGAACGGACAGCCAGGGGGAACATAAAGGGATGGCACCCTCCTCTAGGGAGATGAAGTAGCCAGACAAGACGAGGTTTGAAAGACTATTGCTCATGGGAGTATTTAGACTCGCTTACTTCGTTGACGAAGCAAATGGCATTAAAAATACATCGCTTCGTATAAAAATATAAAAAAGTAAAAAAATCCATGAAAAGGGAAAATCTTATAAAGCAATAAAGCAAAATGAAGATAAACTTAACAAAATATTTGAAACATTAACCAATTCATATTTGTAAATTAAACAGGTGGTGACGTTAACAAAATATCATTTACAATCTAAGTCAGCAACATTGATTACAAACAGGCGACATAAAGAAGGGTAGAAAAAGCTAAAAAGAAGAAGAAACATATAGAGCAAATGATATTCACGAAGTGGTTCTAGGCTTTGTCATTGCCAAGAGCGGTGTCAGGGTTGTTTTGGTTTGCAGAAGTATCCACCTCGTTTTGATTCATGGAAGCTTTGGCCCTATTTGGATTAGCTTCGTCAGTTTGCTTCTTTCCCTCATTACTAGCTGGTTTGTCATCTCCTGCTTCCCCGTCGTTGTCTTCGTTATCTTCAGAGGGTTTCAAAGTAACCTTAATAATATTATACTGTTTGCAGAAGTAATCAACAAACATTTGGCAGACATCATCGGAGGATTTTTGATAATCACTTTTTAAGTCATTAAAATTAATCTCGTTGTCTGCAACGAATTGGTCGAACTCCTTTTCAAGCTCTACATTCTTCTTAATTGCATCATCTATGTCGGCCCGAGCCTTCGCTAATTCCTTGCGAGCTTGCTTTAATTCAACTTTCATCCTCTTCTATGATTCTGCAGGGAAAACAGAAGGATGGTTAGTATAATAATTTGCACAAATAGAAGCATGGTGAAGAAAAAACAGCCTTTCGCAAATGACCTTCTTTATTGAGATAACTGATCTCAAGGTCTCCTCAGTATCCTCTTGCTTGCTTTTCAACTCAGCCATTTTGCATTGAGCATCGGACAATTGTTCCGGAGTTTTATCAGTTACATTGCCAAACTGCCCTTAAGAACCAAAGCCGTAGATAAGCTGGTGTATCAAAGAGAAATGGTCCTAGCTCTTTCCTTAAGGCGATCTTCGAAATCCTTATTATCTTTTAATAACAAATGGTTGGTTTTAAGAATGTCATCCTTGGCTGTGCAAATTATGTGAAACTATGATTGGGTCTTATGCATATCAAATTGCATATTTTTGAAATCTTCTTGGAGTTTATTGAGCTCTGTTCGAACGGTACGAAGCTCTTTTTTGGTGATGCGATGATTCTCTTGCGAAGTACGGAGTTCTTTTTGAGCAGTATGAAGTGTCACCCCAGATGTCTCTTTCCTTGAGAGAAACTTCTTTTTCTCAGCTCGCAAATCATCAATTTCCCTCTAAAGATCATCGGTTCGACGATTTAGTTCTACTCTACCCTTTTCGAGATGGATATTTAGATGTTCCATGTCTTGAAGTTAACGATCCAAATCATCTATAGGCGGACCTAATTCTTCCACATCCTGTAACTCCCAAGATATGCGATCAACGCGCTGCCGGAATTCTATGTGTTGCTCGCGCAAGGTGTTGACCTCCAATTCGCTCTGCTCATTAGTCATTTATCTTGCCCGAAAGCGTTCTTTAGATTAGCATAAACCTAAGCATCAACTAACAGAAAACGGAAAAGAAATAATAGAGGCACCAAAGAAATATTTGCGAAGTTCACCACGAAGCTCATTTTTTCTCTCCTTTTGCGAGTTCGCTGCTTGTTTCTCTGAGTCCAACTCTGTTTGTATGGCTACCTTGTCTTCCTTTAGCTGCTTGACTTCCGCCTCCAATCAAATGCAATCCTTCTCATTTTGAGGAGCCTCATCAAGGAATGGAAAATTACAATTGTACTCCTGCACATAAAGATACATCATTCATTAAATCTATATTTCAATAAGGTGGCCCGGTTTTTTCAAATCACACTCACCAATGTCATCAACCCAGCTTGTTGAACTCGGGACAATGCAGAAGACACTTGAATCTTGGACTGAGCATCCAATAAGGAAAAGGATTCAGAGTACATCATCATCATACCGCTGCAAATTTGTGGAGGAAAGTTTACTACCACTGCCATTTTAATTTCTTTGAACATTTGTATCCAGGTGTTCATCTCCTCGATACTCTCCGAAGTCCCAACCTCAGTCTCCATTACTTCCCTTTATTTTTCTCAACCTCAGGAAGCTTAGAAATCACAAGCTCTGGAGGAACTACGATAGAAGTATTCATAGGAATAGAATTGTCTTTAGGAAGAAGCATGGTCGACTCGTTTTTTCCCTTCGGAATATCCTCGACAACTGCATCCTTCGTACCTTTCACAGAAGGAACGGTTTCTTCGGCACGAGTCTAAATCTGTGGCGAGATTTTGGGCTTTAAGGACTGTACATTTAGCGTTGGCACTTTCAGAAAAACTCTGGTTCTTTTTACTTGGCGAGCCCTTTTCCTAGAGCTCGTGGGAGAAGTTCCGCTTGCATCAACCTTCGTAAACCAACTCATCTTCGCCAATTAAAGATTAGAGGCAAGAAAGAATAAATCAAAAACACATTTCTAATATTTACCTGCGAAGAAAAGGTGGGTTCCGAACTCTTCCGCTTGTGATAATGTGATTGTACCATTGCTCCAGCGACAACTGTAGAGGCATCCTGCGAACAACAGCCATAAAATGAGCACCTGATTAAAAAAGGCTAATGAAACAACAAATGAAAACAACAAAGTCGGCCACCTTTTCGCCTTTAGTGTTCTTTGACATTGAGGAACTGGAAAGGCACAAAAACAAAATTCAATCAGAACAGGTTAAGCAGGCAAATTCAGGGAAGTAAAATCAAAGTTAGAAGAAAGATAATTAGACCGAGAAGAAGCAACAGTGTAAAAAACTCGCCTTGAAGATTGATGAGGAGAAGATCTTCGTTTAGGAGACATGGTTGCACAAAATCTAAGGAAGAGAGGGAGAAGAAGAAGGAATGTCAGAAAAGAGAGGATGAAGTTAACGAAGGAATGAAGCAGAGTTGCAGAGAATTGTAGTAGGGAAGAGAAAGTTAATAAGAGAATACAATTTAATGGGGAAAGAATTGTTTAAGGAGGGTATTTATACCTTGTCAACCGGCTGAAAAAGTGGAAATGCACTAATGAAGAAGATGTGTCGGTTAGAAATTAAAGGGAAGAACACGTGGTGAAGGTTGGAAACTTTTTCAAATTTTCTTCCCATCTTACCCTCGTTCAGATGGTAAGTGAAGAGACAAAATATGGGGATAGAAAATCACTTCGCCACGTGTTCTTATCTCGAGGTACAAGCACGAGAAAAGCGAATTTGAGTCAAACATGGAGAAATACTCTCAACTAACATAGGGATATCCATCTGTTCAACAAGATTTAGGCACGTGGAAAACACTAACTAGAGATCAACGTTCAAATTTAAATTAGGCAGTTAAGCATTTAATGCGAGCAATCATGTCAACAGTCTGTTAGCTGTCCGGATAGTTGGCGAGATATGGTTTGTCAAGAAGCAGTACAACAAAGACAAGCGCATTGAAGAGTAATTGAGGAATGTCTTAGCGAAGCCGAGTGTTAGCAAAGATGAATTCTCCCCCAAAAAAGCTATAGTGAGAAAGGTCCGACGAGACACTCTGCGAAGCAAAGTGAGTTGTCATCCACTATTAGTTATCTGTCTATAAATATGAACGAAAACAATATAATAATGGTCGATTTTTTCTATACAAGGATTAGAAGGAGAGAGCTAGTGAGAGCAATATATTGTTAAGGCTGAGAACTTGTAATCTTCCTTATATCATAGTGAAATACCTTCTGTGGATGTAGAGTTTAACACCGAACCAAGTAAACCCTTGCATTCTGTATTTCATTTATGATTGTGTGAGTTTGGACTATAAATCTAGATCAATACCATTGAGAATATATCAAGGTAAGTATTTCGGTGTGTTGTAGGTTTTCCTACAACTACCACCATCCAGGCTAGCTAATGTGGTAAGAATACAACTTAACATTTGATACCTTGTAAAATGACAAAAACATTAGTTAGAGAACAAAATTCACTAAAAGAATTTAGAGTCATCCAAAAACTCTCTCATTTTCAAAGTTTTATGATTATGCATCTATATATAGTACCATCCATGAATTGAACACCATTATCTTCATAAGCTTTAGCAAAACCATCCAACTCCACATTCAAAGCAAACTGGATTTTCCAATAACAAATATTTCTTCTTCTCGGCAACTTTTACTGTCCACTCTAGATGTAAACTTGTTGGAAGTAGGGACGGACCTAGGGAGAGCTAACCTGGGCTTAATCCCTGGTCATCCCTAAAGTCCATAAGCCAACAAAAAAGATTGCCTAATTATTGGGGTTGACCGAAATCTCTAGCCCAGGCCTAAATATTTTTTCCAGCCTCCTGGGCCCGTCCCTGGTTGGAAGTGGTACATAAACAACATCAATATCTTGGTCATCTAGCAACACTTCCATAAATCTTTGATGTTGATGGAAATCCATTAGTTAAAGTATAGTTCTTCGTCTTTTCAGTTGAACGACTAACTACAACATAAAAGTGTGAGTTTTGTGCCAGTGTAATTGCTCTTGCTAATTTTCTTCCTATTTTAGCACCACCTAGAATTCCAAACTTAATTTATGGCTTTCTTCTTCCATATTTTTGAATGAGTAATTATATTTTTGAATGAGTAACCAAGAGCAAAAAATACATAGAAAATCATTTTGTGAGCACACTAAGTGTTAATTTGATATTTATATTTCTATTAGTTGATTAGTGCAAAAAATATACTCTAAATAATGTTGTTATATCCTATTTGGTAAATTGTTTGGTCGTTCATGCCAAATACCAATTCACATCTGCAATTCAAGTAAACAAGGATGATAAAGAACCTCACTAATTTAGGGCCTCCTCAAATTATTTAAGGCTTACCAATTTTATTTCCACCTAGAAGAAAGGAATATGGGGTGTTTAAAATGGGTAAAATACGTTTTCTGGACAATCGACTGATATGCACATATACGTCGGCCAATTCTTGCTTGATCGTGGTTGAAAAATAATAACACAAGATAAATCGATATGGACATTCATATCGACCTATTCTGGTTGAAGGAAACAAAAATAATTCTTGTTAGTTTTTAAGAATACAATCGATCGATGTGGACATTCATATCTACTGATTTGTGGTTAATAAAATAGCAATTTATTAGGTTGGTTTTTAGACTAGAATCAGTCGATATAAACATTCATATCGACCGATTCTTATTAACTTTTTTTCTGGATGGTTTTTAGATTACCATCTGTAAATATATTAATCAATATCTATCGATTTCTATTCTTCGTGAATGGAGAATATCAAACCAGATTTGGTATATACAGTTCATCGTATCAGTCTGTTCTGGTTGATGTTCTTGAAAATATTAAAAACTTTTCATGCTTTAACGATTAATCAACACAAATAAGTTTTACTACTAACACGATTAAACAACTACTAATCAAATTAATTAATAATATTAATTATTTAAGGACAAATTAGTCATTAATAAAATTGTTTAATATAGATTTATGATCTAGTTTTATCTTTTATGGTAGGTCTCCGATAAAAAATGAGAAAAGGAGATGATCTAGATGGTCAAAACGTACTGATAAAAGTAAAATCATGTTTAATATGAGGTTTACGTTGGTTGGCGACGTATTTTTCCAAGTCATGGACCTCATGGTCCACCGTATTGAATCTTATGTTAGTCAGATCCTCAAAATACAAATTTGATGATAAACTAAGGAACATTATATGGTCAACATTGTTGAATCTTACATTAGTAATTTAGTAGCAGTCCACCCAAACCTAGTATTTTTCGTGAAAGCAAGAGACAACTAGACAAAGATATATGAATCATGATTCGTCCAAGAACGGACTGCAAATATATCGACATGTGATTAGTATATGCATCAGAGAGAAATATATAGAGGGGTGCAGAAAACGTATGAGAGAACAACGCGATCTTATAGCTTCACTATAAGGAATCAATAATGCCGCCAAAATCACCCGAGGAAGAATTCCCACAAAACGCATTTGGGTGGGCAGCTAGAGATACTTCTAGTCATCTCTCTCCTTTCAAATTCTCAAGTAGGTGCTAGCTTTCTTATCTAGTAATTTAAATAGCCCATTCAGTTTATAGCAAATTGCTCCAGTAGTTTTTATTTGTGTCACTGACATGTTCTGGTCAAGTCATCAGGGAAACGGGAGAGGAGGATGTACCGCTGAAAGTGTTGTACTGTGGAGTCTGCCACTCGGACCTTCACTTTGCTAAGAATGATTGGGGAACTACTACATACCCTTTGGTCCCTGGGTATACATTTTTTTACAATCACATTCTCATCTTGTTTATGTGTGAATCAATCAACTTCTAAAGGATTGTCGTGTAAATTCTGTGTACGAGACATTCCAGACTATTTTTTAACGCAGGCATGAGATTGTAGGAGTGATGACCGAGGTGGGTGACAAGGTAACGAAAGTCAAAGAAGGAGACAAAGTTGGCATTGGGTGCTTGCTAGGGGCATGTCAGTCATGTGATAACTGCGCCCAAGATCTTGAGAATTACTGCGCCAATATGATTTTAACCTACAATGCAACTTACCATGATGGCTCTACAAATTATGGTGGCTACTCGGATATCATGGTGGCAATTGAGCGATATGTAGTTCGATTCCCTGATAGCCTCCCACTTGATGCGGGTGCACCATTACTATGCGCTGGTATTACTATGTACAGTCCCATGAAATATTATGGACTTAGTGTGCCTGGTAAGCATCTGGGAATCGTTGGTCTCGGTGGTCTTGGTCATCTAGCTGTGAAGTTCGCAAAGGCTTTGGTACACAGGTGACCGTCATTAGCACCTCGCCAGATAAAAAGAAGGAAGCGACTGAAAATCTCGGAGCTGATTGTTTTTTGGTTGGTCGTGACCCGGATCAAATCCAGGTGATCTCACTCTCATGCTCGTTAATATGTTATAAGCAGTACTCAAACAAAAACCCAACACTTGATTTTGTTCTCGTATTACAACAATAGGACTGATATTAGGCATACACACTAATAACGTTTGTCAATTTAATTGTGGGAAAATTAGAAATATATTCCGGATTTGAACTAGCAATTAAGGGATATGTTTTGTAACGGTCGAAATTAAGAGATATGTCTCGGTCGTCTATTTTTTCCGTTAAATACATATTTTTAGACAGTTATGCCCTCCACACATAATATTTAATGGTTAAAGAGAGGGAAAATTGGAAATATATCCCGAATTCATGAAGTTGATCATGATGGTGATTGATTGACGAAAGCGGAAGTTGATTTAACGGAAAAATATGAAGTTGATCAAGGGCATAACTGTCTAAAAATATGTATTTACTGGAAAAATGGACGGCTGGGACATATCCCTTAATTTCGACTATTACAGGACATATCCTCAACTGATAATTCAAATCCGGGACATATTCCCAATTGCCCCTTTAATTTTATAGGCTGCCATGAGTACGATGGACTCGATCATATCGATACAGTTACTATTCATCCTCTCTTACCACGGATTGTTGGGATTATGCCCTAAAACAACATATTTGATATCGTAGTTTAAATTAAATGTAGTAGTTTACATTAAACATGCTTCGTGAGATACGGTCGAATATATTAATTGTAGTTTATACAGTAGGAGATAATATATATGTGACATTTTTATTCGTAATTTATGTAAATTATATTCATTAGTTAAATTATAACTTGCTATGATAATTACGTATGTATTATGATAAATCTCAATCATAGAAGTGGAGATTTATAAATCTAGCAGGTTGATGTAATATGATTATATCGAATCGGCCGGTTATTTATATTCATTATTTATCAGCTAGTGAATAGATCTAAGCTACTACTTTACGTAAGTTCTCAATCCTGAGAATATATATATACCCTACGTGTATTTCCGGTTATCTTGTCTTACCAAGCAGTGATGTCATTTAGATCCAATATCTAGGTAAAATGGATCGTTGTGAGTGCACAGTAAGAATATACATATTCAATAAGGTATTCGGCATCGAGTGTGTATTCCCTTGAATTATTATACGGAAATTATTATTCTAGACTGGCCAGTGGTCACTTGAATTGGTTAAGTGATTATTAGAATAATAAAGCTGAAAGCACAAAATAATCGTCAAGGACTAAAATATAAATTATGCATAGGAGCTGATGCATAATTGTTACGTGCCTATGAGATTTTATGAATACCGCTATTTAGCGGAGGGACTTATTGTAAGAAAGTAGAGGAAGGGTTTTACTTTTATTAAAACAAATAATTTTAGAGTGTTTGTCAATTACAAGTCTTTGGTGGAATGACTTGTAATTCTTTAATTGTATTTGATGTCGTGTGAGGCACATAGAATACTATATGGTTAAGAAAAGTTAAAATTGTTTATAACCCAAAAGACCTAATTGTATTTGGAAAAGGTATTTAAGAACAAGTGGGATAGCTCTTGATATGAAATTTATATAAAGAGAGCAAGCTATCAAAGCCAGGCACACCAAAAGCTAAAAAAAGCCAAGCTCACTTGTTTTCCCTTCCATACTGTAGCTTTTCCTTTCTTTTATTGCGAAATTTGCTAGATGGTCCAAAAAACCCGGACCGTGTTAACCATTAGTCCACCCGGGGAATTCACTTTAACCATAAGTCCAAAAACCATTTGAAAACTCCCAATTATAATTCTTCCCATCACGTGTACTGATCCCACGTCCTCCACCTCCTACACTACTCGGATTCTTAACGGACAAAATAGTTTCATTTACTCCTACACTACTCGGATTCTAAAAGTTGTTAACCCTGTTAGAGAAACAACTTCTCTCTCGGTTTTTTCCATAAAAGAAAAAACCTAAACGAAAATACAAAAAAAATAGATCAGTATACCAAGAATTCAACAACAAAAACGAAATCGAATACAAAAAATTCATCAACAAAAACAGATCTAAAATACCAAAAATTCATCAACGAAAAACGAAATCGAAATCAAAATCATCAACAAAAACATATCTTTTTTCATATCATGCTCCTTCACCAAAACTGAAGAAATCAATTAGTAGAAGAAGAAAATAGTATTCCTGCACCACCAACAAAAGAGAAGAAGAAAAGAAGTATTAGAAGAACAAAAGAAGAAGAAGATCTCTATTAGTCGTCAAAAACAATACATATTGATCATTTAGTACATATTGGTATGTATTGAAAGAAAATAGGTATTGAAGGAAAAAAACGTATGATCTCACAGTACATATTGATATGTATTGAAGGAAAATATGTACCGAAGGAAATAGAGTAGATGATCCAACAGTACATATTGATCCAACCGTATATATTGATACGTACTAAAGAAAATATGTACTGAAGGAAAAAGTATATGATCCCACAATACATATTTTCCTTCGTACATATTGATATGCACCGAAGGAAAGTATGTACCAGAGAAAAAAAAGTATAATCCCACAGTACATAATGAAAAGAACAACCTTTAATAATAAAAAAAAAAATAGCACTAACCCGAAACAAAAAAGAGGAGTAATCATCACTTTAGTCGACTAAATCATATCGTTTGAATAGACAACCTTCATCTTCCAACATTGAATATCAAATCAAGATGAAGAAGATTAAATAGTTTAAACAAAACCCAAAAATTGATGAATTTGTATCTCCTTCTTCTTCTTCTTCTTCTTTTTCTTATCAATATTTTATATATTCTCGAATCTTCTTCTTCTTCACAAAAATCGTTTTCTTCTCCTTCTTACAGATCTTAAATTGAAAACTAGGTCTAATAAAATCAAAAGTTGTTTGCTTCCGAATAATTGTATATGAATATGAAGATTACGTCTCGTTGAATACAAATCTAGAATCAGTTTGAAGACCTAAAACACATATAGAGATCGATCAAAAATCTAAGAAGATAACTCATTGTTTCTCTCTCTGTTTATAACGAAGGTTGTAGACAAAAGGATAATTTTAGTATTTATTGAAACGTATTATTAAGACCCACACGTGAGTTGGACGAGCGACTCACAAAATCAATCCAAAAACTTATTTTTGAACTAGGGGTTAAACCGGGTTAGATAGATGGATTAGAGGGTAAACGGGTCTTGAATCTAGGATTAACTAGTAATTCCTAGTTCTTTTATTTCACTAAGAAAACAAACATGGACCTTCTTTCTTCTTCCTCTCAAGTTCACACGGTGATTGGTGTTTGGATTTAAAGCATTAGTCAAGTAATAACTAAAGGGGTTTTCACAAATTTCTTATCTAAAGAAGAAAAGTAGTAGTTGGTCTTTCTAAATTAGTTGCAGACGTCGTTTTCAACTGTACGGCATCGGTTTGAGGAAGAACAACAAGGGAAGCATCTGAACAAGGCTTAAAGAGTTCTCTGTTGTGTTCGTGGGGATTGGATTAAGCGGGCTAAGGTACACAAATCTCTTTAACCCCCTTTGGTATTATTAACATCTAGCAATTGGAAATTGGATTTTGATAGAAAACATTTAAAACGAAAATTCCGATGCGTTTTTGATCGATTCCCAACAATTGGTACCAGAGCTAGGTTTACATGTTAATAATTTTGGTTTAATCTATCATGATAGTAGATTATGATGGATTTAAAAAATTATGGTTTTTTGATTTGGGAATTTGTATGAATTGACTAAACCCTTTAATTAAAAAATTGTTTTTGATGTTGAAATTTATGGTTAATTTGATTAAGTTTGACATGGGTAATTGCTGAATTTTACATGGTTGATGTAAATTAATATGTCTATGATTTACCAATATGTATTTGCTTGAATAGAAATTACCATGGAAGATATATATGGGTTCTTTTCTAATTGCACATGAGATGTATGAATTGGGATTTTGATATATGAAAAGGGTTTTCAAAATCTAAAATCAGTTTTTCAAAAGTTTTTAAAATTATTATACTATTCTCAAAAGAATATGAATCCTTGAATGGTTTAAGTGGGTAATGGAATTGTTTGATAATAAAAAACCAAATTTTGTTTTAATATGTCCAAAACAGTTTTGGTACAGGTTTATTAAAACAAGTTTTCAACTGGTTTGGCACATTACAAGAGACAACAATTCGCTATCCCTTTAGACAACCAATACCATATATTATCAGTAATATTGCTTGGTGATTTCGGAAACTCTAGTAATGTAAATTATTGAATTATTGGTTTCTAGGCATATGAGTTTGAGTACCGTGTTAAAATTAATTTATAAATTATTGAATTATTGGTTTCTAGGCATATGAGCTTGAGTACCGTGTTAAAATTAATTAGATTCGAAATCATAAAGATGTGGTACTGTTTTTCTTATGCATGAGATGTATGGATAATGATTGCAATACTACATGCCCTTGTTTCTAAGAATGTTTCTAAGAAATTAAGTGGGAGAGGGACTATCGTGTCACGTGGCCTTCCGTAGGAAGTTTCGAATTATGTGAACAGTTTTGTTCTCCCTAAGGAGACAATTCAATTTATTTAGTTTCTGAAAATAGTCTATGGATTACACTTAACTAAAGATAGGTAACTTGATTTCCCTAAGGAAACAAAATATTTATTTTAGAGGCTGAAAATATCGGATTATTGATTTAATATGACATGAGATGTCTAGGATCGTTAAATCAATGGAAATTTTTTTCACCTGAAAAACTATATTCATAATTAGTTCCCTTAGGAATGTTATGTATATAAAGTTTTGGGAATCCAATGTTTATCGTAATATTAGGGAGTTACGATAAATAAGTTTTATTTTATTATAAGAATTGTTTTATCTCACTACAAATTTATTTGTTATGCATGTTTAGATGTCGATGTCAAACCTCATCCCCTTACAAATTATCTTGAAAGAAAACAATTAACCAGTCCCAACTATGTTGATTGGAAAAGAAACTTGGATATTGTACTCACTGTACAAGATTACAAGTTTGTTCTAAACGAACCAGAACCTACACTCCTAGAACCCGAAGCTACAGTAGGTGCTCATGCTAGCTGAAAGAAAGTCAATGATATGGCCAAGTGTTATATCATGGCTTCTATTTCCAATGTATTGCAGCATCAGTATGAGGGCTTTGAGAAAGCTGCTGAGATCATTAATGGTCTCAAGGAGATGTTTTCTGAACATCGTCGTCTTGCCAAAGAGGAGGCGACTAGAAAGCTAATGAACACTAAGATGCAAGAAGGAACTTCAGTTCGTGAGCACGTCATTCTCATGATGTCTCTGTTTAACGAACTGGAAACCCTTGGGTCAACTATCTATGCTGATATGAAAGTTGACATTATTCAAAATTCTCTTCCTAGTTCGTTTGCACATTTCAAGTTGAATGTCAACATGAATAAGATGGTTTTAACTCTTCCTGAGTTACTTAACCAATCACAAACTGCGAAAGGAAATTTGGACAGTAAAAAGGCATATGGAAGTGTTCATATAGAAGAGGATTCTGAGCGTAAACCTAAACGAAAGAATCCTAAAAAAGAAAGGTCAAAAAATAGCCCCTTCATCAAATAATGCATTGGGTGTTAATAAAAACAAGGGAGAAAGTGTTGCAAAAGGAAAGTGTTTCCATCGCAATAAGACTGGTCACTGGATGCGCAACTGTAAGGAATACTTAGCTAAGAAGAAAGCAGAAGGTAATTATGAATTTTCAGTTGTTGAGGCAAATGTTGCAAGTTATGCATCAAACACTTGGTGTATAGATTCTGTAGCCACTAATGATGTATGAAATTCATTGCAAGGGTTTCAGATAACCAGACAACTAAGTAAAGAAGAAATTTACCTAAGTCTAGGGTCGGATGCAAGAGTTGTTGCTGTAGCCGTAAGACGAGTTCGTCTTGGTAGTATTAATAGTAATGAGAGTAAGGTTTTAGTTTTGAAAGACTGCTTATATGTGCCAGACATTAGGCGGAATTTAATTTCAGTGTCTTGTCTCGTTAGAGATGGTTTGACAATTAAATTTAATTCTTTTAATGTTTTAATAATTAAAAACAATTTAGTTATTTTACTGGTGTATTGGCGCTGGTGTGTTGGCGTATGGTTTATATCTTATTTCTCATATTATTCCTTGTGTTTTAAATAATGAAATTATACCATCTATTACCACTCTTAAAAGAAAAAGTCCTTCAACTAACACTACATACTTATTGCATCTAAGGCTTGATCATATCAACCTTAACAGGATCAAACACTTGGTTTAAATGGATCTTTTGATTCATTAGAAATTGAACCATGGTCAGTTTGTGAATCATGTTTGGAAGGTAAAATGATCAAGAGACCCTTTATAGGGAAAGGTTTTAGAGCCAATGGAGTATTAGAGTTAGTGCGTACCTATGTATGTGGACCGATGAATGTTAGATATAGAAGTGGCTATGAGTATTTCATCACTTTAACTGATGATTAGATACGGCTAGATCTGTCTTATGCATCATAAGTATGATTCTTTTGAAAAGTTCAAAAAATGCAAGGCAGAGGTTGAAAACCAAACATGAAAGAAATTGAAAGCCATTCGATTAGATCGAGGTGATGAATATCTTTCAAACATGTTTGGTGCATACTTAGTAGAACATGGGATTGTATCCCAGTTGGCTGCATCTGGAATACCACAACAAAATAGTATGGTAGAGTGAAGGAACAAAACTTTACTTGAAATGGTAAGGTCTATGATGAGTTATACTTCATTACCTCTATCTTTTTTTAGAGATTATCCTTAGAAACAACAACAATTCTGATATTGGTACCTCAGTTCCTAAAACAGCCAGGGAGTTTGGTTTGGGCGTAAGCCAAGTCTATGGCATTTAAGAATTTGGGGTTGTCCAGCACATGTGATAAAAGGAAAGTCTAGTAAACAAGAATCAAAGTCAGAAATTTGCTTGTTTGTAGGTTATCGAAAAGGTACTCGACCTGGTTTATTTTAAAATCTTAAGGAACAAAAGTTAGTAGTAAGTACTAATGCAATGTTTCTTAAAGACGATTATATGATGGACTATAAGCCTCGAAGTAAAGTTGTTCTTGAAGAGTTGTGTGAAAGTGGTTCAATGGGAGTTAGTAATACTTCTAGTTCACTTTTAGTAAACAATGAAGTGTCTAACAAAACTGTTCCATTTTTACGACTAACAACTTTTGATATTCCTGAATTTAATGAACAAGCTAATAATAGTATAGTGGGAGCACGTAGATTATCCAATATACATACAAATTCACTTATGGTTGAGCATCAACCAATAGTTCAGCAGGATCCTCTGATCTTTAATGAACCATTGGTTGATCTGGGTCTTCATATGGATGAAGAAGTAGGTCATCCTAAACCTGAAGTTGAACCTCAAGTTCAGCCACGAGTTATAAGACATCCGGAGCTACAAGTTGAACAAGTAGCGGTTGTTCAACCAAACCAGCCTCGTCGTAGTACTAGACCAAGGAAATGTAATCCTAAGTATGCTCAGTTCTTTGGAGAAAATTTTCAAGTTATGCTCATCGGATCCTACTATTTACAACAAGGCAGTTAATAACTCTGATTCGAGAAAATGGCTTCCCGGCATGGATACTAAAATATAATCCATTAGAATACTCCAATACATTGCATCTTATTTTGATTATGAGCTTTGGAAAATGGACGTCAAGACTGTTTTCTAAAAGGAAATCTCGAAGAGGACATTTACATGATCCAACTAGGATATGTAATTAAAGGTCAGGAGCAAAAGGTATGCAAGTTACATAAGTCTATTTATGGACTTAAGCAAGTATCTCGAATTTGGAATATTAGACTTGGTGAGGCAATTAAATCTATAGGTTTTGAGTTATCTTGACGAACCGAGTGTTTACAAGAAAACTCAACGAAACATGGTGATATTTTTGGTATTGTATACAATGTAGTCCATACCGGATTTCGGTTCGTACCGGTCGAGAGCGATACACTGGTACGCCGTTGTACCGGGGAAATTTTGGTTTCAAATAACGGCGAAATATCGGTCCATATATTTTATACCTATAATTTTATAAAAAAGTACTAGCTCACATTTTATAACTATAAATATATTTTAACACGTTATAACAAACGTTTTTTCACAAAGTTTATAAAGAAAAACTAGTATTCATCCAAAATATATAGATCCATAGATTCCATACATAGTTCAAAGTTCAAACTGGAAACACAAGATAAATAACAGCTTCAAAATTCACCGTCTAAAGTGCTAATTAAACAAGGATATTACAATTCTAATCAAGATCATTAGATTTATTATAGATATCATCATATGTATTAACTCCATCACAGTCATCGCCAAGTAGTTCTCTATCAGTGTCCAACATCAATTGATCAGTATCATATGCATCAAGGTCAGTGTCAGTTGAATAATTAGACTTACTTCGAGAACTACAAACTGGCCCACTTACTTCACCAAAAGTCTCCTCCAAATCATCCAAAGTTACATTATCACCTTCCACATCCAAGTCATCCAAATTTTGTGGATCCAATCATTCATCATTTTCATCATGTTCATCCAGAAATATAGGATCACGAGCTTTCCCATCATCGTTATATTGTTGGATTTCTTTGTATCGACGCTGCAATTTCTTGTTATATTGGATAAAGACACTATCATTCAATTTCTGTTGTTTTATGCGATTTCGTTTCTTTTAGTGCAACTGAAATACGAAACATATGACAGAATAGATAGTAAGCAAATGACAGAATACATATGTGCATTTCAGTATGACAGACAGACGCAGACACACAGACAGACACATACAGACATACAGACAGTAAGAAATTGCACATACAGACAGTAAACAGAACTAAAACAGACAGTATGACAGACAGTAAGCACAACTAAAACAGACAGTATGACAGGCAAAGGGGACTAAAACAAATGACATCAAAGATGAGAATACTTACATTCTCAAATGTGCTCCAGTTTCGCTCACATGGGCAAGAAGAAAAAGTCAGACTCAATACCCTGATTGCAAATTTTTGTAGGCATGAGACATCAATTCCTTCGTATATAATCCACCAATCATCTTCATAAATACATACAAAGTAGTTAGTAGATACAAAGTTATATAACACAAACGTAATCATATTTTAAAATAACAGAACATAACAAACTTACGAGGTTGATCTTTATCTCTTCTTCTTATGCAAGACTGACTTCCCAAGATCCCAACAACATCACTATATAGTCTCAATTCACTTGTAGCTTGATTCAGTTCATCTTCATTGGTTATTAGCCTTTCCATTGCTGTATGAAGACCCTTTTTGATTTCTTTATACTTTGGATCATTATCCATCTCACGAGCATCGATCTTGTAGAATATTGAAGGATTCAAATAATAAGCTGTACAATGTAGAGCATGATTAAAGTTTTTCTTCAATCTTTTCTCAAAGACAACCTGAATTATAGCCCAAGTATCTGTATCTTTACTGAAGTTCTTCTCGAGTTGATCCCATGCTATTCTCATTGCATCAATCAAATAAGGCATTGTAGGTTTGAGCTCAATATCCACTAACCTTACAACCTTAACTAAAGGCTTTAGCACACTACAAGAATACTCAACATCTGCCCAAAATGACTACTTGTAACAATTTAAGTACATTAATTCCTACATTTTCTTTTGCAGACCTAATTTTCGCCCACCTATCATTCACAAACATCTTTTGCAAAGGGGTTTTATACTTCTGGAGACTTTCTAGTATGTAGTACTGAGTTGCAAATCTAGTCTTTGTGGACCTATGTAGGTCTCCACCTGTCATCTCCCTCATCAAACTCAATACTTGAAAGTGAGCATAAATATAGGTAACGAGTCTCCTACCTAATACCACGGCTTTCTTGATTCTTGGAAGCTTGGAACCAAGCTCTTCTAACATCAACTGAACGCAATGAGCAACACAAGGAGCCCAAAACATGTTTGGGTAATCAATCATTAAGTCTTTCCATGTATTTTTAAAGTTGGAACCATTATCCGTAATGAACTGAACAACATTATCTTTCCCAACATCATCAATTACCTCTGTTACATGCTCACGTATACAATCAGCATCATTGGTTCTGTTTGACGCATCACAGACTTCAAGAAAACTGACCCTTTCGGACAATTCACCAAAAAGTTAATAAGATGTCGTTTTTTCCCATCCGTCCAACCATCGGACATAATAGAACATCCAAACCTCTTCCAATGTACCCTAATGTATCAACAAACGTCTTCTTTTCATCTAATTGTTCCTTGAAAAGATTTGTACGAATCTGACGGTAAGATGGTGGAGGCATAACTAACATCAAAAGAAAAACATAAAAAACAGATCCAGTTAACAACTAATACAGAGCAAGTTAAGTTATATACAAGTTAAGTAAAGACAACTGCATACCTTTCCCGTATTCACCAATTGCATAGATCATTTCTTTGAAACTTGGGCAACGAACGGTATTAAAAGATATTGAATTCTCAATCATCCAAGCTGAAATGCTTTTCCATGCAGTTTTCAGTAACTTTTTTTCCGCTAAACTGTTCCTTTCAAGAGTGGCCTGCTGAGTTCTCGCGTGATCTGTCTTCATGAATGAATCCATTGTACCTCTACTATTACTTTTTTCTATTCGCTGTCTCTTCTTAGTTTGTACAGCTAGTCGACTACCACTGCCCTCTTTTTCTTGCACCTCAACATCAGTATCAGCATCAGATCCTTCATCTGAGTTTGTATGCTCATACAATAAATCAACATTAGCCCTATGAGTTTTTCTGGTCCTCTTTACAGAATCCTCCTGATTAAGTTTGTTCGTAATATCAGTTGTTGCACTACCACATGGTTTAACATTCCCTGACCTCTGTAAGATATGATGCTTAAGCATAGTGATTCCACCACCACGGATTTCTTTCAAACATAATAAACAAGTAATCCAGGTTGGATTGCCATGCTTAGGGCTGCACAAAGGTCGGTTCGGCTCGGTTCTTGGTAGAACCCTGTACTTGTACCTCCCCATGGTCGGTTCTTAAATTTTGTACCTGTACCCTGTACCCTGTACCCTCGGTCCGGTTTCGGTTTTGTACCCTGTACCCTGGGTCCGGTTCCGGGTACGTACCCTGTACCCTTTTTTATTTTATTTTTTTTGGGTTACATAAAAAATTTAAATGTAAATTGTTGAAATAAAAAAAAAAAGTTTAAGTGTTTCTACCATTTCAATCTAATTACGAAATGTATACAGTATTAAGTTCCTTCAAATAAACACAAACACAAAAAGTTTGGTGGTTCCGTCGAATGTGATGGCTAGTTAATCTCGGCGGTCGCTTTCCTAAGGCTCAGCCGCTCAGGTAACTTAAGTAACTATTGAATTCTTAACTTCTTATTTGGGTTCAGAAAAATCAGAACTTGGTAGTACGAATTTCATCACATGCAGAACTTGTTTACTTGTTGCAATTTAGTATAACTTAGACTCTGTAGGGTATCATCACATTCAGAACTTCGATTGATTCCTTTCCCTGTAAGATCTTTTAGATGAGACGCTCTATAGTGTTCAAAAACTTCTGATGATGAGCACGGTGTGCTTCATATATGTTGTATTCTATTATGAGATTTTCCAAACAACAGTTCCAAACTTTAGTATCACTTGATCGGTTCTTTGGGTCCGGTACAGGTCGGTTCTGAGCATGTACCTGTACCTTGTACCCCCTTATACTCGGTTCCTATTTTTTGTACCCGTACCCCGTACCCCTGTACCCTCGGTTCGGTTTTTATAGGGTACGGTTCCGTCGGTTCCGGTCCGGTTCTTCGGTTCCGGTCGGTTCCTGTGCAGCCCTAGCCATGCTATATCTTTGGATGGTGTGTCTTTCGTTGGTGGATCTTTGGTTTGTGTAGAAGATGAAGGCAACAATGAGCCACATGTAGATGGTGTAGTGCATGAATTAGATGCATTAGAAGAATCCATAATCACCTGATTCACAACCTAAAGTAACAAAATTGGAACAAAACAAGTTAATATAATATTTTAATTAACTGAACATTTAATTCAACAAACAATTGTAAATTTCTAAATTATTAAATCATATCATCATATAATTAAGCCACATCAGCAAATCCAATGCATCTATCGGTGGTACTGCAGACTATTGAGCATAAAGTCTATATATGTGCTGACAAACCTATAAAAATAGGGAGGGAGAGGGTAGTAGGTTTGCCATATTTAATTCTGAGCCTGGAACTAGGCAAAGCTTTTAAAACCCACCCATAAGGTAAGATTAACAACAGACTCACTTTGAAACCCACCTGATCAGCTGGTGTTTCTAATTCTGCCTGGTTATATAGTTTATGGTTACCATTGTTGAATTGTACCTGAAATACTATAGTCAAATGCTCTTAGGTACTCTTTTATCACATTCAACTCATTCCTTGTATATCAAATTACGAACAGAAATGCTAAAACGATTCAAATTTCAGATACAGTGACACACTCCATCTCTAAGCAGCTAACTAGTTCACTTAATCTAGGAAATGGGTCCGGTCAGAGGCATCTGATAGAGAGATGAACACACACTCAACACAAATATCAGCAACAAAAAGTACAGGAAAAAGCAGAATAATTTTACGACCCCACGAAAATGCAGAATGCAGTTCAGACTTCAGACCAATAATTGTAGGTTCTGCACCCAACCCATTAATTCACAATTGTAATCATCATCTACTGAAACACATATTTCACATGTTAAAGTATAAACAAGAATACACCTTCATAAAAATATTCGATTTGCAAGCAAGCATATTATTCCTGTATATTCCTAACAAGCTCATAATTCTCATTCTCTGTGAAATTTGGGTAAGCAACAAACACACACAATTCAGGTAAGCAGCATCAAAACAAAAACCTAAGCAAACCCCATACTTAATCAGATCCAGATAACTACAGAAACAGGGAACCTTAAATTGGGTAGAAAATCTAATAAAAAATTGGGTGGAAAATCTAATCAAAGGTTAATACTAAAACAAAAAGCAACAAATTGGAAGAAGAAGACCTATTAAATTCGTGCTCTGCAGCATAGAAATTGAAGAGAGAAATGAAAAGAGATTGAATCCAGAGAGATTGAAGAAAATCAGAAGTAATATCGATAGCTTTAATCTTCTGTAGCGATAGAAATGAAGAGAGATTATAGCTTTAAATGGGAGAACAATGGAGAATCATAGGAGCCAAAGAAAAACCAGAGATTCATTGAAGAACTTCTCTTGCAGAGAGAAATGGAGATGGAGGCGCAGAGAAAGAAAACAGAAGTAAGGATCGACGGTTTTACCCTTCTGTAGCGAATCTGGAGCGTTGGATTAGATTAGAGTCTAGTCTAACGGATAAAAAAAACCCCGAAAATATCGGGTTATACCGGTATTGGACCGTACCAGCCGATTTTTTCGGTAAAATACGGTACCGCCGATTTTGGGTGTTTCATTTCGGTATACGTCCGATACTGGTAAAACTGGCGAAATATCGGCCTTACCGGCTAGTACGTACTACACTGATTGTATGTAGATGATATATTACTCATTGTAAATGATGTAGGAGCATTATCATCAGCATAGCTATGGCTTTCCAATCACTTTAGTATGAAAGACTTGGGTGAGGCTAATTACATTCTAGGCATTAAGATTTTTAGAAATCGGAAAGCTAGAATGATAGGCTTAACTCAAGCAACTTACATTGACAGATTGTTGGAGAGATTTGTTATGCAAAACTCAAAGAAAGGTTTTGTACTTTATAGACATGGCGTTAAACGTACAAAAGATCTTTGTCCCAAGACATCAGAGGAAGTGTAAGATATGAGTGACATACCTTCTGCTTCAGCTGCAGGTAGTCTCATGTATGCCATGCTATGTACTGGACCAGACATTTTTTATGCAGTTGGGATGGTCATATCATTGGAGATATATCAAAAAGAGGTTAAGTAGTCGTTACAAAGTTAACCTTGGCGCAGAATTTGGCAGATCCCTTTACCAAAGCCTTCACACAATAGGTGTTTGATTTTCATGTTGATAGGTGGGGGTCAAATCTGATTTTTTATTGTTTTCGTGCAAGTGGGAGATTGTTGGGTTTATGCCCTAAAACAATATATTTGACATCGTAGTTTAAATTAAATTTAATAGTTTACATTAAACATGCTTCGTGAGATATGGTCGAATATATTAATTGTAATTTATACAGTGGGAGATAATATATTTGTGACATTTTTGTTCGTAATTTATGTGAATTATATTCACTAGTTAAATTATAATTTGCTATGATAATTACTATGTATTGTGATAAATCTCAATCATAGAAGTGGATATTTCTAAATATAGCAGGTTGATGTAATATGATTATATTGAACTGGTCGGTTATTTATATTCATTATTTATCAACTAGTGAATAGATCTAAGCTACTACTTTACGTAAGTTCTTAATCCTGAGAATACGTATATACTCTACGTGTATTTCCCGTTACCTTGTCTTACCAAGCAGTGAGGTCATTTAGATCCAATATTTTTGTAAGATAGATCGTTGTGAGTGCGGAGTAAGTATATACATATTCAATAAGGTATCCAGCATCGAGTGTGTATTCCCTTGGATTATTATGCGGGTATTATTATTTTAGACTGGTTAGTGGTCAATCAAATTGTGATTATTAGAATAATAAAGCGGAAAACACAAAATAATCGTCAAGGACTAAAATATAAGTTCTGTATAGGAGCTGACGCGTAATTGTTACGTGCCTATGGGATTTTGTGAATACCAGTATTAGCGGAGGGACTTACTGTAAGAAAGTAGAGGAAGGGTTTTACTTTTATTAAAACAAATAATTTTAGAGTGTTTGTCAATTACAAATCTTTGGTGGAATGACTTGTAATTCTTTATTTATATTTGATGTCGTGTGAGACACTTAGAATTCTATATGGTTAAGGAAAACTAAAATTGTTTGTAACCCAAAAAACCTATTTACATTTGAAAAAGGTATTTGAGAATAAGTGGGATAGCTATTGATATGAAGTTTATATAAAGAGAGCAAGCTATTAAAGTCTCACGCACCGAAAGCTAAGAAAAACCAAGTTCATTTGTTTTCCCTTTCCTTATGCAATTAAGTTATTTTGTGAGGAAAGAAAAACTTTTATTTAAGTCAATCCGTTTAGTTTTCTTACCCAGGTTAATTAAAGGTTAGCTTAACCTTTTCTAAAATATAAACAATACTGTTTTGTTTCAACAAAAACTACAGTAGCTTTTCCTTTCTTTTATTTCACTTAGAAAACAAACAGGAACCGTCATTCTTCTTCCTCCCAAGTTCACACGGTGATTGGTGTTTGGATTCAAAACATTAGTCAAGTAATAACTAAAGGGGTTTTCACGGATTTCTTATCTAAAGAAGAAAAGTAGTAGTTGGTCTTTCTGAATTAGTTGCAGGCGTCGTTTTCAACTGTATGACATCGGTTTGAGGAAGAACAACAAGGAAAGGATCTGAACAAGGCATAAAGAGTTTTTTACTGTGTTCGTGAGGATTGGACTAGGCGAGCTAAGTTACACAAGTCTCTTTAACCCCCTTTTGGTATTATTAACATCTAGCAGTTGGAAATTGGGTTTTGATAGAAAAAATTTAAAACGAAAATTCCGTTGCGTTTTTGATCGATTCCCAACACTGATCAACCTTCTAAATCCCCATGGAAAATTAGTAATTGTTGGTGCCCCAGAAAACCCACCGGAGCTACCATTGCTTCGTCTAGTGTGACGACCATTTTTGATGGTCAATCACAACCAAACACTTAAGTTGTTTATAAATGACAATACTTCAAGTGTAATTGATACAGAAAGATTACAATACAGGGAATCATCACTCAAATATAAATGAAAACAACTCAATATATAACGTGGTTCAGCTAATAAGCCTACATCCACAGGAAAATTCAGTTTATTATTTATCAAACACATATTTTGTACACATGGTTATATAAGGAATTAAAGAAATTTAGTTCAATAGAGTTCTTAACCTAGTCTTAGCTTTTTCCCTTCTTGAATTTCCTTCAGAGTTTTCCCTCTCTATTTTTTTTGTTATCCCCTTCTTTCTATTTTGGGGTTGGTATTTATAGTAAAATATGATGGGTCTCTTCCTCACTCCATCTTATCTTTAAGCTGCTTGATCTTATCTTTGTCTTTGGGCGCAGCTCATCTTATTCCATTAGTAATGCTTCTTACTAGTTCCGCTTGCTGATGCGCAGCTTCCCTTTGGATTGAGTATTTGTTGGTCCTTTGTCTTTATTATGTGGAGGTTGGCATGTGTGACGTGTGGAACTTGACGTGGAGCATATTTACTCTTGCATGATTAAAATTTATAGCGCGCGCGTAGCAGGGCGCAGATGCCTATGGAGCGCAAGAGATAACCAGATGCTTATGGGGCGCAAGGGATAACCAGATGATTATGGGGCGCAAGAGATAACCAGATGATTATGGTGCGCAAGAGATAACCAGAGCGCGGATGATTGTCTTGTCTATTAATGATATTTTTTCTAGTGCTCTTTCCACGTGTCTTTTATGCATTAATTTAGTCTGAATTTTCTGTTCCCGGTGTCAGTTGATGTGTGATAAATGTTTTATAGCTGTCTTTCTTTATTATTTATTTTGTCCTTGTACTTCTCGGTGTAACATAATATGATACTTTCTTCTTACGATGTGAACACGTGGAACTGATGAATTTATGTCCTTACAATTTTCCCCCCTTTTTGTCTTTTGGATTTCTCTTCCACGTGCCTAGAATTCAAAAAGGCAAAAAGTAATGATGACCGTTGGGTTTTATGCCCCTAATAAATTTGAATTTCGACGGTTTCATACGTTTTCAAGAAGACACGCCGTCTGGATTCACGCCTTTTGAATTCCTTTTTACAGTTGTGTCAGTTCACTGGTTCAGTATTTAAGAGGAAGTTTTGTCATTTTTCTCATTACTTTTCGATTTCCTAGCTTGTAGTTGATTGCATTTCTGATCTTCTCCTGTCTTCTTCTTCTTAAAGTCTTTATTCCTTAAACTTTTCTGAGCTTCCTTGTTTGATCAAGGTTTTTACTTCCCAAGATCAAATCTTCGCTGATTTACTTCATCTTTTTTTACTGGTGAGACTGTTAGACTTCTTCTGTAAAAAGTTTTTGCATGTTGATTTTTCTGTTAAGTTTTGCATTATTTTATATTGTTCATCATTGTAACCTTGTTGCTTCTTGGTCTGTAGGTTAATCATGTCTGGAAAAGATAGTAGCCGAGCCCCCAAACATGCTTCCCAAGGTGACCGGTATTCTGCTGGCAAGAAAAAGGATGAAGGTAGACCAGTGCATCCCAGGAGAATTCGTAGTCTTGCTCCTCCTCCTGTTAGATCTACTACCAGAAGTGACCGGGTTCATGAGCTTCTTAGCTTCAAAAATATGGATATGGAGGAGTTCAAAAGGAACTATGGCCTTCAGGATTTTAACGTTTCCCTTTATAACTCCCCTGAAGGAGACAAGATCTCCTTGAATATGATTCTGAACTTTGACTATTCTCCCACAAGATTGCTGATTACTGCTGGTGCAATAGACGCTAGGTTAAGGATGCCTTTATATGACAGTCGATGCCCTTATCAGTTTGAAGTCCTAGCTAGCCATGGTCTGGCTAAAAATAGCACCGCGTGTTCAGTTGCGCAGTACAATGGAAACTGGTGGAGAATACTGGATGAATGTAGCATGCCCAGCGTTGGGCAAACCAACTTCACCTGCTATACACCTAATCCTGCGTACCGCGTCCATTATACAGTGGAGAACTTCCATTTGTCCTACTCTGATTCCTTTGTTGATAAAAATTACATGAACTGGAGTGTTGGTCCTGGACGCACGAGAGGTGATGGAATCCATTTGCTAGCTGATATTGATGCTACGAAGATAAATCTCATCCCGGGACCGGAGGAATCTTTGGTTGAAAAGCTGCGCCGAGACCATGATTACCGGTGGTATCTTACTCCATTGGTGATTGAAGGGCCCTGGAATTATGGCCAGGCTTCGGAAAGTACAGTACGGAGCCTTCAGGAACAGATCCCCTCTTATTGTTCGTGGCTATTGAACTTCGACGGGTTTAACTTCTCTTATGGTGATATGGTAAGCAACGATTTTTTTAGTTCTCCTGATCTTAAGTGTTGCTTAAGTTGTTTTTCTTAAAAAAAAATAATTATGCAGCCTTCAGAAGAGAAAGAAAGTTTAAAAACTGATGTAGGCACCAAGAGTAAAGCTACTCCTCCACCTGACAAGGTACTGCTCCGTCTTGTATTGACAAAGTACTCAGAACGTTTGAATTGCGTGCTGCTAACTTACTTGAAAATTTTAATAGGGTCATAAGAAAATAAAGGCTACCCCTCGTGCTTCTTCCAAGAAGGTGGCTAAGGCTAATCCTCCTCCTATCCAGCCTATTTTGATGATAGAAGGTGGCATGGTGCAGAACGTAACTCCAATAGCTTCTCGTCCTGCTGCCTTGGGTGATGTTGCAACTGAAGCCCCCCAAGCAGCGGATACTGAATCTCCTCTGGATGCAAGTTCCGTCCTTTCTTATTTTCTATCTCATTCTCCTCTGTTTCACGTCGATGACGTCGTTCTTTCTAAGTTCGTGGATGATTTGACTGACAAGGAGCAGGTTGCGCCCCTGACAGAGTTGAACGGAGCTATGATTGAGTATGCTCCTACCAGGCTGGAGACCATAGTCGAAACAGAAGTTGAGCATGCTTCTACCGAGGAAGACGTAGCTGCTAACGTAACAAATCCTTCCCCCTCCCTGGTTGCCAATACTGCTGATTCTTCCCTTGAGGAAAACGCAGTAGGTGCTTTTGGGAGCGCAGAAAGGTTAGTCTCCCGCTCTGAGGAAGAATTGTATACTGCTTCAGTTGCTAGCGGGGAGAGGGATTCTCGTAAGGAAAAGGGCAGGAGTGTCTGCGACGTTGATAATCTCGTTGGAAGAGAAGAAGATACGTTCGACTGGTTCAAGGAGAAAGACCTGCTTCTGATTCCTAGCGACGCTCAGCCAAAGCCTAGTGATTCCGCTTCCGTTGCCAAATTACGAGCGGACATGCCTTCCGTTCCTTTTGATACGGTGATGAAGGCTTGGTCAAAGGACAATGCAAGTGAAGCTTGCCCTTTCGACGTCGAGGTGCCCTCCACCCTTGCCGAAGTCCTTGCAGTGGCATATGGAGCTGTATATGCCCGTCCGCAGAAGGCTCTTATGCAGGTATGTTTCTCATAATTCGTTTATTTATTGACTCTTATTTCTTTATTTTTTATTCTAATGCTTATCTTTGATTTTACAGCTTGCTTATAATGAGAGTTGCTCTCTGATTAGAATGTAAAGGTCAAGGATAATTTCAATAAACTGGTGGATGAGAGGAATAAAATTCTCAGTGCGTATAAAAAACTCTCGACAGAGTATGCATCTTCAAAAAAAGACTTTGTTAGCAAAGAGGGGGAATTTGATGCTGCTATTTTATGTAATAATGATAGCGTTGCTGAGGCCATGGTGAAAGTAGAAAAATTGGAAGAGGAAAATCGAAAGCTTTGTGTAGAGAACAAAAATATCCTTGCTGAATTTTCTCGGTCTAGGTCGCAGCATGATTCCAGACATTCAACTTTTGTGGCGCAGCTCATCAAAGAAAGAGATAACGCAGCTGCAGATTCTCATGCTAGAGGAAAAGCTCTTTCGGAAGCTCAAAGTCAAATCCGCAGCCTCTCAGATAAAATCCTTTATCGATATATTGATATTCAGCGTTTACATAAAGATCTTGATAAACGCACTGAGAAGATTAATTTGCTGCGAGATAGAGGATTAGGAGATGAAGTTGAGATTGCGCAATATAAATAAGATCTCGAACAATCCACGAGAGATTATGCTAAACTTCTGAGTGAATTTGAGTTTCTTGATCTTTCTAATGACAAAAATGTCCGAGATTTACAGAAGTTTGAGTCCCTTGCTATAGGTAGTTTATCTTGTATCAAAAAGTTATTCTTACTTATTTTTTACATAGTCAAACAATCTTTTATTTTTTATGTAGATTTTGAAGGAAAGTTTAAGAGAGCAGCTGCTAAGGCTGAGGAGTCTGATAAGGAGCTGAAGAAAGTTAAGCTTTTGTCCGCTAACGTTGAGAAGGAGCTTTCTGAAGCAAATGACAAGCTGAAGGTGGCCAATGAGAAACTTGGGGAAGCCACAGCTAAACTGGTTGAGGCGCAAGACCAAGTTACTCAGATTACTTCCAAGGCGGAAGAAGCAGATGTTAATTGGCAAACTGCTGTCAAGTTCTACTCTGATGACTTGGCCGCGGCGGAGGAAAAGCTTGCGTACTGGCAGAATCAAGCTTCTTTGGCTGAGAGCAGGGCTTTATTAGCTGATGGCAAGATAAAAACGTACGAGGATACGCTTATTGCTTCACGAGAGAAGATGGAGTACATGAAAGTGGAGACAAAACGGGGTATTGCTCTGGCAATTAATAATACCCTTGATAGGGTTGCGAAGGATAGTTGGACCAAAACCTATTCACGCAGGGTGGTTCCCGAGTCTGCCCCCCGTGCTACTCCTCCCCGTGCTACTCCTACTTCAACTTCTGATCCCGCTTTAAGTGTTGACCCAGCTCCTACCCCTGATCCTGCTCCTTAAAATTCTTCTTGTATCTTGCTGCGTATCATTTTTGTTCTTGTAAACTGTGATAACATATAAATAAAAATAATTATTTTCTGATATTCTTTTCATTCCTTTGACATTTTACTTTTGTTCCTGCAATAAAATCATAAGATAAATTGATTAATGAGTATATAATTTGAAATCTCAAGGATTTATTGTACCTTGGGCTCCTTTTGAGGGTGTGCTTCACATAGTAATTTCTCTCTGGCCAAGAGGAAATTACCTATGTGGCCCTTGTTACTTGATATAATAATTAATGTCATATAGGGTATCTCTTGTTAGCGGGTATACCCAATAGTCAATGTTTAAGACTTTTACATGGGTCTCCTATGAGATTTTGCCTTTATTTTCTTTACCCCGTATGAGCTCAAATTACTATACGATTGCATAGAAAATTATCTCTGTCTTAGTAGTTGGTAATATTATCTCCGTTGGTATGACTGTTTCTGCCCCATAGGTAAGTAAGAATGGTGACTCTCCAATGGCAGATCTTTTTTTGGTGTGATAGGCCCATAGAGTGTTATGAAGTTGCTCACACCATCGCTTGTGATGCCCTTCCAGAGTCTTCTTGAGATTAAGTGCGATTGTCTTGTTTGTAGCTTCAGCCTGCCCATTGCTCTGGGGGTAAAGTGGAGTTAACTTTCTGTTTGGATATTGAAGGCTTCAAAAAGCATGTTAATATTTTTTCCCTGCAGCTGCTGTCCATTGTCTGAAACTATTGCCACTGGGATTCCAAACCTACAAATTATGTCTTCAAACAAGAATTTGACCGCATCCGAGTCTCTAATGTGCGCAAGTGCCCTAGATTCCACCCACTTGGTGAAATAATCTGTTGCTACAATTAGGTATTTCCTTTTCCGTGTTCCTTCAGGTAGAGGTCCGACAGTATCTACTCCCCACTTTGCAAATGGCCATGGACTAAGTATTGAATTGAGTTCTGTTGCCGGCGCTCTGATTTTCTTAGCAAAACGTTGACATTCTTCGCATCTTTTGACCATATCTTCGGCATCCTTTTGCATTGTGACCCAATAGTATCCTGTGTTTTTGCCTTGAGGGCCAATGATCGTCTGCTGCTATGATTCCCAGCGTCGCCATAATGTATATCTGTTAAAATTCGATGTCCTTCTGGCCGTGATACACACCGAAGTAATGGTCCCATGAAGAGCTTTCGGTACAAAATACCATCCCTTAATTGATAGTTAACAGACTTTGATTGTATTTTCCTTGCTTCCTTGGCGTTCGCAGGCAATATTTGTTTTAGCAAGTAATGATGCAGTGCAATCCTCCAATCTTCTTCTACGCACATATCCTTTGGTTTTTGGGGTATATTTGCGTCATTCTTTGTGGCTGAATCCTCAAGATCTTAACTTATTTCATCTTCCACATTCTCAACTGCCCATACTTTAATTGATGGTTCATAAATACGTCCAATTTTGACGGCAGATGTGTTCGGATCTTTGATCATTGAGGAGATAAAAGCTAACGCATCTGCATGACGATTCTTATCTCTAGACAAATGGTGAAAAATGATGTTTGGAACTTGGGACGTTAACTTTTGCACGATGCCTTTGTATTGAATCAAGTCTTTATCAAATTCTTGATATTTTAGCTCAACTTGTCGGATTATCAATTGTGAGTCACTTGTCAACCGTACATCGGTAATTCCTAGTTCAATAATTAACCGGAGGGCATGAACCACAGCCTCGTATTCTACTATATTGTTGGTGTGCTCTCCAAATTCTAAACGAAAAGCATGTATCAATCGCTCTCCCGTAGGTGTTGTTATCACAATACCGATTCCTGCCCCCTCGTTATTTCGGGCTCCATCAACAAAAGCTTCCCATCTCCGAGAATTGACAGAATCTAAAATGTCCTGAGAGTCATCCTCTTCCATTCCTGGTAACCCATGGATTTCGAAATCATCGTCTAATGGCAAATGATGTGACTTTATATAGTGGTAAAAAGAGGTTCGATTCTCGAACTTGTGAAGGTAATGATTTTAGAAAATATTGGACTTAACCTAAACTAATAAAAATCAGGAAATTAAACTAGAGAATATTTTTAGAAAATATGGAGAAAACTAGGAATCAAGATTCAGTTATTTCTAACAATTCATGTGATTAATCATGTAATTCTTTTTAACAATTTAATTCAAGTTTGCCAAAAATATGTTTCCTAAAAGAATAATTGTAAATCCTAAGCATG
>JAJJMC010020031.1:285318-361220 GCA_023531435.1 Papaver californicum | reverse complement strand
ACATTTTAAATGGTAAAATGATACAGTAGATGCTTTGAAATGATACAGAGAGCAAAATTATGATGGAAATGAAATCAAAATTGTGATACAAGGTAAGATAAATCCTTTACACGTCCCTGTTTCTAGCGCTATATTTTGACGACCATTTTTGGTGGTCAATCACAACCAAATACTTAAGTTGTTTATAAATGACAATACTCCAAGTGTAATTGATACAGAAAGATTATAATACAGGGAATCATCACTCAAATATAAATGAAAACAACTCAATATATAACGTGGTTCAGCTAATAAGCCTACATCCACAAGAAAATTCAGTTTATTATTTATCAACACATATTTTGTACACATGGTTATATAAGGAATTAAAGAAATTTAGTTCAATAGAGTTCTTAACCTAGTCTTAGCTTTTTCCCTTCTTGAATTTCCTTCAGAGTTTTCCCTCTCTATTTTTTTTGTTATCCCCTTCTTTCTATTTTGGGGTTGGTATTTATAGTAAAATATGATGGGTCCCTCTTCCTCACTCCATCTTATCTTTAATCTGCTTGATCTTATCTTTGTCTTTGGGCGCATCTCATCTTATTCCATTAGTAATGCTTCTTACTAGTTCCGCTTGCTGATGCGCAGCTTCCCTTTGGATTGAGTATTTGTTGGTCATTTGTCTTTATTATGTGGAGGTTGGCATGTGTGACGTGTGGAACTTGACGTGAAGCATATTTACTCTTGCATGATTAAAATTTAAAGCGCGCGCGTAGAAGGCGCAGATGATTCGAACGATTAGGTGTATTTTTTTCGACATTATTTTCGTGGGGATACAACTTGAGGTTCAAAATTCCAAGAGACTTATTTTCTTCAAGGAGTAGATTTGGAATTAAGGTAAGGAATGACAAATATGAAAATAAGGGTCTCTGTTCGTAAAATTTGTGAAAAATGTCGACTGATTCGCCGTCGGGGACGAATTATAGTAATTTGTTCCAACTATGGAGCACAAGAGATAACCAGATGATTATGGGGCGCAAGAGATAACCAGAGCGCAGATGATTGTCTTGGCTATTAATGATACTTTTTCTAGTGCTCTTTCCACGTGTCTTTTATGCATTAATTTAGTCTGAATTTTCTGTTCCCGATGTCAGTTGATGTGTGATAAATGTTTTATAGCTGTCTTTCTTTATTATTTATTTTGTCCTTGTACTTTTCGGTGTAACATAATATGATACTTTCTTCTTACGATGTGAACACGTGAAACTGATGAATTTATGTCCTTACATCTGGTTTGGGGTACGTATAAATACATTATAACCAATAAAAAGTATAAATCCATTATATTCATAACATGAATGTTGAATTCTGGCAAATTTCTAAACAGGGAAAAAAATGGTCGCAGGGAGTTGCAACGGAGGAATGAAAAAACACAAGAAATGATTGATTTTGCAGGGGAACACAATATAGCTGCAGATGTTGAAGTCATTCCAATGGATTATATCAACAATGCCATGGAACGTCTTGCAAAGGGTGATGTCAAATATCGTTTTGTCATTGATATAGCCTGTACATTACCGAAAACTGCTGCTTAGCTCAAACGTATTTTGGCTAGCTAGAAGCCTAGAACAACATTTTCTATAGTGTAGAAGAGGTCGGATTGATTAAAATTGTCTCGAGATGAAATAAATTTTTATGTAATATTTTCCATGTTCGCATATTGATGGATTCATGGACTGCATTCTTGACGTATTCGGACTCGATTTCATTCAACACAGACACTTGCAAATGCCATATAATAAAACGATTTTTTGGGACCATCCAATTTTTAAGGGGACTATTAAGTGATTAGTCCATCCATTATATGTCGATAAGGGATGTTCTAATGTTAGTAAATGACTAAGTTATCATTTATTTATTAATTAAGCTATTAGCCTTATAAATATTTTATTTTTATTTATTTATTATTTTTATTTCGGCTAGTTTTTGTTTTAATATTTCCTAGGCGAACTTCAATTTGCTCGGCTAAGTCGATTTTTTTTTTCTAGCCGAACTTCAATATGAAGATCATGTTAAAATTCAGCTGAGTTTTTTTCCCTAACCGTTTCCCTCAATTTGTTCGGCTAAGTTGACTTTTTTTCCCTAGTCGAACCCAGGTTCGGTTTGTTTTTTTTTTCTTTCTCTATCAAACTTCAATATATATTAAGGTTCAACTGAGTTTTTTTTCTAACTGAACCTCTATCTGTTCGGTTGACATGTGAACAACATATTGAGGTTTGGCTGGGTTTTTTTCCTAGACGAACTTTAATTTGTTCGTCGCATATAAATAATAGATTGAGATTCGGCTAGAAAAATAAAAAACCTATCCGAGCCAAACCCAATAAAAAATTCAAAAAAAAAACAAGAAAAATATATATATATATATATATATATATATATATATATATATATACAAAGGGAATGTTGGTCATTAACTAAAATATATGACAAGGGAACCGGGAATTACTTCATGGTGACCTTATCAAAATGGGAAGAATGGTCCCCAAAAAAATCGTTCATAAAATACTGACATGGTAAAATTAATGCTGGGCTTTAACTTTTCGAGCAAACACCTTCCAGAATCATGTTGGCACATAAGTTGCAGGCCAACCCAACAAAATACTACTCCCTCTGTCCGAGTTTTATTGGCACAAAAGAGGAATCTCTCAGATTAAGAAAATCATGGGAATTTATAAAAATCTATCTTTTTTAATATATTATCCCTTACTTTTTGATGAAAACTAGGAACATTAAATTACTTTTAGTGTAATACTATTATCATAAATAAAGGTATATATGGAAAAAGTTATCTAGGAACTAGAACTATGCCTATATAGATGGACAACCATAAACAAACTATTCTTATATAACTTGGACGGAGAGAGTATTTCATAATTCCATATTTTAGCTGGATTTTTGACTTGGGATATAATTGTCAAATAACCCTCTGCCCGACAACAGAAACATAAAAATATTTACGCATATTTCTAAGTTTATATCAAAATATGAGATAATGTATCTCTATATATATTACGCAAGAGAATTAAGAATACAATCTCTACAAATAGCTACATGCGTTCTATGTTGATCCCATAGCCTCTCCAAATATATATAATATTTATGCCATATCGAACTAGTCTCAAGTCCGCATAACTTCTATGGCTGAATTCCTTGAACTTGTTTCGAATGTGTATCGATGTTCAAATAACATCAATTTACTATTATACGCAATAAGAAACGACATCCAAATTGTCGTATCCTGGGACTAGCTAAATGATAGATCCTTGAGGGCGCGTCTTGGCTCCAGCTCCGATCATTGGGGAAGCATCATCACTTGAGATCCAACCCTCGAGGAAGCGCCATCAGCCCTAACAATTTGCTAGCGCCAACACATACCAACTTCGTAGCGCTAGTGCAAGAAACAAGCCAGCGTCAATGCCTCAACATGCCAACGACAACAGCCATCAGGCTAGCGCCAACAACTATCTCCCCACGGCGCTGGCTAACGCCAGCTTCTATTTTCACGGTGCTGGCCAACGCCAGCTTCTATTTTCACGGCGTTGGACTGATCCAGCGCCAACTTCTACTTCCCTGTCGCTAGCGCCAAACCTAACAACGCCGATTTAGTGACAGCGTTAGACTTTTACTCGGCCCTATCTAGTACTAGTGCCATACTTGCTCACATCGCTGGTCTAGTGCCAAAGATTCTTCTTATTATTATTATTATCATATCCTACCGCTAGCGGTAACAAATGCTTCCTACTCTTGGTACAATACCAATTTATTTATCTTGCTCACGAGTATTTTGAGTCTAAGTTATCTCCTCGATGCTCTGAGTTACACATATTTTACAAGTGAGTCTTGATGGGTTCTCAGCCAACCAAAATATTTCCTATACTTTCTATAATAACGAGTCGAGTAGCAAGTTTGGATTCATTCCCGCATAGAGCAGGGAATTGTTGTTTGCTTTCGACTTCTTAGGTAATCAGGGGAGTTGTTGAGTTTCTTAACTAAATTAAAATAAAAGTGAATAAAAGTTGTAAACAAAAATGGAAAATAATAGTTAGAGGTTTCACTTTCCATCACTAAACATGTTCATTAATCGATTAGAATCAACATCCACTCTCTCTTCATACCAATAACCCTAAAGTATCCCTACTCGGTATAATACTATGCTACGCCTCCATATATCAGCATATACTACAATCGCTAATATTTAAATTATTTTCCACCAAATAACCTAGTGTTAATCGCTAAGAGATTGAACTTGAGGAAAACATTCATATTTGTAAGACGAGTTATTCATAGGCAATATATAACACAATCATAGGATATTCAAACTAGGCCAAGCTTTACTTGTGACTTCCTTCACGATTCGCACCGCTAATGATCATAAATTACTACTAGTTATTAGGATTCTTGATAAAATTACCTAAGATTCCTAATTAGCTATAAATAAGTTATTAAGGATATTTAATTCGCGATTTTAAACATACCAAACAACCAGTCATTACATGAATTCAGTCATATAATTGTTATACGTAGTAAAACACGACCGATAAAAAGAGATAATGAAAATTAAAATTAACCAGCCAGATTGATTCTCATGTTTAGAACTTTTGGTTACATCTCCAACAAACAGAAGAATCAGCTACTCATGGGTTTACTAAAACCCATGGAAAATATACAAGAAGATAATGAAGGAGAAGAATAATAATAATAAGAGAAAATATCCTAGTTTCCTACTATAAAGGGGTAAACCAAAATTTGATCTCTTTTATGTGGAGAAGTTGTGTAGAAAGTTGTATCTAGGCTCCCTTTTATATAGGCTTTGGTAACCTCCTCTTGATATCTATCCAACTAAGAAACCTAGTCTTATTAAACTCTTCCACCTCCTTTTGATCCTTATACAACTAGGAGACTTAACCTCCTCAAAAACCAACAAAAACCCTAATTTTCACGTCAAAGGCAAGCCCAAAACGCTTCCCTTGTTTCTCTTCCCATGCCTGCCCAATAAGGCCCTATAGAAACCAAATTCAAGTTGGTTTCACGGTTTTTCCATAAACTTCTTCACAGGAACTCAGAATGACCTTATTATTTTTGCATTGGCTTCGTCATTCAATTATTTACAAGGTGGTGAGAAGAATTCCTGGATTGAATGAGTTTCAATTATTCTTTAATTTTCTTCGCTTGTAGCACTTCACTTCCTTAACACTTTTAAAGCCATTTCTACTTCTTTTGGTTGAATCGTCTTAACATGAGAAACAAAATAGAAAACAAGAGTAATACAAGGTAAAATTCAAGAAATATAACTAAAACAAGTATGTAATTGACACTCAAAATATGTAGATTATGCATCTATCAAATTCCCCCACACTTACCTTTTGCTAGTCCTCGAGCAAACTTCCTAACTAAACTAAAGTACAAAAAATCGCTTTCGTTGAAGTTACAGTTACACTTAGCATATGCAACAAGCCTTTAAACCCCTAGGTGTCCCTCCAGGTGTCCCTAGTGGACGACTTATGGTCTCGTGAGGGTTTACAAGAGATATACCCACAAAACCTACTCCAACTTCTAAGTATTCCAAAGCAGAAGCATCCAAAGAGCTATGAGGACATAAAGTTTCTGCACACTAATAATAAGAAGTTAGAAATACCAAAGAACACTATTTTCATGCTTAATTTTTGAGAAATAGGGTATAAATGTTAAAACAACACCATATATGAAAGAATTTAGCCTCGAGAGCAATCAATAAGCATTTGCCTCGTCTTTTACCTCACGAATAGGATTTTATGATATTGATACTCGTAAGACATAAAAATGGGTCTCACATGTGTGCAAGCAACAGTGAAGATAGAACACTTTCATATATATGTTGAATGGTGTCGCTAAATTATATATTTATTTTTAAATTTCGAAAATCTTTTTTTTTTGAATTTTTTTTCTTCTGATGATCTCTAAGAAAGGAAATCAAATCATATGAGAGGATAGGAATGCTCACTCACCTTCTTATACAATCGACAATCAACATCATTCTCCGGCATCCAATAGAAACAACTTCATCTTTAGCTTCAACTGTAGATGATGAACTGTTGAACTTCGTAAAACTTTAAAAATTAGTAACTCTTCCTCAATTTTTTGTTGCTTGAAACTTCTTTATAAATTTCTTCTTCCCCACGGCCTTATTGAATGAATACAAAAGAAATATGCTCTAAACCAAAATATAGCACGTATTTTTTTATTATTTTATTTTATTTTAGACTAAAAACATATAATGAAACTAATATGGTCGTGGTAGAAGGACTTTACCACTTAATTTTTCACAACTTGTATTGTCTCGGTATTATAAAATTCATAAAAATTCACTTCTTTTGATTACCTTCGCTCTTGTAATTAGTCTTCAACTTGAATATAGAATTCTGCTCCTCGTATTGTTGCTTGTAAACCTTGAACGTCTTCAACTTTCTTCAATTTTGTGATGCTCCGCTTTTGATAATTTATGATGTTTCTATGAACCTGTTATTTTCGAGAGAGAGAATGGTGCCAACTGCAAATCAAACTACAAGATGAGGTTAGTTCACAATTCTGATGTCACCCTCATTAATGATAGAATTAGCACTCAAGAGATCGCAAAGTGCTGAAGGGGTGCGAGGTTGAGTAGCTCATCATTCTACCCGGATTTTGCGCAGATGAAACACTCTAAACGGAAAATGCATGTTGAAGGTTTGCCTCACTCTTATTTTTTATGGGTAGTCTCCACTAATAAAAGATTAGCTCTCTAATATTGTATTCCTAATTCTGTACCTAATTTTCCACCGGCATAGCTAAGTTTATCACGGTACCTCTCTCAATGAATAAGAAACCCGAATGTCATTCTCTAGGATTTCTAAGTTCAGTTATTCGGTAATAACTCTGTATGTAAACTTAGCTAAAAGTATACTACGTGACTCTAAAATCTCTGAAAGTTGGAGGTTCATGCAATTATTTACAAAAATTCAAAAAAAATTACTCTACCAAAGTGAAAATTCTATATGAAAAATATGCAAATACTCCCCCATACTTAAACTTTACATTGTCTTCAATGTAAATTCATTGACTCCTCCGATGTAAAATCAAGATGGGAAATCCTAATATGATATGAAATCTAACAAAAATTTAGGATAAAGGGAAAGAAATACAAAACCAATGGGTTGTCTTCCATTCAACGCTTAGTTTAACATCCTCAGCCTGACCTTCTTGTTAGCGCCTGCAAACCCACAATATGAAAATATGGGGATCCACCCAGATAACAATCTGCAATTATAATAAATGTTATCATATGATAGTGCTAGTGAAAGAAATATCAGATGGAAGTTTCACCTACACTTAGTCCTTTCTACACTTGGAGATATATACAAAACATAAAATTTGAGAACTTCATTGGGTTCCACTTGGGTAACCTGCATATTGTTAGAATCAAGCATCTCTAATGGTGGATACTTAGAAAAAATAATTCGTTAAAACTTTGGAAGCACACGACTCCAATCCTAAGTGAGATATTTTCCTAAAAGTTAGGTTAACAACTTCTTGAGAAACTATTTCGATTAGAGGAGAAGGATCAAATTATATAGAATTATGCAAAGGATTAGACAAACCTTCCACTATGCTTGTGTTATGGGATCCTCATTGTTCTTGAAGAACTCCAATGAATTATTTACATCATGTGTATCGTGGTCATCTATAAAACTTTTCAACCAATCTTCATCAGTTTTTGCCAGTACCAAAATATCGGCACTAACGTTATCATCATATTCCTTGGCAAGCTCAATTGGGTCTTCCATGATATTAATCAATCTAGCATCATTCTCAAATATTTTTTCATCCTCGACAAAAGACTCTTCATCAAAATATTTATCGACCTCAAATTCTCCATTAGCAGAACGGCGTTTGAATTTTATACTTATGGTACTACTAATTTCTTGGAGAATTTCTTCCGATATTCCCTCATCTTCCAGTCGATATAGTTTTTTCGAGAGTTTTCTTATATTTGCACACCCACCATTACTTACAATATGATTACTAGACCATGACTCTTCCTGTTGAATGGGTGAATGATCATAAATACGATCAAGAGTCGGGTAAGATATACTATTATAGAATTCAGTTGGTATAGTGTTCTTCCTATTAACTGTTGGATCAAGATGGTCTAGTCTATGTTGCATGTCCTTTAATTGATCTAAACTCAACATAAAACTAGAGTGGAGCCAGTTAGCAGTAAAACTATCTCACCTTTTTTGTGGTTGTTAGCGTACATACCCACCATAAGGTTGTTGATATGTATGAGAATCACCAAAAGATTCCGTAGGATACTGATCAAAACCAAAGGATTGATTCTGATTATATCCCATGGTTGGTTGGAAGTTATCATAAGATTGAGAATTATATCTAAACTGATTTCCACCATAATATGCTTGATCTTGTGCATCATACATGTTACTTCCGTAAGGAAACATGATGACACACAAAGAGTAAGAAAAGAAAAATCTAACTAAAAATCTAAAAATAAAAATAAAAGTGATGTATACAGCCTGTTTTCAGAATCTACCTCCTCTTTTGACGGTTAATGAATTCCACCAACGAGTTGTTTCCACAACGAAAACCTAAAAAACAATAAAAGAAAAGCGCAAACTAGAACAAAAAACAAATCTCAAACAAAACAATTGTTACTGCTCCCTGGCAGCGGCGCCAAAATTTGATGGGTTTTCATCCGAAAAAAATATTACTTATACTTTCTACAATAACGAGTAGAGTAGCAAGTAAGAATTTGTTCCCACAGAGAATAGGGAATTGCTATTTGCTTTAGACTTCTTAGGCAATCAGGGGAATTTTCGAGTTTCTTAACTAAACTAAACTAAACTAAAAGCAAAGTGAATAAAAGTTGTAAAAAAAAATAAAAAATATTAGTTAGAGGTTTCATCTTCCATCACCCAACATGTTTATCAATTTAGAATCAATATCCACTTTCTCTTCATACCAATAACCCTAAAGTATCCTCACTCGATATAATACTTCGTTACGCCTCCATATGTCAACAACATATACTGCAATCCCTAATATTTGAATTCTTTTCCACCAAATAACCTAGTGCTAATCGCTAGGAGATTCAAATTGAGGAAAGTATTAATATATGTAAGACGAGTTATTCATACGCAATATTGCACAATCGTGGCATATTCAACCTAGGAAAAGCTTTACTTGTGACTTGCTTCATGATTCACAGCGCTAGTGATCACAGATTACTACTAGTTATTAGGGTTCTTGATAAAATTACCTAAGATTCCTAATTAGCTATAGATAAGTTATTAAGAATATTTAGTTCGCGATATTAAACATACCAAACAACCAATCATATTACATGAACACAATCATATAATTGTTATACATAGTAAAACATGAACGATAAAAAGAGATAATGAAAATTAAAACTAACCAACCATATTGATTCTCATGTTTAGAACTTTCGATTACATCTCCAACCAATAGAAGAATCAACTATTCATTGGTTTAAAAAACCCATGGAAAATATACAAGAAGATAATAAAGGAGAAGAAGAAGAAAAAAAAGAAAAAAATATCTTAGTTCCCCCCCCTTTAAAGGGGTAAACCAAAATTTGCTCTCTTTTCTATAGAGAAGTTGTGTAGAAAGTTGTATCTAGGCTCCCCTTTATATAGGTGTAGATGGTAGGTTTTTGACAAGGATAAAATAGTAAAACTATATCTCAAGACTCGGGTCTGAGAAATACTAAACTTTGAAATTCTGCAAAAGAATTCTTAAGCAGGTGCTCATCTCTGCCCTCTCTTATGTGCTTATCCATGTCTTCTCTCTATATGTATGGCCAACTACATATACGATTAAAATTACTGAATGAATCAAACATTCATCATTGTAAAAAATCATCAGAACAACATTGGTGCTTACTACAACATCCCTAGATTTTTATGATTTTTACATTAAAATATTAAGCTCCTAGATGGATTTCCCACTAGTATTAAGCAATTTGAGTATTTTTTTGGTGATATATTCCACAGCTGAATTCCCAAAATTACCCATGTTGATATTCACACTCAACTGAGCAATATTGACCTACTAAATACCTATATAGCTTTATATAAAAAATTACATATAAATTTATTCGATTAAAGTACCACAATTGTGCTTAAATTCAAAGTCAAAATTGTGATAGACACAATTTCATAGCTTCTACTAGTTAAAAACCCAATCTCAGTCACATTAATCCTTGCTTAAAGGAACAATTAATGTGAATGGGTGAAAAGAATTCAATTTAGGGTTTTTGAAACGCTTAAAATAAGTTTGCAACGCTTATAAGTATCTCAAATGATCAAAGTTCAAACCCTAATACTTTCAACCCCTAATTTGAAAAAGGGAAGCTCTTCTTGTCCCCAACGTCTGCGCCTTGATAAGCTCGTGCATTTTTGCTTCTAAGGTAAAACTTGTACGACTTTGCTCAAAGACCAAGTATGGTCGTCTTACTTCTTGACCAATTTGGCGTTTTACTCTCAACGTGTGAGGCTTTAAACAAAGAGTAAAAACGTGAGCTTCTTGCTTCTTGACCAATTTGGTGTTTTACTCTTTTACCCTCAACATGTGAGGCTTTGTACAAATATTAAAAACGTCGACGTCTTGCTTCTTGTCAAATTTGGCGTTTTACTCTTTTACCCTCAACGTGTGAGGCTTTGTACAAAGAGTAAAAACGTGAGCTTCTTGCTTCTTGTCAAATTTGGTGTTTTACTCTTTGCCCTCAATGTGTAAGGCTTTGTTCAAAGAGTAAAAACATGGACGTCTTGCTTCTTGTCAAATTTGGCGTTTTACTCTTTTACCCTCAACGTGTGAGGCTTCGTACAAAGAGTAAAAATTGTAAGCTGCCTCTTGGACAAAACTTGGCGTTCTACTTTTTTTTTTAACTTGAATGTCTTGGTTGCGTTTCGATTATTCTACCCTGAACTTGTGCTTCTTAGCATACAAGATTCAAAACCCTAATTTGCTCATCAAAAGCTATACTAGGCCTCACTTATATATGTGTCCTCTCATAAATATATTTTTATGCGTGGCCTCTCACACTCATATATTTTCATATGTGGCCTCACACTCATGTATTTTCATATGTGGCCACACATACATTTTCTCATTCTCAGCAGCATACACTTATTTTTACAAAATAAGCATGTCAATGCAAAATTGACTGAGTTGAACTTAATGTTCCGCACACATAAATAAATACGCGTTTATTTTATCTTTAGTCTGTTAAGACTCGTTAGCCTAGTCAAGAAAGACAGGTCTTCAGTCAACAGACCCACTAAGCATGCCTCATTTGACTTAACATCAGTTGTGCTTAATACTACAAAAATTCCACGAGACATCAAAGATGTCACAAATGGGAGAATTTTCACTAGGATATTGGTCTGGCGGTCTACGGCATGTGGTGCAGAAGTGCACCCACTAAAGAGAAATTTTGGAAAGTTTGATCAACAGTTGAGTAGAGGAGTGGTGGTAAGTTGAGTAACTGACTATTCATCCTTAATCGAAGTGGAGAGCAGTTGTCAACACCTTCTCCACCTTCTCCACTTCGCCACTATCCAACCATCGAAACTTTCTTCCAGAGAAGAGGTCAAGTAGTTACAATAGCTATGGTATAAATAGATTCTCAATATATTGAACAAAAACAAGTTGGCATTGAATGACAATAAGTCATAGTTGAACAAGAACTCTAAGTCGAACTCTGAGAAGTCTAATATCAACTCGATCATTCAACTTTCTCATACAGAGCATTGTTCATAGCTATACACATCCATTATATCCTACAGAGTCTGATACTCTGACCTCAACCTTCTATTGCTTCCCACCCTAAGAACAACCCTTCTCGTTTTCCTTTGTGACTGAAGCAAGACTAGAACGGCCATTGCTTGGTTTAGGCCAGGATTGTACAATTGATCTCTCGAATCTAAAAAAAGTACTTCAACAGTACAAATGTTTAAGGATTGACGAATTATCACCTGCTCACCCCACTTTTTTTCTAAATTAGCCCTCAATTCGTTTTTCCTCACAAACAATAGACTTTGGTAACCTCCTCTTGATGTCTATCCAACTAGGAAACCTAGTCTCATTAAACTCTTTCACCTTCTTTTCATCCTTATTCAACTAGGAGACTTAACCTCCTCAAAAAACAACAAAAACCCTAATTTTCACGTCAAAGGTAAGCCGAAAACGCTTCCCTTCTTTATCTTCTCATGCATTCCCAATAAGGCCCAACAAAAACCAAATTCAAGTTGGTTTCACGGTTTTTCCATAAACTTCTTCACACGAACTCGGAATGAACTTATTATTTTAGCACTGGCTTCATCATTCAATTCTCTACAAGTTGGTGAGAAGAATTCCTGGATTTGAATGTGTTTCAATTTTTCTTTAATTTTCTTCACTTGTAGCACTTCATTTCCTTAGCATTTTTAAAGATATTTCTACTTCTTTTGGTTGAATCGTCTTAACATGAGGAAAAAAATAGAAAAAAAAAGAGGAATACAAGATAAAATACAAGAAATATAACTAAAATAAGTATGAATTAACACTCAAAACATGTAAATTATGCACCTATCAAGTCTCTCAGCTGATACTTAAGGAGATCCTCTCCTTTCTCAAAACTCTCTTGGAAAAACTGACTCCAGAGCGAAGCCATCACCAAACAGAGCTAACCAATGCTCATAAGTATACCAACGGCAAAAGCTCCAGAATCAACATATAAGACGATGACGAGATCCGCATTCAAAGAGAACAACCAAGGAGCCAGCAATCCAACCTCGTAACCCATAAAGATCTGGAGAGACTTTTACAATTTCTAGGCAAGAAGGGTTGAGTCTCACTTCGTCAACACCAACCTCCATACCCTCTTGCCATCCAAAAGATCCCTTCACCAAGGGATATATCTATCCTCATTCTCACCCTATGGTGGGGCTAGAAGTGCTCACGATCATGTTAATAAGTGCATACTTTACATGTTTTGAGTATTATTTCCATACACATATTTGCTAGTTTTTCTGTAAATTACTTTGTATTATCGTTACTTTTCTATTTTATGTCTTTTATTAGGTGAATCATCCAAAAGGAAGTGGGACTTATTCGAATCCAGTATTTCTTCTCACCATGTCGAAGAGAATGAAAACGAAACCAATGATGAAAGAACAAAGTCATTCTGACTTCGTTTGAAGAAGATATGGGTGAAAAGTTAAAGTGCAGAAGCCAGTCGTCCAGACTTGGATGACCAGGCATAGGTGTAGTCGGCCATACTTGACCGACTAAAATCCAGAAGGAAAAAGAACCATAGTCGTTTGGAAATAAACGACCAGGAAGAGCTGCAGTCGGCCAGACTTGGCCGACTGAAATCCAGAAAGAAAAAGAGTGTAGTCGGCCGACTAGGAGATGTTGTAGTTGGCCAGACTTGGACGACTAGGAGGGGTTGTGGTCGGTCATACCTGACTAGGGAGGGTTGTGGTCGGCCAGACTTGGACGACTAGACTCAAATAGTTACGAATTTTCATTATAGAGGCGCCTAGAAGTACTAATACTGTATTAGAGTTGTATGCTTTCTAAGTGCAGAATTCAGATAATGGGTTTAATTAAACCCGAGAAAAATGTTTGGGGTCTCACATCTTGACACTACTTTTTACACACGGAAAAGGAGAACAAGGAGCTAGGGCTTGGAGTTGTGATTGATCATCACGATTTCTAGGTTTGTTTTACTTGTTTTCTTGATTATTTTCCATGGATTTTGAGAAATCCATGAGTAACTAAACCTTTCTTATTGGCTAGAGATGTATTCCTAAGTTAAAAAATATGTTTATTAATTAAATTAGTTATTCTCATATGTTCATGGTCTCTTTAATATCGCTTATGTTCTACCATTAATAACGCCATGTATGATTGATTGCTTATTTATTTAAGTCACGAATTAAATGAGCATGCATTGATATCTATAGCTAAACTAAGTTTTGAGATTCGGAATTGTCGAAATATCCTTGTTACAAGTAGCATAACATAGTTGTTAATGACGTGATATTACCATACAATTATGTAAAAGCGTAACCTAGGTTAAATCCGTGTGTCTTTTGCGTCGGATTGTTTAGAATAACCTCAACTCACGAAGACCATTGCTTTCATTGGGTTAAACTTAAGTGGTTCTTGTACCAAGTTATTCATTGAAAAGGATTCAAAAAGTTGTTCTTGCGCCTTTGATGATATATAATAAGAGTTTTGTCGGAGTAAGCCTGCGATAGGGTGTTTTAGGGTTATTGATATTGAGAGTGAATGAATGTTGAGTATGATTCAGTTGCTAACATGTTGGAAGATGGAAGATGAACTTTCTAACCAGTAATTTTTATCTTTGATATTCATTTTAATCTATTTGTTTTAAGTGTAACTTAGTTATAATTACAACCGATATCCCCATGTTTACATAAGTAATCAAAATACTTTGACAACTCATACCTCCATGTGGATCAAACTTGTCTTATTACTATACTCTTATTTATAATTGTGAAGTGAAAGAAATTGAAATAATTTTGCTTGGCTGGCAACCGACCACATGTCTCATGCTTCCTGATGACTACGTATACTAATTCAAGATCCAGACTCTCGACTGCCATGATTCAAATAACCGAACTACAATTGGTGGGGTTTTGCATCAATGCGATATGACTATTGCTTATTCCTTGTTGGAAATAACAAGACATGTCATAGAAGAAAGTCGTGGAGACACCTGTTGGAGCAGATGTCTAGCCAACAAGCAATAGACCATCCAACCATCCATAGGTGTTGTCAGCAACGAATGGGATAAGAGGAAAGCTTCATCCCAGCAAGCGTCACAAGATAAGCGTTCACCATTAGCCTCAACCCCAACTCCAGCCTTAGCCCCAAACCATCCCAAGGATAAGCTCCACTCCACGGTCCAGCCAAATCTACACAACATCAACAACAACAACAACAACAACATAAGCCAAAGCCATCTCCGACATTCTTGGATTTTTTCTTTCACATGGAAGAGGAACTTCACTCTCTCCAGAGATCATGTCAACCGCAGAGTTACAAACTTGATGTGATTATATACTTCTCGAAGTCACAATGCAAAGGTATATCTTCACTACCCTCAACTATGTCGTATCTGACAGACGCCTGTAACTCCTAGACAGGCTGAGACGCACCCCAAGCCTACTTCGAAGAACACAAGTGTGATTGGGGACTGCTCCACGCATCCCATCCCTTACAACAATCGAATTTCAGAAGATAGATCATAAGACATTTATGAACACTTAATCTTTGAGGACGCCCATGGCTCCACATCATCAAGAAGACACCTCGCATCTCATTTCTTCGTCCTCGACGTCTCTATGGAATTATATCCATCTGGTGTTCCAAGCATCCCATTACCACTTCCAGAGGAATACAGTAAGCTTATGAGCAAAATAGTTAATATCGTGTATCGGTCTCGTATCGACGAGGTGTGATACACGTAGACAAATGATCATATCGGATTTTATTGGCGATACATAATTAACTTTGTAATTTTATAATTTATAGGTAATTTGCATTATGTTACTCAAATCTTTAATGAAAGGCATTTGTAATGTAAAAATATCAATTAAACTAGTTTCACTTGATAACCTAACATATCCAAACATATAATTCGTATGGGAAGAAATTAAAAAAAAAAGACATAAAAAAACATTGTTGATAAATATATTTGTATCCTTAACTATATTATCGGAAGATACTACGGCTGATATATCGGTTCGATATGTCCGATACAACCGACATAATCGAAATATTCATGTATCACCGATATTTTACATATCATTTAGGTTAAAGACCGATACGTGATAAATTTCGATATTATCGGCCAGTACGACCGGTATTAACTACACTGTTTATGAGTCTAAGGATCATGAAAATGCACTACTCTAACGGGATCGGAGAACATCACTGTTGCATCTTAACAGCCCAGACGACAACAATGGCTTCAACTTCAATCAGATTCTCGCTCCAGCCACAGCGCTTCAACGACAACAAATGAGGGCTCTAACTTTCATGACTTCCCTTGCCCTGTAAAATCCCTTGAAGTATGGACCCGTGATGACACCATAAAATTATCTCCTCCCTGGTAACGGATCCAAGTAAGCTACACTTTGGGACCGAAGGATCTTTCACTTTTGAAGATTCAACATAGTACATCCTTCAACTGGAGGTCTGATCAACAACGGTACTAGCAACAAAACCGTATACATCAAAACTCATACCCTCACGGCAAGGTAACACCGACACCCTCATTTTTTCTATTTTTTCCTCTTCTGCAATATAGCATCATCACTTGTGGGAGGATAAATGTCGGGGATAACTCATTACTCCGCTCAAGAGAGCATAAAACCTCAATACCCTTTAAGTAGACACCTGAAGTATATGCAACATAATTCACCTATGGATGTCATAAACCCATTCAACATGTATCACTCTGTCTAGTGATTGAACACCTCTTGGTTGTGCTGCACTTGGGGACTTGATTTATTAGAAAAATAATCCAAATCAATTTCAATTAAAGTGAACCCCAAAAATAAGTCAATAAAATATCAGAGTCATCAACAAAACCTCTCTACATCCGTACCCCACACGACTAGGAAGCCTCATTCTCTTACATGATCACGTCCAGAACGGTGAATTCACCATTTTTGCTGCTACTTACTTCAATCACACGTGCCAACTGTTGGAGACGCATTGAACTTGAAATTATCAAGTGACGCCATCATGTCCTCTCATTCTTCGAGCAATCCCTCATGGACAATACCCGTGGTCATGATATTCATCTCAGCCATCACTAGTAATAAGGAAACCACAACCATCTCCAACATAGGACGTACGTCCAATGTGTACGACCACATCTGATTCATCTTCTCAGAAATCCCATCCTATCAAAGATTTCAAATCTCGCAAGGCCTGCAAATCTCGTAAGGCCTCCAAACCATGAAACCTTTACCATCATTGAGATCATCATCCATGAGGTCGTCTACTATCATTCATATGTCATAAGGTCCTCTCCTCCAATGAGACCCTCACTCCTTTCTTAAAGTACCACTTCCTTTTAGAGATCTCACAAAAGGAATTTCCCCAGGGTTAGAATTTTTCCCCAGATCCAGGATTACAGCTAAGATTCTTCACAAGAGTTAGCATCCTCACGACGACAACATCTCATAATGCCACCTTCCAACAACATCTCGTCCAGTGTCCGCTTCTCTATTTCATTGTTGTTACTTCTACTATTACATTTCATTCTACAAACTCGGGAATCGGTAAAAAAAACGGGGCAAAGCATCTTTCACGAGAAGTGTTAATTTATGTTTGTACTATGACATACCAAAAGGGCACGTCAATCAAATACATGAGTTAGGAGATATGGCCCTTACACTAAGGTCTACATAATCTGAAAATTTACACAAGATTACTAATCACAAATTTCGCGTATGATTGGCCGACCTATCAAACTTCGAATCGAGTGATTCTTTTTGCATATGATAGCTTGGTCTCTTGACTTCAAAAGTTCGATTGAAACTTTAACATCCGCTGGAGTGAACGGTGTACAAACAAGGTTTTCCATACAAGATTTAGAAGACTCAACTTTACAAAGACCTCATCCGCTCTTGGACTCTCATCTTCTCAGATATACTATCATCTCAGGTTCCACTGCATCTCCCAAGAAGATCTCTCCACACTAGAAGACGTCATCAAACTTGTATCACCACTACTCCACTGTTGTGACCATGCCATCTCAACTTTTGATGCTGTTGATTAGTAACACTTGGCCAATTATAATATTAACTTTGTGTTTGGCGCGACTTTGACCTGGTATGCAGACCCAGTTATGATGTTTTAACCTGGTGCATTCATGTGTTACTTGTGATGTGCTATCGTGCAAGCTTATGCAAGTATTATAATTAGTATTGGTATAAGGACAATTTCTAGGAGTTTAGTGTTGGAATATAACACTAGAAAAGACTCAAATTGCTCTATACTATTGGGCAATCCATCTAGGAGCTTAAGATTAATTCTGTAAAAATTAGAGAATATATGGAAGTATTGCAACAAGCACCAGTAATATTCTGATAATTTTATACGTAAGAAAATACTAAATTATACTGTAATAATGCCTGCATATATATATTCTGCGTTCAGACAAGTGAAACACAAACACAGTTATACATATATAGAAAATCATAGATAAAAATAGTACTCCCTCCGTACCTATTATATAGGCGTAATATTGAATTTTTCTTACCCATCAAATAGGTGAAATTCTAATTCCAAAATACCTTTTAATATATATATCCTATTTATGATGTATGAGAAATTGTATTGAGAATAAAACAAAAGTTAAAAATAGAAAAAAACATGAATATCGCTACGGGACATAAATATGTACAAAATTTTAAGTTTCTGATATAATTTTAGGGCTTTCACCACTGTTAAAAATCCATCGTCAACAAAAAAAAATAACAATCAGACATGAAGAAGAAGTGGGATTACGACGACAGCACCAGCAACAAGAAGAGAATGCCAAACGTACACCCCTCTATGTTTTTTCAATTTAATTTTTTTTTCTTTCTTTCCTTTCCTTTCATTTTAGTTTTTTTTTTTTTTTTAATTTTGGGGAGTTTTATTTTTCTAAACTATAATTAATATGAATTAATTTACTATCTTTCTGTTGTTGGTGTAGAGATCTAAAGAAGAATCAGCTCCGTATGTTGTCGTAGTTCATGGACCTCCCAAGGTTGGAAAATCCTTGTTGATCAAGTCTTTAGTGAAACATTATACCGGTAAAACTCGTACTGACATCACAATCCCCATTACGATCACATTAGGTACGTTTTTTTCTCTGTCATATTTGATTTGATTTATTAGTCTTCGATTAATTCCAACTACTGAACCACAGTGTTTCTTTTCTCCAGGTGGACAAAGACGGATACAATTTGTGGAGTGTCCTAATAATTTAAATGGCCTGATTGATGCTGCAAAGTATTCAGACGCAGTGATATTTCTTATCGATGCAAGTTATGAATTTGAAATGGTATGTCATATCACATAATGAAATTTCTAAATTGAGTCAATAATCTTTGATTAAGATCAACCATTCTCATTGATGCTATCTCTTTGCATTCACATACCTTGTTTCATACTTAATACCTGTTAGAACTAGTCTCGTGTTCAGTCTCTGGTAATTTTTGTCTTGGAATTTGTTTTTTCACTCTGATGATAACTCATTGGGCTGAACACTGATTTTTTTTATCTATAATTCCCTACTTATTTCCTTAAAATTTTCATGTTGCTATAGTTGTATCTTTTCCTTTCAATTTAAGAGCATTTTGCAGCCTTTAAATTTCTACGGCATTGTAAACCGAACCAGATAAACATGCGTGGTTGGCTTGCACTGATAAAGGAAGTGAGGCAAGTTGCTGATTGCATTGAGAACTGATAACAACAGTGCCCCTCCTACTTTATTTGATGCAACCACATGCTTAATAAAGATATCTAGCTCCTTTTAAGGGTTAATGGATTTTTGATGGTTTATGACTCTTCATATAAAGAGTGTTGAGAGAGGAAGTTTGAAGTTTGTTAGCAGTATGAGACTAAATTGTTGTGAGAGAGAGGTGTACGAAGAGCGGTTTTAGGATTACATTGAATTTATGTTTTCTAATACAGTATAAAATCACACTTACAAAATTATATGTACGCGTGTTGGCCAGTATCCGTGTCGGCCGTTTCCGGAAATGCCGTATCGGAGTATCGGATTCTCCGATACATATCGGTATCGGATACCCGTACCAGTATCTATGCAACCCAGTTTATGAGGTTATTTTAGCTTCTTTCATCTATTTTTTTCTGTATTCTTCAGTCATCTACGTTAACCTTAATTTCATACATTGTCCTGAGTTTGTTATAATAGGCTTCTCGGAGACACAACTTTAGGACATGCGGAAACTTCAACAATATTTTTATTTTGTCCATACATACGTTCGACTTTTTGTAGAAGCTGGTTAGCATTTTTTTTTTACTGCAACATGCTTTCTTTGATTTCAGGAAACTTTCGAGTTCCTTAACCTCTTAAAAGTTCACGGAATGCCGAAGGTGATGGGGGTGCTTACATATCTTGATAGCTTTAAAAATGTTGAACAACTAAAAAAAGACAAAGAATACCTCAGGGACCGTTTCAAGACCGAAATATCTGAAACAGCAGAGGTGTTCTGCTTATGCGGTCTCAATCATGGGATGTAAGTTTCTTGGATGAATATAGTAAATTAGCTTGTTATATTTTCTTGTGACCATCTTATAATATTTAATTATAATAGTCACCTATTTATAAACTCAAGTAACGTCCAGGTATCTAAAGGATGAAATTCGCGAATTGGCGAGCTTTATATCGCTTATGGAATTCCCTCCTTTGCCAGGGCGAGCTGTACATCCTTATGTGCTTGTAGATCGTTTTGAAGATGTCACTCCTCCAGAGAAAGTGCGCATGCATATGAGTGCACTAGAGATGTAATCTTGTATGGTTATCTTCGGGGCAGTGACATCGAGAAAGGAACTAAGGTACTTCTTTCAGCTAGACTTGCTTTTTGTTTCATCACTTTTGGAACCTAGAGATGACTTCTGCGAACATAATCTTCTTGTTTTGTCACATTGTCGAATATCATTTTATGCATCAGTTGATTTCGTTATCTATCTATGTAATAAGAGTATACCCAAATCCGACTTTTATAACATGCTACTGAATCTAATTTTGCACACACTTATTCATGGTATGTTTCTTTTTAAGACTTTTTTTAAGACTTTTTATATCCTGTCTGATTGTTTCTTCATATTTTCCTAACTTGTAGAAATTTGCTTAATCGAGAAGAAAAGAAAAGATACCAATCTTCAGTTCATGTTTAGGTAATAAAGACAGAGAAGTCATCTATTTCTAGAAGTAAACTTTTACATAGAGCTCATGGACGAAGAATGAGTGCAAACTAGTTTATAAGGATATAGGGTAGAGAATGACAGTCATAAATGTAATGCTAAGTTGTTCGAGTTCATTCCCTTTGGTTATTTGATGTTTTTGTTTTCTTCCTGGTTCATGCATTAGAGCTTTTCTATGCTTGACCCATATTTCTGCTATGCACTTGCACACGTATAGCGTATTCTTTTCACCTCCGCCACGAGTTAGACTGCATTTTGTTATATGGACTAACTAAAGATGTATTACACCAGGTGCATATTGCGGGTGTTGGTGATTTCTATTCAGTTGGTGTTACAAGAGTTGGCGATCATTGGCCTTTACAGCCAGTTGATGGCCATAATTTGGAGGTACGCTCTCTAGAAATTTAGCTTTTAATCTTTGCTTGAATAATATTTCATTCTACCTTTTAGACTCTACAAAGGTGATAGTTGATTCTTACATTTTGTTCAGTGGGAATAGTACTGCATAATGGTGTCAAATCAAGATTGCATAGAAAATGACTCTGCTTTATCCCACTTAACTCTTGTGAATCAGGAATTGATTGCAATATCTTTATATTCTCATTTAACTTAATGGATCTTTGTAATTTTTAAATCAGGTTGATCTTGATGCAGTAACCTGCTTGGAGATCGGGAGTTTTAAACCAGGGACTTATCTAATGTTTGAATTTCGTGGCGTTCCTTCTGAGATTGTTAGTCGTCTTCCTTGTCAGCCTATTCTTGTTGGAGGTATTCACTCCCGAAGAAGAAAATGCTGGATATATGCAGGTTATGATGCCTTTTTCTAAATTTAACTTTACACTTATGACTGTCAGTTGTAAACCCAACTGAACTCTCTTGCGCTATCTGTATCGTTATGTATTCTGCGTTGCTCTTTCAGGCGGAACTTGAGCAACACAGTTGGCATACAAAATCATTGAAGATAAATGATCCTATTATCGTTTCGGTTGGTTGGAGAAGGTACCAGACGACACCTATCTATGCCCGGAAAGACCGCCATGGACAGCATCGAAGAATGCTCGAACACCCTCCTGAAGACGTTCCCTTTCTTGCAGTGTTTTGGGGACCTCTTGCACCTCCCGGCACTAGAGTTGTTGCTGTGCAGAGTCTGGCAGACCCCGAGGTATGATGTATTCTGTTTAAGATAAAGATATAATGAGGTTATCCTTCGGTGAAATTGTTGATTTACATATATAGTGGAATATTTGCTGATTAGCTTGCATCCGAATCCTCAGGCGGCGTTTCGGATTTTAGCAACTGGTGGTGTACTCAATAACCATGCTGCAAAGATAGTGAAGGAAAGCAAGCGGGTTGGAACTCCTTGTAAGATCTTCAATGAGACCGCTCTTATCAAGGACATGTTTACATCAGATGATGAAATTGATCAGTTTAAAGATGCAAAGATTAAGACTAAGAGTGGAATTAAGGGGGAAGTCAATGAGGTTAGCGTACTAAGTTTTGAAACATATTCTCTCTTCTGTACCTGCTCTAGGTTGTTACATATGTTTTCTGATGTGTATCTAAATTATATTACAATAGGTAAGAATCCGTTTATTCTTGCTGTAGTAAAATTTATGAATCAGCAGAATTTCTGATGTGTTAAAAGTTCGAGACCTTCCTTAGGGCGCTATGGCAGATCTGTTTCTCTCAAATGATTCTCCAAATTGTACACACGCATGTGTTGATCTGTTTTGTTGTTCAGGAAGTCCAGCAATTCTGTGAAGCTTGTTTTATTGTCTTTCTAATCGAATTCTTATTGGGCAGGCTGCAACAAAGGAGCTCTTAAGTACAGTGAAATGGAAGGATGGTCAACCTAGAGAAGGGATTGCTAAATGCACATTTGAGTTCAGAATTAAGAAGAGTGATATAGTTTACATGCATATGAGGACCCCTGTTGAGGTTCCTTGCATCTTCAACTCATTAACAACAGCCGTGGAACCAAGCAACCATATTTGGCAAAGCTTGGATACTGGGGACGAGGTTGTCGCCTAATCTTGACTGCGATTATGTCAGTTTACTGTTTACAAATTTCAGCTGTCCATATTTGACTAGGTTGATATCATGTTTATTTTACAGAGCCTAATTAAGCAGCCCAAAATTGAGAAAAGTAAAGCCCATGTGGTGGTGATTACTGAGGAAGGAAAGTTAGCCAAAGATGGCCTGAAAGAATATTTGATAAAGGTATTCGAAAAGGATCGTGAGATTGATCTGGTGCAGAAACGGGAGACGCTTGAACAACGGCGTGCTGTGCTCATTGTCCCGAGAGTAAGCTTTCCTTGGATAACAGCGGTGTGTACTTTCTTTACCACTATTTGTGCAGTTTTTGTTGACTAATATATGCTAATTGACGGAATCGCTATATAGATTTGCCTGATGTGAAGCGCTATGTAGATTTGCCTGATGTAGTCATTATTTGAATAATACATGCTAATTGACGGAATTGTTATATTAATCTACAGAAGAAGAAGCAGAAGCGCATCAGTCAAAAAAAACCTTGTCGGTGGCTTGCAACTATCACTCAAAAAGAGTTGAATAAGATACAGCAATCAAAACCCGGTGAAATCCTTAAGATTTCTTAAACTTATTGTTTTATCTTTTCGGTTAGGACACCTCTCTTTTCTTGTTTGGGAACGAATGACCTCCTGCTTAAAAGTTTCCCTCTGTATGGAATAGTTGGAATATATTCTCTCCTTGAATCATTTTACTGTTAATATGCAATACATATAACTCTCTCTATTTCCCTCTGGTTCAGTGTAGACAGTCCATAATAGTTAGAACTCCCATATTTCTGCATGTTCTTCACAATAGTTTTAAAACTTGATATCGGTAATTTATTTATCTTGTTTATTGTTTAGGATTATTTATAAGGTTTGTGGTAGAAAAATAGAGGAGACTAGCTCGATCTTTCTTAAACTTGGTACTCAGCTCAGGGAATCAATTTGGTAAGTTGGGTAAAAGCAATTAGGTAATTCTTTTGTATAACACATTTCTGTAGATATCAGTATAGATTAAGGGTCTATCCTCCACCTATAAGACTATTCTGCCGTATAACCTGCATGTAGGATGAACTCAACTAGATGCGTCCCTAAATGTCTTTTCCTATTTGCACACAATTTATTTTTAAGGAAACAAGGAAAGATGGTATTCCTCCAGTTTTAAAAAGATAGTATATTTGGGTATGTAAAATAGAAAGTTAAATGTTTTAAATTTATTAATTTGCTCATATGTGGATCACTTTTCTTTCCTTTTATTTCCTTTTCAATAAACTGAATAGGGGACCGTTTCTTTCTAGTATTTTGATCTTTTAAACACAAAAGGACCACTTCTCTCTCATGGATAAAAGAAAAAAATATTAAAAAATAACTCTAATAATAATGATTGGTTTTTTAATTATTGTGTCAAACCAAACGGCTGGTCTCTCATTCATAGCTCAAATGATCAATACTAGTGTTACTCATGATAATTGTCAGAAAATCATCAATACTATTGTTACTACCTAAAAATAGGTTTTAGGCAAAACAATGTACTGTAGAAGTACTTTATTTAGATTCGGAAACCAAAATTGTACAGAGCAAGCCTAAACCATGATAGTAGCCGTTCCGTCCTGTTTCGGTCACGATGAAAGGAAATGGGTTGATCTTAGTGAAGGGAAACAAAGAAAGTTGAAGGAATTCTGTATGTTGAATGATGTATAGAGTTGCAGAACTATTTAGAGAAATCACATAGCTTATGAGAATTGTAAGCTTGTTGTGTTTTCTGAATGGGCTAAAGAGCCTATTTATAATAGTTTGGGAACACACGTATCTTTCTTGTAAAGTAATGGAGGTAGTGAAGAGATGGAGTAGTGGAAGTCGTGGGGATAATGGTGTAACCGCGCATTATCGCTGGAAGTTTCTGGAAAACCACTATTCCATTATCTCCTTAATTGCTCCAGCTTTACCACTACTTTGGGTGTTACCAAGCCACATGTTGTTGTAACCGCCAGACCAAAACCCCATGAATAATCCTCCTATGTAACGTGATTTGATTTTTCTCGTAGAAATTGGTGGAATCATGGACTCAGATTGTGCTAGCACTAGCCTTGATATTGCTAGTAAGGCCTAGCAAAGTTAGCGCCGCAAAAGAGGAGGAGTGCTAGTAGTGGTGCTAGCGAGGAAGGAATGCTAGCATGGGATGGCCAGAGCTAACGTTGTTGGCCAACGGTAACTCGAGCGCTAGCAACGCTATGGCATGTTTGGCGCATGCTTGTTAGTATTTCGGTTTTTTGGCTTTTTCTGGCCTTTTGGCACATGTGTGCGCTACTTATTGATGTTGGGAGTGTGACTAGGGTTTTCCAAGGCTAGCACTTTTTAGTGCCATGATATTGGCTATGCACCATTAGCTTCGATATTTATTAATGTTGTGGCCATATTTATGGTCTGTTTAGAGTTTCTCAACTGTATGAGATTTATTGTTAGCATCTTATGCTTAACTTTTATGCAGTGCATACAAAACATACTCAAGGGATTCAGCCGTGGAAGTTTGCAACTTGAGATAATGCTTGATGCGACTCTGCAATTAGATGGTATGATGCATTTAGTAGCACATTTATTCGAGAATAGTGTAAAATCCCAGAAAGATCATTGTGCCTTTTTCGCTTGACTTTTTAGTAAAATGACTATTTTTCCCCTGATCCAAAACTTGACGAATAAGACTTTTCACCTCTAATTATAAAATGACCATTTTCCCCTGATGTATAAAATTACTATTTTACCTCTGGTTTGAAAATTTTTCCGAATTAACTGTTTTACCCTTTATCAAAAATCCACCATCAACAACTACGATCCCTATCTCAGATGAGGATAGGTTAGTTTGGTCTTTCAATAGAGCTGGTAATTTTACAATCAAATCAGCTTATAATGTCCTCACTGGTAATATTCCCTCTAGGATACTTGATAGTAACCAATGGGTAGTGTTGTCCCGCGCGACAGTGTATGATGGCACTATAAGCTAGCAAGGTTTTACCCTTGGATCACACGAATAAATCATCTTACGTCTGGGAACACCTGTCGTTGAAAATTAATAAAATAATTCATCCTTAATATTATATTTTAATTTAAATAAGAAGATCCTTCTCTCTTAATTTGTGTCTTTCTTCCTTAGTGGCTTTCTTCCAAGCATATTTTTTTCCTAATTTTTTTATTCAACAACATAGGATTGAAATTGAGATGTAAGCATTTGGAAATGGATCCTAACATACATTGAAAAACACTCGAAGTAGTTTCTTACCTACTTATTTGATTTGGCCTGTGTTGGGTATACTCTAAACTTGATTTTTTTTATTTAATTTTCTCTGCCGTTTTTATTCAATATTGATGAAAAGTGACAGTAATGGTAATGGCTATAATTAGTTTTTGCTAAATAAGAGTAAGTCACAAATAATTTTTCAATGCCGATTTTATTGATCAATAAGGGAGTTGCAGAAAACAAATATAGGATAAAGAGAAAACGTTGATTATTGATGTGGGTTCCTTATACTCATGTTTAGATTCTAACATTCATCTCCCAAGAGATTCATCAATTCCTAATTTAAGGTTTAGATCTTTCAATATCATGGGTTTTCTTCACTGTAGCTGATGTTGGTAGTCAAACACTCGAACTCCTATTGAAAATGAAAAGTGAGAGATTGGATTTCAGAGAAGATGTGAAGACACTTTGTTTCAGGGACTTGTTTATAATTAGATTTTTATTTGACAGTTGTCTCTTTAATCTAGAAACATCTAAAGGTAAAAAGTCTAATCTAACGGTGTAAACCCTGCTAGCTTAGGATGTTGTTATAAGCGATAGTGCGGGATATCACTTCCAATAACCAAAACATGCAATTATACAAAGATCTCTGGAAAACTCTTGTGTTACCTAAAATACAGCTTTCTTCTTGGAAATGCATTGAAAATATCCTTCCCACTAGATCTAGAGTTGCTAGATATTCTGCTAATCCTGATATGACATGTTGGTTCTGTAATAAGAACATGATTAAAACGGTTGAACACCTTGCTTTGCCTTGCACTTATTCTAAATTGGCTTGGAGCTTAATCCCCAATGGAAATTTAATTTTACAAGACTCTTCTTCTTATATGTCCATTAATTCCTGGATTAGTAAATGAATCTCTTCATGTAAAGATATGTTTATGTTGTGTCATGTCATTACTGCTGCTTGGTCAATTTGGAGAGGTATATGTTTTAAAAATCAATGATTCTTGACGGACCTCTATATGTGACTATTCAAAAACCGTCCCCTCATATGGGATGGGCTCCGCCCACTTGAAATTAGCATGGGGGCCACTTTTGGGCCCCACCATTTAAAGAAATGTGAGGGGACGATTTTTGTGTAGTCCCATATAGCGGTTCGTAAAGATTTTTTATTTAAAAAAATTCAAGGAAAAGATGTGAATGCTCAATCTACTACATGTCATATTAGGAAGTTAGCAGAGGAAACTATCATGTCCTGGTCAAATAATGATGATACCTCTACTACTGTAATGGTTCCTCAACCAAATAGTTCTATCAACTCAACAATTGAGAACCGTCCTATTACATGTGTAATGATAAGGAAATAATTTACGAGAAGCCTATGAGTGTGGCTGAAAATTCTGAAACCATGTGATTGTTACATCCCGGTTTTCCCCAAATTTCACAAGAACCCGAGTTTGCAGTTGGGAATGATCCAGATCCAAATCGATAATATGATGCAGATGGTCCCATGACTTAGAGAGAGCTCTGCAGCTGTCACTTGGTTTGGACAGCTTTAATCGGCTAGTACTTCCAGAGTTGCAAGGGGATAGACAAGAAATTGATAATAAGAGCTTCTATCTCCAAGAAGAAAATTTAAGTGATGATCCTGCTCATTTCGATGAGAATGGTAATTATTATCACAACGAGTATTATGATTATGATATGAATCAATATGAATAAGAAGATTGAGTGAAATTTGTAGATGTGGAGAAAGATTTGTCAGAGGATTCCCACTAAGGATCAGGGAAGGAGACTGTAGAAGATATGTATCCGATATTTCCAGGGGTTACTCCTCCTAAGATTATGTATGAGTTTCAAGAGGGATATTTTCTCCAAATTGTACCGCAAGAACAACTCTAAATGCATAAAATATGCCAAATGTTTTTTTGATAATCTGTGGGTCAATGAGAGTCGTGCAGTGAATGAATAAAGAATCTTTGTTGTTGCTGAGGCTGGAGAACTGGGCGGCCAAGAATCGGTATTACAAACTTATCCCACCAATGAACCTTCCTCAAAAGAGACTCCTTCGTATATAAATGATGGAGAAGGAAATCTTACAGATGTCTAAAAACTGATATAAAAACAAGGAATTCCAAGTGTGGATGGTGGATTTTTAACAAAGGATAAAATAGTAAAATCGCCTCTGCACAACAGTAGAATCATACAAATAATAGAATTTTGTATATGCTACTGACCCGGCATCATAAGCATAAAATTCATATTTTACATTCCGCAAGAGAATTAAAATGTCAAACTCTCGCTACAGGCATCCCACACTGATCCTGTTATCTTTCTAAAAATATATATGATATTAGAACCTCACTGATAGACACATTTTAGTGTCTAGATTGCACCTTAGTTTCTATTAAGTTAGTATTCGATTTTGCAAATATTACGTGTTTTTATGCTTTTGTAGGTACATTTGAAGAATAAAGATTTGTGGAAAAATTGGCTCAAAAAGTGATAAAGGCACCCAAGGACAAGTGTTATTGGCACCCCAAGAATGGATAAGGGACACCCTTGGATCGGGCTGAGTTGGATCGGGCCAACTCAGCGGGTCAACTCGGCTGGATCGGCGAGTCACCGATCCAACTCATCGGGAAGAACTGTGTTCAACTGTGTACAATTTTTACAAGATTTTCAAGTTGTTTTCGATTCTAATTTGTTCCAAAAGCTACAAGAGTCCAAGACCAACTCAAACACATCAAGTTAGAGTGATTTACGCCGGAGAATATTGCACAATCATGAATTTGGACGGAAAAATGGAATCCGGCTTGGAATCGGATTTGTGAAGATTTGGATAGATTTTAAAGAGTTCTATTAGGTTTAGAACTCTCCCTAGGGTTTGTAGAGCCTATATATATGAAGAGAAGCCAAGAAAAATCAACACGAAAACCTAGAGAAGAAATCAGAGCAATTCCGGCCACTTCCGGCAGCCGCCGGTCACCTGCTGGTGCATCGCCGGCACTGTTCTTCATCAGCCATCACCGAAGAAGACGACTAAGCAACGTCTGTATCTGTTGCATATCCAGTGTTACAGCTCTGCTCCTGTTGCCTTAGACTTTGAATACTCCTGTTGCTTAAAGCTTTCTGTTACAGCTGAACCCTGTTCTGTAACATTTATAAACATCTCTGTTCAGCTGTTACACCATTATTTCACTTTGTAATTGATATTTTGAGCAATGAAGAGATCTTTTGAGCAAGTTTTCTTCACCATGGGCTAAGTTTATTTACTGGGATGATGGATAAGGTAATTTTCTCAATTTTATGTGATTTAATTATTTTCTAATAATTATTTATAATTCTTTTGTTATTAGAATTGCATAGTTTTAAATAGTGAAAACGGTTTTCTTTCAACAGTTGTGCTTTTGCCTGATGGATTATGCTTGGTTAATTAATTTTGATAGTCCATGCTTGTGATTTACCTCTGTCTGTTAGCATAACGAAACCAATTTTGGCAATTACTTGTGCTTCAATTAATTTAAAAAGAATTATCTGATTAATCACATAGGTTGTCAGAATTACCTGATTCCTGATTCCTGGTCCTTTTAAAATTATTCAAAAATCTTCTTTAGGTTATTTAGTCTTTTTCTTACTCCTGGAATTTTCTAGAGTTAATTAGAATCATTATTTTCTAAAATCATTACCTTCACAAGTTCGAGAATCGAACCTCTTTTTACCACTATAATAAAATTACATCACTCACCCAGTTGAGCTTTCAATATTCTACATACAATATTAATATTGTACAACTCAGTGCTTACTCCTTCATAATGATGGGGAAACTCCTAGATGAACTAATCACTAGTATAGAGCAACATTGTCCTCAAAATATCACTAGTGCTGATTGTAATTTCTTCTCATATGATCTCTGACTATACAGAATAAACATCTAGAACACATCTTTGTTCCCGAATGGATACTAATGGTCCTGAATAGATTGCCTACTAGTATAAAGCAACTTGATTCCTCTTTACATTCCCCGGTTGAATTGAGTGACTTTATATAAATATTCAAACCTTAATTGAATAATATTGATTTATCACAAAGCATGACAAGTCGCGCGTGAATGCACTAAGTCGAAACATCACATCTTTGTGTAAACACTAAATCGGTGTCCTGCAAAATGCAAAGCTAAAGATCTAATTGGCCAATCCTCAATATTGGTCGCATTAAAATCCCAATATTGGTCGAAACATATACAACGAAACCCTACATTGGTCAACACCAAGTTTCTGACATATTATCATAGTCACCTTGTAAAAACGTAGCAAAGGGTGTAGAATGGGGAATTCTAAATAACATATTTTCCCCTATATGTCCACTACGACATACTAAAAGGGCATCCCATTCCGAGTAACGGTCTAAGAGATATGACCTAAACCCTAGATGAACTACAAGATGAAAACTGTCAGAATTTCATCTAAAATTTCATGGAAGGTTGTTGTTTGCTCCATTTGACAGCCGAAACAAGCTCTAAATCTAAATCCTATCGCATGAGGATGTAGCCAGCGATTTTCCAATTCCGAATTAGGGTAGATCATCGAAAACGGACATCATATAAAGTCTCTACAATATTTTTACTAAAGGACATCATGTATGAAATTTTTGGGCATAAGGGCTAACACCCATGGCATCTGAGTATCATTTTTCCAACAAGCTTATCTGAGTATCATTGTTTCCTCAGCTGACACAATGATATGCCAAAACCACCAATGTCAATATCAATCAGACTCTCTATGACTATGATCTATTAAGCATCACTGCTTGTTTCAGCATACACCTTATGCTTCGTCCATCAATGAGTCAACATGTTAGACTCATCAATATACTAAGACTAACAGTCTAGCTAAGTCAACAATTGACCAAATAATACGCGTCAATAAAATAGACTCAACCATGCTCGAGACATCAATTATGTCACATGGGGAGATATTCACTTTTGGTCTGGCGGCCTATAGCACGTACGGTGTAATAATACACCCACGACGAGAAACTATAAAAGTCGTGTCGGAAGTTGAAGGAGTGAATGAAATAGTGGTCGTACAACTGTCAAGTCCCACTCAAATAATGGAGTCGGTTTTTACCATGATTTCCACTTCTCCACTCTTCCACTTCTCTGCAACAGTCACCACCTACGAGATCAATGTATTAACTTCCTCTGCTATAAATAGGTTCTTCAACCTATCGACAAGGGACAAGAGTTTTTCTCATAAAAAACTTAGAAATATCACAGAGCTATCATTTTTCTTCATAGAAGTTCAAACACATACCATCATTGACATTCAATCTCATTGATCTCAATACATTCTCCGCTTACCTCCCTACAGATCAACCCTTCTCCTTCTTTTGTGATCGAAATGAAATTGGAACGACCATTCTTAATTTAGGCTAATTTCGTACAGATTGATCTCTCGAATCTTAAAAGTACTTTCACAGTACAAATGTTTGGGGTTTAGACGATTTGCTCTTCAAACGATTTGCTTCGACTAACAACATCCTTTTTCATTATTTTCCCCCTTTTATCCTTTAATCGTTTTTATCCATAAACACCAAGAAATGTTATTTTGGATAGGTGTTTTTTTTTTATTATTGAAAAACAAAAATGTGTCTTAGTGTTTGAAAACACAATGGAAATATAGTGTATGAAAACACAATGGTGTCTTAGAATATATTAAACAATGATGTATTAGAGTCTTCTATCCTAAGGTGTCTTAGTAACCAAAGCTTTTTATCAGTCTTCATGTTTTAGTTTCCTTAAATTATAGAATTATTGCATTTGATTATTTTTTAATTGTCTTCTTGAGTGCTGATGGAGATTGTTATTTTCCTGGTTCTCAGAAATGTTTGAAGATCAACAATCTTTAACAAATATTTTGGTTTAGAAATTCCACTCATGTTATCTTCTTTAGATTCTGATTCTGCTGGTTCTATGGATTTCGGTTACTTCAGACTTATTTTTACATGAAAAGGCCAATAATGGATAAATAAAAGACATATAACGGCTAATATTTGATCATTCTGGTGAAGAAATTTCAGAGTTGAAGAGAGAGGAGAGAGGGAAGAGCAAAAAAAACCACCAATTCCCGTTTTTCTTATGTCTCACAGAATCCGAACTCGGTGGATATTATTGGGATGCGATGCTTATTTTAAATTTAATGAATATAATTTTTTAAAAGAAAAACAAGAAAAAAATAGTTGGGAAAAAAATATAACGATGTAAATAATTTTTTAGCAGTTTTATTTTTTTCTAATTAAATCTTCAAAGATGATTCACAGACATCTAAATAAACCGACACAAAAACTAACTGATACGTGGATGGGACCAGGTGGGACCAAAAATAGCCCCTACCAATCCTGGGGTGGTGGGACCCGAGGTGGTCCTACCCATATATCAGTCGTTTTTTTTTGTTGTCGGTTTATTTTGATGTCCGGCTAGAATCATTGTAAAATCTTCCTTATATTCTGTAAAGTACAATGTACTAAAAGGCAAGCTAAACGCGTGCTTTTATCCTTTCTTAGTATAGAATTTGTGACCTCATATCATTTTTACTTTCTTTCTATATGCAAGAATATTTTAGTAAAAAGCCATAAAATAACCCATTTGCTTAATAATAACAGAGATATGATAATCTTTGACATTTTCATTTGATTCTTTATGTTGAAGTACAAGGGAAAGACGTAAATTCCTCGTTAGCCTATGAGGCCAAGTCATATGCACATAGCAAACGATCAAATTTGATCAAAAACAGTCACTATGGGGATAACAAATGATCAAATTGACCTCTCAAACGCTCAAGTTTGAGCAGATGCACTGCGCGACATAGTCTTCGCCTAGTGACAAACAATTGGCCACCAGCGACAAAGATAACTCTTTTATTCCTATAAATTCACTATTTTCAAATCAAATATTTACACCCAAATTTTTACACAATTTTTTTCCTACTTTCTTCTCTATTTTTATACTATAAATTATTTTTTACTCTAAATTTTCCTACTTTCCCAAATGACACAAATTGAAAATCTTGATTTGGCGACACAATTATATTTTTCTAGATTCATTCTTGAAGCCGCAGTTAGTAAGATATTTCAAGGTTGTAAGAAAATAGAGAATGAAAAAAGAGGTCATCAGGTTTTAGATGTTAACGAAGTCACACCGAAAAGAAAAAGAAAAGTTAAAGGAAAGAAAAATAAGGGTAAAGAAAATTTGAAAGTTAGTAGTACTTGTCATAAAAATAAGGGAAAATCTTCTCAGGAGCGCATTGAATGGAAGATACGTCAAATGAAGATAAAAAGGAGACCCAAAATTGTCAGAGATTTTTACTGAAATGTTTAAGTTTTTACTGCCCTAGTCTATATCTCGTAAAAGAGCGTAGTATAGTAGTAAATTAATATAATGGAGATTTGTGTAATTGAGATTAGTATTTAAGTTAATTGAATCAAGTTATTAATTAAACTTGCAATCAAATTTTTCAATCAAATTAACTCAATTCATTAATAATTAAATTAAAACAGACTAGTTTTTGATTCAATACATAAAATCAAAATTACATATTTTTGATTCAATTAAAACATAAAATTAAAATTATATATTATTTCCTGGTTGATGTCCTGGTTGACCAAAGACCCAGCTTTCACTTGCGCTAACATGGCTGTTATAGAAGGTTGAGTTTTATCACCATAACCAGGGTAAGGAACTGAAGGAAGCTGAGAAGTGGATACCCCAGAACAGGGGTATACCTTGTGAATCCTCTTACTCTTAGAATCGGGGTGTAAATATTCACAAATAATTGATTACCCCCTGGAGTCGTGAAATCCGTTCCTTCGTACTCAAGTGTCATAAGTTTCTTGCACATTCTCCTCTGGCGTGGCAGCACTTCTTTGACTGCTTCTACGACTGACTCTGCTTCTATTACTTGCTCGACTTCGTTGACTTCGTTCACTCTGATGACTTGCTTGAAATAAACTGGATCCATCTAGAATATCAAGACTCAATGTGTTCAATGGAGAACACTAAAAGCTATCAACCCACTTCCAAGTGGGGATATTTCCTTAGTGGATTACAGTTTGTTGTTGTAAAATACTCAAGAATGGCATCATGCTAATGACTTGGTCGAGGACCCTGTTGACGATCATGATTATATTAGTTGGTTCGACAAGATTAGCAAACCTAACATTGCCAGGAGACGCAACATGTGGGAGTTATGGATGTGCCAGCTCTAGGTAGATTGCCACTTGATTCCGCGTTTCTTCCATCCCAACCTCCACCAGCTTCTTTGTCATCTACCTTTGTTTATCCCAGTGGCCAGGGAGGTTCATTTTCTTCGTCAGCTATGCCACCGTTTGACTGGGAGGTGCCGAGTATCAATGTACAAGGGGAGCATATAAGCGTTCTAGTGATTTCTCAAGCTACAAATTGGACGTATCCGTATTGGGGGTACAAATGACAAAACAATAGATGCGGGAAAGGTTGAACGATTATGATTGGCGATCACCAAAAATGGCGAGAGACTCAGATTCTTCCAACAAAGGAGGTAATAATCAGATATTATTTTTGATTTTTTTCCAGATTTATCAGATTTGCGTGTTGTCTTTGTGATTGATGGGTGAAACTCGTTTTTGTATGATTTATTTGATTCATGCATGCATGATCATTAAGTTTATTTATGACTATGTATCTAGGGTTTTGATAATAAAAAAAATAAAAATTGTCTCATTGGTTTCTAGGGTTTATGGGTTCTCAAAGTAAAGTTTCAATTGAGTTTATGATTTTTAATGGTTTTAATTTGATTTTACCATACTAGAATTTCACTGAAAAATGAAAACTAGAATTTCAATTGTTAGTGTTAATGCTAATTCAGATGGTGATGCTGTAATCTGAAGTTAGCCCTAGGTAGTGTTTCGGGATAATTTTATTAGCTTGCTAATTAGTTTGTGCATATTCATAGAGAGTCTGAAGTTACATTGAGAGCGTTCCGATAGTATCTTTGGAGGATATACAATCATTGAATGATCAACAAAAAGAGGCAGCTTGACGATGGTGATGCAAGAGAAATTGAGAGTTTTTATCACTTCTTTCCATATTAAATGTAACATAGGATTCCCACCTATGAAAACAGTTTGACTACATCTCCAACCAAGAATGAGCGGGTGTGAGCACCTAGACGTAATACCTTCTTCAAGAAGAAAAGCAGCAAAACAACGAGCTCCATTAATCTAGTTTTTCTGAGATATTTACTAACGCTCGTAAACTCCAAACTAACATCGGTCGTAGAACTTCTTTTATGCAAGAAGAGGTCAGCTACTTAGTTATTCGTCACTATGCTCCTACATTTTATGCAATCTGATTACTCTCTAAGGCCCATGTAGACACATTTAGCGGCCTTTCTTTAAGCAATTCTCACTTTTTTTATATAAAATATTACAAAGGAGTCACGCAGAAGGACACTTTTAGCTTCTCTATTCGATTCATAAAAGGAACTTTGCCTCGCTTCGATCTGTCTGCCGCCCCGCTTATTTACAAAATTTTAATGAAAAGCCTGTCTGCTCGGCTATTACTCGAAAATAAATTGTGTAGACGTCAGTACCAGCCTTCAAGAGAAAGTTATTTCCCTCTCGTCACCTAACTAGTATAATTTTCGCAAAAAGCGGATGACTGAGCTTTTCGTCTCACTCATCTTACCAACGATCTTTCTCAATCGAAGACCCGGATTCCCGACTTATGGGAGGGCCAAAAAAGGATCTTTCGTGTATAATCCTGCATAATCTCGAATATTATCATTTCCGGTACGTAGACCAAATGATACAATGCAAGCAAAAGTTCCTAGATTCATAGAGATATAGAACAACATATAAGTTATCATGCTTGCATATCCATCATTTGAGTCTCCAACAATTATTCCAATAATTACATATCCTATTTGACCTATGGATAAATACATAAGCATACACTTCATGCTTGTTTGAGTAATAGCGATGAGATTCCCCAACATCAATCTTATGAGCACTATATTAGACCCCTCGACAAAGAGGGGCAAGTTGATAGGTATTATCGCCAACAACGGCCATTTACGTCTCCTGGTACCAAACCTTGGGACTAGAGGAAGTGAGAGTCAGCGGTGTTGTATCCGCCAGCTCAATTTGGTACTCATTACTTTATCTCCCTGTACTCAATTAATTCGTAGCAAGCAGAAACCTGTATAACCATTCATACATTTGTGAAACGCAAGATACACATTAATACATTTCGTGTTTTTCTTAAATTTAAACTGATAGAGTTCAATTTTTTTATGGTTAGGTTTGAGAATTTATAATGTGGTTCACCATGTTGGCCAACTACTTGTCACATAATTAGCAGTATTGTTCGGTCGAAACTATCCAAGTTGTGTTCTCGATCAAACAACAAGGGTGCTCAAAAGCTATTGCAGGAGATGAACCATTATGCTATTGCAAGCACCTCTGATCGTGCGAAGTTGTTAAGTAAGTATTAAGTTTCGTATTATCTTGGAATATTTGCATCTTCTGTTTCTTCTACTAATTTATTTTATCTTCTGATCTGCCATTGACGGGCGCACAAAATATGGCAGAACTAGTCGCAGTAATTGTGTATGTATATCTGAGAAGCTCTTATAATGAAATTGATTCAGTCAAAATACAAGATCAGGTGTATCTGTTTCTTTTTTGTATATCCTACTGTGCTGGTGAGTTGGTTTTTAAATGATTGGTAGTTTAATCGTTGCTCTAATTGGTTTTCTGCTTTTCTAGTAATACACACTTATAGTGACCAGGAAAAGTGATAGATAGTAAGTGATTGTCACATGAGATTAACTTCCTAGATAAGAGAAAACTATAAACTTGAAGGTGTTGCATTGGAAATCTTCATTGGATGGTATTTTTAGAGTTGAATAGGTTTACTGTAAGGAACAGTAGAATTAACTTGAATCTTTGTGTTGTTGAATTAAAACAGATTGTGGTTGGAAGGAAAAAAAATTACAAAGCAAATCTGGATAAATAGCCAGGTTAGTCTTCTTTCGTTAGCTTTCTATTACTTATTTCCAAATTTGTATCTTGCTTTCTTATTATTAATAGACATGTCTAATTGATTGTTTTTGTAGTCATTTGCAGGGAATGTTTAATCGTACTATTAGGCTGTTGGAGGCTCGGTCGAAATCTATGTAAGTTTCATTTGTTTTTCCATTCAACATCTTAACTTATGTGAGGTTTAGATCTTTCTAACTTATATGATCAACTTGCAATTACAATATTTAGGAGTGTCCTTGTATTTTTTTTTCTTAACATTCAGGTTTTACTTTTGTTCCCTTTCTGTGGTTGAAGAGATAATACTGCTTAAAAGAGATCATATGTTTTCATGAACATGGATATCTAGGGAAGTTCTATTGCCATAGAATGAATAGTATGAATAAACCAACATATGCTGCCATATATACCTATTCGCCTAAGAAGCTATTCATCTCGTCGTTAGACAAGGCTTACTGCGATGGACCTCATTCAGGTGGTTATTTTGCATTAGTATCGAATTGCATTTATTTACTTGGCCACCTTCAATGTTGTAAATAAGTTTTAATGACTAGGTATAAGTAAATGTAGTTTGCATCATCAGATGAACATCCTATACAATTTCTAAATATAGCTGAGGGAGTGTTGAAGATAGTACTTATTCAGGTCACTGGTAAGAACTTGTGGCACACTCTACAGTTCAGGATCGGATTGAATGATAAAGATAGATCTATGTTTGAGGAACTCTTTACAAACAACAAAATTCAGGTAGACATTTACATTTGCTTTACATTATACCGTTGTAATTCTTTGACAGATACACCTTTCTTATTTGTTTAGTTATCTTACCTTTATTCTGCAATAGGTTTTGGTACCACAGTTGGTAGCTTTATATTTTGCTTACCATAACTCATAAATATTTGGTCAGAATATGCTTTTGAACCTTGTTCGAATTGTAAATTTAAAAATTTCCAGTCGATGTACATGCAATCGATACTTAATCATTATATACAACGGATGTACTTAAACTTCTATTACCACATTTAAACTTCTCCTACCGAGACCTCAGTACTGAAACTTCGAATTGGTGCTTATGCAGTTATTTGGGTCCTGGTGGAATCATATTGGTTGAATCATGAAGGAAATTTTGTCGTCTTTCATCATCTAGGTAAGTTGGGATACATATACACCTCTGTATCTCTACTGTGATACTTTGAGTTCACATAAATTAGGCTACCCATCCATTTATGAACCTCAACATAGAACATTGTATGTCAATTACGAAATTGTGTTGTCTTCTTCATCTCAGTAAGTTAATTGTGATACTTGTATACATTTTTATCTCCTACTAATACTTTAAGTTCATATCAATTGAAGAATTTGTTGTTGTTTTTAGGATATAATCCATTGATGAATCTCAACATAGTGTATTTGTATATCAATTACAAGATATTATAGTTAATTTTGATATGTGGGAATGTTGAACATGATTGCATCAGAAATATTGGATGAATCAGGGTAACATATGGAAACAAATTGGGGGGAAATCGATGTTGACTGGGTCAACGAAGACTTGACTCTTTTTTTGTATCGTTGCAAAATGTTAGCAACATCAACAATTTGTTGCTAAATGAGAACCAGAACCAATAATATCTAGTTCGGGTAGGGATATCCATGTAATTAGCAACAAACTAAAAAATTTACTAACGATGTATACCTGTTGAGAACCAGCCTATGTGACCAGCCGTTGCTGACCGAGATTAGCAACAGAGATAGAGTCGTTGCTAAAATATGCAACGGGGTGTTTTACAACGGCATATGTCTGTTGTAACCCCGTTCAACAACAGCTATGGTATGTTGCTAAATGCCAAATTTGGTGTAGTGTTGTCCTATCACGTATAACACAAACACTCTTTCGAGCTCAACATAATGCTCAACTTTCTCTTTTCTTCAGGATCCTCGGTCACTTTCTCTTTATAACGTTTTAAAAAAGCTTTCAACCCAGAGACTCTGTTTCCACCAGCGTGGATATATCTGTGCATATCATTTCCTTCGTCATCCTCACTGTACAATACAAGGCGTTGTTTCCATCTATTTTTTCCTTGCCACTTCTTTTGGTCATATGCAACCATATCTCCCTCACATAGTATTCCCGTCAAAATATAAATATCTAACGGCGTAACTCCTACAAATAACAATTTGAAATTAATTTTCGGCTATAAATCCTAAAATTTGTGTAATCTAAAGTTTGCATCAACCTAATGTTTGCGTAATCTAAAGTTTGCATATATAAAACCAAAAATAAAAATACAGTAATATTAATTAGAGAACAAACTTACCGCATTCGAAATCCTTAAAATAGAACGTATTTGTAGTCTTCCACCAACGTTCTAATATTACTTGAACAACAACATTCCTATGGTTCTTAGGGTTTAACAAATATAAATGATACCACAGATGTCTGCGGACTCTTTGTTGAACTGCCTCAGGAAGCCACCCATACACGGTACTAAATTCAGTTAACCCACCTCTTAGCTTGGTATACCGAGTTCTGTCTTGATGGTCTGATATATGACCTTCCACTACATCAGTGCCCGCAAGCTATCTAACCTGTTGGAACCCCTCGTCTCTATCCTAATTCCAGCTCAGTCCACTATTTGGGCCGCCTGTTGGTTGACCTTTTCTGTTTCTTTTATTTCTTACGAAACTTATTATGGTAGAAGTTTTTTTCGCAACAATTTTTTTCTACTCTAGATGATTTCAGTATTTTTAGATGTAAAATTGTGAAGGAGGATGTAAAATTATATAGGAAAGAATGACTATTTATAGGCGGTAGAAAATCGATCGTGGACGATGAAAATTATGTTGCTTGACATAATTCCTATCGCTTGAAACTGTTCTCATAGTGATACATCCTGTTTGTCCAACCATCTGATTGGACAAACTAACCAATATGGGGCCATAGGACTTGGCCTGAATGTCCTTTGTAGTCTGTTGGTGCATGCACATGCCTATATACACTGTGCAATTTGATGTTTATAAATATTAGTTTGGTGTTAAATTTGCCATGTCAGTACTGTCACTAATATATCCATACCCATATTGTGACAAATTTTACATAATTAAAGGCATCTAAAAATGTTATGATCTTTACAATTGTGTGTCAGAAAACATTTTATCTCTAATGACACACACCAACGTATTTATGCATATATCATTTCATCGTTTGATGGTTCGCCTGCTCCTCTTTCATGTGTTCGAACATTGGAATCGTTTGTATCACATTTTTCCCACGTGGTCCATGAAAAGTACATACATTGTGATGTGTGTTGCAACAACTAGATAGGGAGTAAACCAACACATGCACAACAAAATGTGAAAAGATATTTGCCGAGAAAAAATATAATTCTTTGAATTTTAAGCTAAGATAGAATGTTTAAATATTTTTTAATTTTTTTCCTCGTATTATATTTTTTTTTATGTATTTTAACATTTTGTATATATTATAAGCCAAGAAGGAAAAAGAAAATGAATGAGGCCCAACCTAATGAATAAGCATTCTTGTAGGGGTCGAAAAAAATGAATTACTCCCAAAACCTATATACACAACATAGGTGCTCAAACATCATGATCATCAATCCTATCTATGCAAATATAGAGTGTCGTATTGTACAATATGTTTCATGCAATGACCCATCAATCAGTATTCATGGTTAATGCATGCATGAGCTGTTGTGCAGGCAACAGTACTACTGCTAAATCCTCATCAGTAGATTCAGTACTACTACTACTAAATCCTCATCTAGTCTATAAAGTATTGATCAGAAACTTAGTATTGTTTTTCACTTGCTTGACTAGCAAGTACCATGAGTACTGATACCCCCTAAGGTACTTGATGAATTACCATTCTCATCATGGCCAAAAAAAATTAAGTATCTGTTGTAGCTTAGGCTGTATTTTGGTTCTATTCATATTCTCCTAAGTGTTTTACTTTAGTCCCTTGTTCTTCCTTCTGGTTCATGTCGTTAGACTCGTTACTTGGGATCATTTGGACAGGGAAGAAACAACTGTCTTTGGTGGCAGAATAGCAGACGTTTACATAGACTCGATGGATGTAATATTTGCAAACTTTTGCATGCCTGCTGCTTCTTGTGCCTTGTCCATATGTATGTAGCTCTCGCTAACATTGTATGAGCTAGCACCTTTTCTTTTTAGAGGTGTGGGATCGATATTCAAGTCAGATATTGATATATCAAAACAACATGACCATACATGATAGTTAAGACGTGACGCGATGTTCTTTTAATTGCACGGGGAGAATATTTGTATGTGCAGCTAGCTAGAAGCCAAAAACTCAACCGACAATCCCTTTTGTATATAACTTGATTTCTTTTTTGTTTGGGTGTGTCGGTGTTGAGACATCCATCTAAAACTTGTTGTTGGTCGTCATGAAAAAAAAGAAAGAAAAATGATGCATTTTTAGGATATGATACTGTGATTTGAACTAATTTGGACTTAGACTAATTACCTTTAGAATATCATCATTCTAATCCATTTTAGACACATCATTACTCCCCTATTAACTTTAACATATACCCTTTCTTTTTCTTTTTCTTTTTCTTTTCTTTTATGATCGGCAAAATCACATATAACACTGTTCCAAGGGGAGAAAAGAAGAGTGAAATTTGCTATGGTGTTCACCAAGATTAAGCCCATATACATATTAGTTTAGGTATTTGCAGTTGTGTTACTCCAACTCCTTCGTCTGTCACTATGACTATTCAACCTCCCATGATCCCATCACTCAACCTCTAAACAGAAATAGAAAAAACCAAAGCAAAAGGAATACAGAAAATTTGAGTGATGCCATTGCCCACCACAATTCTAAACAATTACAAAAGGCACCTTTTTATGAAATTTGTGGGCATTTTTGATTTTGAGGTCCCAAAAGAAGTGCATTCTTCTTTAAGTTGTTTGGGAGTTGTATGTGGTGAGTGTTTTATTGATTTTAATGAGGTCCCAAAACAAGTGCACCACCACTTTAGTTGGTGTGTGTTTATTTGACCATCATCCATCTTTGGTCCCCCATTTAAACATTGCTATTTGTTCTATTTTCTTCCTAATAAGTTCAATGAGACGCCCTAAATTTTTGGTTTTAAGAGTTGACGAGCCTTGTCGGTTTCTTTGTATCCACCGGTCAAGCAATGCTAGGTATCAAGTTCTTCCCCTCACATCAATTCTACTATCCGTTGGACTCATTAACAAATCAAAACTAATATTTTCTTGGGTGTTTAGAATGTGATAATTTCGTTTTGACTATTAGGAAACATGCAACTTAGTAAAGATAAAATATAATTTTAAGAAATTGACCGAATATTTTAAAATGCACGCATGCTTATCCACCTTTGTTTTAACCATGTCAGAAGGGTGTACATCCTAACAGTGTCAATGTAATCAAAGGTATTAATTTTCGGTATGTACAAAACTTTTAATTTTGAGAAGATGAACAACGCGTCAAAATTTTTGTCGCTCGATGAAGACTTTATTTATAACTCAATATTTTAAATATTTTATATTTATCTATCTTACTTTTTAGTTATTTTAACCAATTTTTTTATAAAGGTCCCATTAAATATATTATAATATTTAAAAACCTCACCAAACATATATAAACATATTTTTTATTTGTTAAGGGTCCCATAAAATATAATTAAATATATCATTTTACTCAAATTTGATAGTTTATCACAGTGGAGAAACACCTTTGTCCGTCCACGTGGATGGACAAACTAACCCATTTGAGGGGGTGCATAGCATCTGGCCTTAGGAAAATGTCATAGACCAATGGAGTCTGTAATTAAATTGGATTTTTTCCTTTTTTAATATTTTTTGTTAAATTCAAATTCTATTAAAAGCAAATAAAAATTACAAGAGTAATTCTACATTTCGCGTTCATTAGAAAAGAAATTCACAAAGAAAAGGGGTTAAGAGAGCCCCAGAAAAATTTGAAAATTATTTAAATCTATAGTAAGAAACACCAGGTCCTTCAACATAATGAAGAAAAGTTGGTATGTTAACGTAACTCTCTTCAGTTCCTCATCAAGCAAGCATCCTCTCTTAGCTAAAGCATCAACTGAAATATTTACTTATAGAGGTGTTTATATATAATTGAATCATAGAAAGCATATGGTACAATCCATCTTTATTTATAATTCATGACAGATCACACTAAAAAAAGTTGAACTGCATTTGCAGAGTCAGAAGGAACCAGAATTCGCGTCAGACCCCATCTAACGAAGAGCCAAAAACCACTGCATCTATATCAGTCATATAATTTATCTTAACCCCTAAGCCAATTCTTTGAGCCCCAAAACACAACAGTCAGCTTCTCTAGATACCAAAACACAGTACAACTCCTCTGGATACCAAACACAACATTCAACTCCTCTAGTTATAGTTCCAGCACCAACAACCATTAAAATCAGAGAAATAACTCCATCAGAACAGAGAAACAACTCATTAGCATCAGGTGGATGCCATCACAACATAGATACAAGTTATCAAAGAAATGCTAGATGCAAGACTAACATCCCCACACAAGCTATTAAAGAAAAAAAAAAGTAGATCTCCAATCACCAATAACATATTTAATATGCTTGTCCACATGCTCATGAATCCATCTAATACCTGACATGATAGAATACTTCAAATTGTAATCAATAAGATCACCATTTACCTTCAATAATTTTACACGTTAATATTGTCCCCAGACTCTGTTAGAATGCTTAATATTCTACCAAAGTTTCACAAGCATATAGCTTTATTCACTACCCAGTCTTCTGATCCCAAGGCCACCTTCAGCACAAGGATAATCTTATCAAAAACATTCACAAAGTATTTACGCTGTTTACAATCAGCTAACCATATAAAGTTCTTGATGGTATTCTCACATTGAGAAACAATCCTCAAAGGACAGTTATAGACAACCACAATGTGTATACTAACAGATTTGACAAGTATCAATCTTGTTTAAAAATATATAAGCTTGCCTTTCCAATCTGCAACATATCAAGCAATTTCTCCACGATATATCTAACATGCATATACCTAAAAACACCAAGATATCTATCAGGTAACATAGCCACTCTCATTCCCAGAAAATCAGCAATCCTCCTCATACGAGCATTAGAACTACCACCAAAATAAAACTTACTTTTCTGCCTGCTAACATTCTAACCAGAAGAACGTTTGTACCCAACAAATTCAGAAGATCCTCAAACTCTTCATATAGCCTTTTCAAAAGAACATAATATCATCAGCAAATAAGAGATGAGTATGGAAAATAACTTTTTCAAGTAACCATAGAGTCATCTTTCCTTCATAAAATTATTTCGTAAGATTGTGACTAAGGAAATCTGCAATGAGAACAAAGATCAAAGGAGATAATTAGGGATCACCTAGTCTTATCCCTCTAGTTATCTTTAACAAACCCTCATGGCTCCCATTAGCCAAAATAAAAATTCTAGCAGATTGAAGAATATCCAGAATCCAAGTACACCAATTCTCAGGAAAAAAAACATATCTATGCAAACTGCAATAATGAACTTCCAACTAACAATATCAAAAAGCCCGACCAATGTCAAGTTTCAACCCAACATTGTCGAACTTTCTCTTAACCTTAAGCTCATCAATCATCTCAGACGCAAGGATGATGTTCTCATGGATAAGCCTTTCATGAAACAACTTGTTCCTCATAGACCAATTTTCCTAAAACTATACCAAGTCTAGCAGCTAAAATTTTGGTAAAGATTTTAAAGAAAAAAAATACTCATCAGACCATGTATTTATCGAGAACTAATTTTTAATCTAACTACTGTCGACCCGAAGGATTGAGACTCTAATCACGTAGTACCATTGGCTATAGGGAAAATGGCTTGTATGTATCTGGAATCTAAATACCCAAGACACATATTATAATTTTAACCAATTTTGCTACATGTATTTCAAAATCTAACACCAAGATTTTACACCAATATATGTCACTAATATATGTTACCAATCTAAACCTTATATCTAGGAAATGTGAATCATTTTAGGAATAACGAGTTCATACAAAAGATATGTATAACCAATGAATGGTTGACACATAGTGATTTATGGATTTTAATGTAAAAATAAGAGGTATACAAAGCTTTTTCAAATTGTAATTGTATACTATGTAGCATGAATAAAATGTTGGAGTCTGGATACTGATCACTTATAGGAACTCCAGTGGGATTGGAAAATTGGTTAATTTGCCAATTATGCCTCCACGGCGGGATGGGAAAACCATGAAAATGGATTGGTAAACCCTCAAATATGAGGGTTTTCCATACGCATCTCAACCTGGTCCGAGTGGCTCAGGTTGAGTTGATCAACGGTTATATCATCCAGAGGCTAGTATTTCTCTCCCTATAAATTTAAACAATTTAAACTAAAAAATCACACCTTCTCAACTAATTTTTTTTTCTACTTTCACTTTAATATCAATCTTTCCATCTCAAACTCTTGATCTCAACTTCTGCTCAAAAAATTCGGGAAAAAATGGCAAAAATTGCAACCCAACTTGATTTGCCAACCCAACTTGATTTTTCAGGAGTCATACTCGAAGATGCTATTAGTAAGATATGTGATGGTTATAAGAAAATAGATAATGATAAAAGAAGCAGAGAGGTCTTCAAGTTTTAGATGTTAACCAAGTCAATTTCCAGCTATAAGAAAAAGAAGAGTTCGAGGTAAGAAAATTGAAGGAAAAGAAAATTTGAAAGTTAACCGTACTACTGTTCACAAAAACCAGGGAAAATCTTCTCAAAAACATAACGAATGGAAGAAACGTCAAATGAAGATAAATAGGAGGCCCAAGATTGTCCGAGATTTTTACTGAAGTTTTTATTTAATTTAAGTTTGTACTTCCCTAGTTTATATCTTGTAAAAGAGCGTAGTATAGTAAATTAATGTAATAAAGATTAGTGTTTTAATATAATTTAGTTAATTCAATCAAATTAAGCTTGTTTCTTCCTTTTGAAATCAAACTACATTTAATTAAAATTAAGAATTGCACTAGATAGTTGTTAAAATAAAATTATATTTAATTAAAGTTATTATTAAAATCATGAATAATCGTTGGATTAAACCTAGATGAAAAGCTACATTAAAATTATATAGTCGCTGCAAACTAAGACGATCGACCTAGGTTGAGCCGACAATGGCTAGTTTCATACAACAACTATAAAATAGTTATATAAATACAACTATTTTCACTTCTAAAATCACACATTTTCACCTTTTTTTACACCATATGGCTCAACCGTATATTAATCTGGCAGAGTTTACCATAGATAAAGATTTATCTCTATGTGGAAACTTTGTTGTATGTTATCCGGCAAGGGGTGCAGAACGACGGTAAAACGTTTTAGTGAGTATGAGTTACTGGAGAAGAATTTATGAAAACTTTTGTATTGACACCGGTAACCCGAATAACCGTAATGTACATGGGTTATTTTTTTCGATATCAAACTATAAAAAAACAAGTGGAAGAATTTATATATAGCTTTAGTCCGGGTTGTCAATCGATATCGAGTAAGGGGTGAAACCAATGCTGAATTTGTATCGCGAGCTCGAGAAGAATGGCGAAGATAGAAAAAAAAAAAAGCTTTTGCTTATGAAGCTCATTATGCAATCCTGGAGGATTTTTTGATTGCACGTATGGGATGTTAAAAAGTACACATACTACTCCAAAAAAGACGTTGTTATAAATTGTAATTGAATGTGTAATAAAATTACTAGTTTCTTTCTATAGATTAGTTCTAATTACATAAATAGACTTAATCTTAATTACAAATATTAAATAAAACATAACTACTGATTTTCAGACCACTTCCTGTTGTAATAGCCCCGGTCCATCATACTCCCAAATTCTTGACCTGCTCCTGTAGATTTAGATCCACTATCAGGTCCAATGAAGTCACAATGCTCAACTAGAAAGATACCTTCGATGTTTGACCCACTCATACACCTTCGATGTTTGACCCACCCAAGCATGCGACATCGAGACTAACATACAACTCGGCTAATATAACGGACTCCCAATCATAATTGGCAGCCTTTTCCATATCTTGCAACGCCTCTAGCCATCCTACTTTTACACAACTTTTTAAGTTAGGGGAAAAACACACACCAATCATCCATAAAATAAAAACCTTGATATTTTCGATATCGTAGGCAGGGTGTGGATTTTTTGGATCAACCACACTATATAGTTTGTTGACTATAAATGCCTTTAAACCTGTATTAGAAAATCCAGCACTTCTAAGTTCCTTATGGTTGGTTTCGTTAAAGTACAACGGAAGTTCCTCTTTATATCGGTCGTCTGCCATCCAACTTTGTTGGTCAAATAGAACATTATCTCCCCCACCACAAGGTATCCCAAGTAGGAAATACAAATCTAATGGTGTCATTCCTGTAAAAACATTAAAATTGTTAACTTCATATATGAATTGTATTGATTGCATAAAAAATATAAATCAAAATATATGACATACCTATTTCGAAATTCCCAAAATGAAACGTGTGTGTAATAAATATACCACCAATGCTCCAGAATCACATACACGAATTTGGCCAAATGTTTCTTCGCTTTCATATGGTACAAAGTCCTCCAAGGAAATCTATTGACAATAATTTGAGCAACATGAGTAAGTTCTGCATAAACTGTGTTAACTTCATACCAACCACCTCTTTCTTTTTGATGCTTGGCATCTCGCTCTGTTCTTGAAGATACATGACCATGAATCGTGGCTAATTCTCGACTGGAAAGGAAATTTGAATTGTTCTCTTCATTTGAAATCTTCTTGTTAAGTCGGTAGAGGTTGAGTAAACATATTCCTGGATGGTTTTCTATTTCTTGTTCATCTAATATTTTGAGATTGGGACATGGTAATTGTGAATGTTTTTTTAGAGAAGCAGAATATGAATTGTAAAATGAGTTTTTTGTGGAGAAAATATATAGAAAAGATTGTAGAGAATATTGATTTTGGTGTGAGTAGGGAAGTTGAATGAGGGTTGTATTTATAGGGAGTAAAAGAATATAACTATTTTCTGGTTGTTGGATCTGATCGTTGGCGACCCAAGTAATGCCTTTGAGCCGAACCTCGTTTCAACCGGGGACAAACTGTTCTACTTAGGTCGATCGGTTCTGTTTCAACCTTTTTATTAAACTTTTATCAATTTTCCACCGCACAAAATCCTATTTGTATATCTATCTGACTTGGCTTTTAGGCAATATGTCTATGACCACGGGAATTGCTCTTAGGCAGCAGTGAATTATCCCGACCAAAGATAAAGTTTTCAGTTTTGAGTTTTCACCTTGTGCATACGGACTCTTGTCTAAACTGTCATCTTTGACATAAACAGTAAACTCTGTCAAGGTAAAAGTGAAATCACGGTCCTCCCAAATATCAAATTGATGTTTGACCAAAATATAAAAAGTGAAAGAAAATGCACTATATATATAATATAAAACTTTAAAGAATCTTTTGTAATAGTGTTGGTGTCTGTTTGTTAAATATAATATAAACAATAATAACTGATAATCAATCATCTTCAATCAAGACTCCCATTTAAAGAAATCCAAATAAACTTGAAAAAAAACCTTCCATCTCTAAATGCTTCTCCTTTACTGTTTCTAAACACACATCACCTACCATTTTGATAACTCCATCTCTTCTTCTTCTTCTTCTTCAGAATTCTCATGTCCCCGCTGTACTATTTACTAAACCTTACATCAACAGCATCATCTAAACAATTATTATTATTAATTTTATTGTCATTGTCATTTAGGGTTAGAGTTAGGGGTAGTAGAGTTGTCAATACAGGATATCAGTTAGGGTGTCAGAAAGCTCTACCTGAGCTTAGATTCAGACACCCTTTTATCCATACAAGAAACCCTTCAAAGGAATTTATCAAATTTCTCATTTTTGGTTGTTGCTTATTCATAATGGGATTCATTTGGGGGTTTGGGTTTTTTCCAACTTTAGCTGTTGTTGAGATTCTTTAGATCAGAGATCTGAAAAAGTTTGGATTCCCCACTAGGAGCTTCGGGTATGTGTAACTCTTGATCCAATTAGAGAACTAGTATGGTCTTGCATTTTTTTTCTTGATTTTGACTTACTTTAATATCCATTATTCACATTGTATAAGTCTTTGTTTTTTTGTATTGGTAAATCATGTTGTAGATGAGTTTGGAACCCAGGTGTGGGTATTCGCACCTGAGCTCTTTATGAGCTTACTTGAGAGGCATGTACTGTTAGGCTTTTGTTGGTTATAGCTTAGTTAGTTGGCTAATGCTGTTTTTTGTTACAAGGATGTTTACAAATTGACATTTAAGTGAATGACAGGGGAAGAGATGATTTTGGGTTTGAATGTTTTATTGTGTTTTGATTTTCTGTTGTGCAGTTTTATAGGTATCAGGAGCAATGTCAATAAATCTCAATGCTGAATTATCTAAGAAAACAGATGTCTTTGGCCTGAAAGTTTGGGTTTTAATGGGAATAGTTGTGGGAGTATTCTTTGTAGCGATTCTCACTGTGCTCTCTCTATGTGCTACTTCAAAGAAGAAATCAAAAAGAGCTTCTGATAAGCTTCCTGTTAGTCAAATTCCTACAATTTCAAAGGAAATCAAAGAAGTAAGGGTTGACCAAGTAAGGATACATGAAGCTGGTAATGGAAAATGCGGAGATAAAGAATCGGATACGCTTCTCGTTCATTTGGGTATGAAAAATGGGGATACCGGTAGTCAGTCGGACTCTTTTCACCTTGCAGAGAAAGAACTTGTTGGTTCTCAATCAGGGGAATATGGGTCTGGAACTTTTTCTGTTCATAGAAATTCTGCGTCTTATAATGCAACTGCTCCTTCACCACTAAGTGGCTTACCAGAGTTTTCTCATCTTGGTTGGGGACACTGGTTCACATTGAGGGACCTGGAACTTGCTACTGACCGCTTTTCAAAGGAAAATATCCTTGGGGAGGGGGGATACGGTGTTGTTTATCGTGGTCAACTGATAAATGGGACTCCTGTAGGCGTTAAGAAACTACTCAACAATCTGTAAGTTTCTTGAAAATTGGAGTGTTGGGACTTCTCTTATCTTTGTTTCTGAACGACATGTTTCCAGGATGAAAATTCTAGTTATACCTATATATTTATGATATGAATGATTTTCTACAGTGGCCAAGCTGAGAAGGAATTTGGTGTGGAGGTTGAGGCGATTGGTCATGTGCGCCATAAAAACTTAGTTCGGCTTTTGGGTTACTGCGTCGAAGGCACCCACAGGTACCAGCTCTTCTTACACCTATTTTTAGTACTTTGTTCTAGAGATATCATTTTCTCATTGTCACCATTAGTCACATTTTACATCTGTTTGTTCAGGATGCTAGTTTACGAGTATGTAAACAACGGGAACCTTGAGCAATGGCTTCATGGAGGTATGCTTCAGCATGGATATCTTACTTGGGAGGCCCGGATGAAGGTTCTACAAGGCACAGCCAAGGCGTAAGATTATTATTTGTAAAATCCAGCTATATCCCCATTTTGTATTTGTCGTAGACTATCTTATGTATACATTAGTATCTTTTTACTTGCAGACTAGCCTACTTGCACGAGGCTATTGAACCGAAAGTGATACATCGAGACATTAAGTCTAGCAATATATTAATTGATGATGATTTCAATGCTAAGGTTTCTGACTTTGGTCTGGCCAAGTTGTTAGGTGCTGGTACAAGTCATATCACCACTCGAGTTATGGGAACCTTTGGGTACCTCTTCTTTCTTAGAACATCATATGATTTCACTCGCATACTCTTCTTTCTTTCCTGCTTTGCTATGGATATTTCACAACTCCAAGAAGTTATCTTAAACGCCCAAGGTAGTTTTAAGCATCACTGACTTGTTTTAATTTCTTCAGTTATGTTGCTCCGGAGTATGCAAATACAGGCCTTTTGAATGAAAAAAGTGATGTGTATAGCTTCGGGGTTCTTGTCTTGGAGTCGATCACCGGAAGAGATCCCGTAGATTATGGACGTGCTGCCAATGAGGTATTCATGAATTATATTTTTGGCGTCATAGGTATTATGAGTTTTCACAGAAATTGTTAATGAGTTTTTGCTACCGTCAATAGTTACTCCGAGATCCTTGATGTATGATTCAGTATGCCATACCTCTATGCATTTGGATTGAACACTGAATATCAAAAATAAAATAAAAAAAATGATGCGTAATTCCACTACCTTACTATAAGCAGGCTCTCTTTCAATGTCCTTATTTTGGGCAAAGGTACTCGTATTTATAACTAACTTAAAACTTTGAGTGGTGGATGTGGTTTTCTCTGACTCCGAGATTAAGTTCTCAGCATTTTGATTTACTCAAATCTTCTATATTCAGCGTAACTTATCAGTTGCCTCAATCTTTAAAGTTCTTTTTGGCAATTTAGGTAAATCTGGTCGACTGGCTCAAGATGATGGTAGGCAGTCGGCGGTCGGAAGAAGTCGTGGACCCAAACATAGAGAGAAAGCCGTCAACAAGAGCCTTGAAACGAGCCCTTTTGACAGCCTTGAGGTGTGTTGATCCAGACTCGCAAAAGAGACCCAAGATGAGCCAAGTTGTCCGTATGCTTGAATCAGAGGAATATCCTATCCCCAGAGAGGTTTGTATTCTGGTCTCACCTTCAAACAGCAAACTCACTTAAGCTAATGCGGTAGACCCTATCCCGTACTAGAAGGCATCTTGTTCTTAACAAAAATGTCACATACCACCACGATACAGTTATGGCTGATAACACCTTGTATTTGGAGCAGAGGACCATGCCTTTCCTATGGGATACCTTACTGAAGTGTTATTAACTCTTGATTTACGTGTGTATCCTGTCAGGGTCGAAGACGGAGAAAGAGTCAGACCGAGAGCATAGACACTGAATCCCTAAGGGAGAACTCAGACACAGACGAGTGACAATCCAGATTCAAGGGCAGAGAGCAGAAGAAACTACCGGGTATAGTTGAACGATTGAGTATGTTTACAAACATTTAATGGAGCTGACAAAGATTTAAGTGGAAAGATGATTTACAAATTTGGGCTTCTACGAAGAACCCCGACCGATGATTGTTGTGTGTACAGTTAGTTTCATTGTAGGAGGATTTGTTGATGGAAAAAAAAACACTCAAACTTGTTCCCACGAAAATGATTATTGTTGTCTGTTTGTTTGAATTAGTAGGGGGGCTTTCATATGTTATATCAAAGTAAAGTTTTGTCTTGTATTATCCAACACTCGGTATCATCTAAAAGTTAATTCATGTTGTCTGCTCTAAAAGTTGCATCAACTGTGATATCCATTTTCGTTACCAAGCATTTGTTAACTGCTTCTAACTCGCAAGTACATTTGCCTGGTGCATCCACTTTGTAAATGGCCATTCTAAGTGATTGAGTAATAACTCTTCAAATGAAGAAGTCCCGAGTAAAATCAACAAGAACGGTTTGCTGCTACTTACAGGTTGATGAAAATGAATAGATTATTGCAAAAAAAAAAAAAAAACCAAAGAGAAGTTTCTTATTAATGGAAGCCTATGGGGGGTGATTGTATACAATCTATAGCCACACCCTACTGCTATAGGTAAAAAATCATTAATATATAATGTGTGACAAACAAAAAGTCAAAAGGAGATGATTCACAAGCTTGGTGCTTCACCAAGCTGTCCAGTTCTAGCATTTAACAAGGGCTGGAGAGCTTTGACAACGATGCTCATGTTTGGCCTAAAATCAGATTCGTACTGCACACATAAAGCAGCTACTGCAGCCATCTGTGTCATCAGAAAGGAGAAATAGCGACATTATTACAAAACCTGAGAAGATAATTCGGCTTAATATATGCGTTTAGAAGAAGAATTGATGGCAGTGGAAATAAATGAAGCTCAAAATTTACCTTTGCAACTGCTTTAGGGGGGTAATCCCCCCCTAGTCTTTGGTCAACACATTGTTTAACCTTGTCTTCACTAAGTCTTGGCGTGGCCTGAAACATTTACGACTTACATATCAGCATGTGAATAAGGGGGAGAAATATTGGTTCCAAGAGTTTTGATCTAAAAGTAAGAGCTGTTCCCCACATGAATAAATGCAATGAAAGATAGTAAAAAAGTATATACCCATGTTACAAGACTCTGTTGCCCTCTTGGTAATGTATGATCAACAGGTTTACGACCAGTCAGGAGTTCCAGTAGTACTACCCCGTAGCTGTATACATCACTCTTCGAACTAAGCTGTCCAGTCATTGCATACCTGTCATCCACACAATTGGATACAATAAGATCCTTTTTCCAAGTAGGTACCATGCTGCCAAGATATTCACAAGAATAACATCTTACTCTGGGGCATGATAACCAAAGGTTCCCAGAACACGTGTCGAATGAAGACGTGCTGCCATGTCAGGAGCTTGATTTGACAGATCAAAATCAGCAATTTTAGCAACATGGTCGTCGAAAAGTAGCACATTGCTAGACTTGATATCACGATGGATAATGTGAGGTTGCGCCTTCTCGTGTAAGTACTCAAGCCCCTTTGCTGCACCTACAGCAATTTTTACTCGTTGCGCCCAAGATAGAACTGGACCTGGTTGTGCTCCTTTGACACCTTTCCTTCCTACAACAAATTGAACATAACATTGTCTTCGTTGACCAGTAAGTGAAATTTACTTCCTATAAACGAATTATCAACAAAGCTTTACACTTTGACTCACCATGTAGAATATCATGAAGAGATCCCATAGTAGCAAATTCATATGCAAGGATACGGAGACTTCCATCGACAGAATAACCGACGAGCTCAACAACATGGTCATGTTTCATCCTGGATACCATGGAAATCTGTCAAGTCATACACAGATTAGTTGATAAGCCTGAACACAAGATATAACGAAATACATTGCAAGGGCTCGATATATATGCTGAAAACAAACCTGTGCCAAAAGTTCTTGGTCTGGTTGCGTACTAGCATCTAGTTTTTTGATTGCGGCAGCCCTCCCACTTCTCAAAACTCCATAATATACTCTCCCATATGAACCCTCTCCAATTAAAGACTTTGTCCCAAAGTTATCAGTCACATCCTTCAGTTCATCAACTGAAACCGAGGGAACTTCAATTGGCTGAACTTTCACAGCAGGAGCACCAGTACGTGCAGGGTCTGTGGTACAGTGACCTCCATTATTATCTGCATAAAAGTTTGCCTTAGTGTCACAACCCCAAATAAAAGTTTAGGACCTCAGGAATCAGGACATGACGCTAACTAGTAAGACATCCAGGACATATGCAAACATAGGGTCATTCTTCGATAAGAGTTTGCGAAGGTAAGCATGTTTTGCACAATCCGAACAATCTAGACTAATTGAATACGAGGAAATTAAATCATTTATGCTTAATTACGATCCCAGGAACAAAACGCTTACGTGCTGCGTTATTCGCCATGAAAGGAGCTCCACCGTCAGAAGCTCTATGGAATTCCTCTTCCCCGCAACAACCAAAGCAACCCATTTAAACTTACTTCTCTGGAAGATTCAAGCTCCCTGTCAGAATTATACAAATCCCTTCAATTTAGCACATATACTACTCAAGCCTCACAAGATCATAGCACAAATTAAACACTTCCTACAGAGTATGAAAACACACGGGAAGTAAAACAAATCAGCAAAGAGTAAATTTTGAGAAAAACCCCATGAATTCAAAGTGTGGGGGTTGTTCTAATATATTTTGTTTCTCACTTTTGATCGCTGCAAATGATATGATTCAAAATATGTACATGAAACTGTGAAGAAACTTTAAAGCTGTATTCTTAGGTACTAAGAGAATTAACAAGATAGATCTCAAAGAGAACAAGTGATTGATACTTACTTGAAAAGCTGATGAACAGAAAGCCGGTTATACAGTGATAAAGGTTGTGTTGTTGTGTAGTAATTAAGAGATGAATAAATTTAGAGAAGAGAGAAAGAAAGAAAGACTTAAGTATAAAACTTAGAACTCAACTTTTTCTTCTTTTTTATACTTTTCTTGTTTTGTCTAAATTTTGCTGGATTTTAATGAAAGATAAGGAATTATACCATGTGGCACTGCTGTCTCAATGATTACACCAACTTCCACTTTTCTATATTTCTTTTATTCATAACTTGTAGACTTAACCAAACTAATTCGTCTACCGCGTCAAAATTAGCCGCTCAAATATAAATGCAAGAAAATAAGTGCAAACTTGTCCCAATACTTCATGTGGTGGCCAGGGGCCGATATGTAGCTGCACATCTAGTCCAGTTGGTTTTTAAGCCCGTTTACGTTTAATTGCACTTCTTAACAAGATTCTGCATTCTAAAAACGGGCAAAACCAATTGCTTCGTCAAATTCTTGTTTCATCGCAAAGTATTTACCAATTTCTAGTTTCTGGTCAAAGTAAAAACAATCGGAAAGCATCCCAAAAGTTGTTACCAATTTCTAGTTTGTAGTCAAAGTAAAAAAAAAGTGGAACGACTAAAGATAGACTAAAAGGGGCAGTTCAAATATAGGTCATGATATGAACATCATTTAAACACTAGATTTAGAATAATAAACCATTTTTAGAAGTCGTGGATCTTATCTGAACAATCATGTACAAACATCTCATTTTAGTCTGCGTTTAGTGTTTTTATTATATCATGTACAATCATGTACCTGAAAAAAAAAATCCTGTTAATAGGAGTCGGTCAATGGCATATTATTTCTTAGTATTTTCAATGATGGCGAGCTTTGGAAAATTAATCTTCATTTCTTTTTCTCTCGCTTGAGAAGTTTTGACGTGGTGAACCTCATCCTACAAAACTTTTCTTGTGGAGCAGTGGAGGTACTAGTTGCTAAGAAAAACCTTTTAATGGCTTACCTCTGGCCCTAGGAACCGCTCGTTATATAAGATAAGAAGCAAATCTATAATCGGTTTTACTCTACCAACCCCTCCGGCCTTAACATTTTATATGAAATAACATTAATCGTCCGTTCAGATTCTTTCTAATATTTCATTTGATAACCTTAATCATCAAAATTATTGGTCACCTAATCTAATATTTAAGAAGATTGTTTTATTGATCTATAATTCCATCCTCCACTCCTGTCATTTCCTTCTTTCAACTGATTTTTTTTTGTTTCTAATAATAAGTTTAGATTGTAAACGTGGATACGGATGGACTACTATACTGTAAAATAAAAATACGCCTTGGAAGCATCTATAATTATGTCATCACAATCCCCAATTCTTCTGCTTACTAAACTTTGAACTTTTAAATTTAACCGTAAATGTTTTTTTTGGGTTTTGTTAACTGGTATGCTCGTTTATAAGTTAAGGTCCATTAAAATAAGAAACATTTATATTTAAAATAAATTTTATTTGTTTTATTACATTGAAAATAGTAATTTTTTACATAAAAAATAAGATTTATTATTTTGAATGTAAGAAAAATTATTTTTTGATAAAATAAGACAAAAAAATATATAAATAATAATTATTTTAATAAACCTTAATATGTATACGAAGATACAAGTTAATAAAAAAAAAATTATAGGAATTTGACTTTGACCTTGCTGCAACATTCTATGGAAATAGATCGGAAGTTTCTGATTTTTATGTTGAAAAGTTTTGGATTCAATAACATGTTTTGTGATTTTATTTTAAAATATATTTCTTAGGCAAGCTTTTCAGTGCTACTTAATGAGTCATTTGGGCCTATATTCTACTAGGGGTATTAAGTAAAGGGATTCTTTTTTTTTATTTGCATTGAAAGTTTTTCAAGATTGCTTGTTAAATACGAGGCCGAAGGAAAGATTGAAGGTTTAAAAGATGTCAGTTCATATCCCACAAATCGAACAACTTCTTGAAAGACAAATCAAACAGATTGAAGTTTTTCCAGATTGCTTGCTATTTGCAGACGATTGTTTTGTTTTTGGTAAGACAAATCAAACAACTTCTTGAAATCTTTTGCATCTTTTGCTCCTCTAGTGGACAAGCTAAAAAATTCCATAAACCATGTATATATTTCTCTCGTAAAGTGCATAATAAACTTTGTAAATTGATTGTTAATACTGTGAAAGTTAAAAAGATTTCTAAAAATGATAAGTTCTTAGGTACTTCAATGTTTTTTAAATAGTAGAGCTAAGTCTTTGAATTTTAAGTCTTTGTTGGAGAAAACCCTATAATATGTTAGAAAGAATGGAAATCTAAATTGCTCCTTCAAACTGGGAGAACAATTCTGATAAATTCTATCACATTTGTTTATCCATCATTTCAAATGAGCTGCCTAGAGTTCCCTGTCAAGACTTTAGATGAAATGGATAGGATGCAGAGAGACTGGTGGTTAAATAAAAGCAATCCTAAAAAACAGATTTATACTAAGAGTTTGAGAAGTATTTGTCTGCCCAAAGTTAAAAACCCAAGGATTTTCGGTTTTTATGTCAACCAAATTAGCATGGAAAGTGATTTCTAATCCAACAACTCTTCAGGTTCAAGTTTTGAGGTCCGGATAATTTTCTAACTCCAATCCTTTTATTAGCTCTAATAGCAGTAACATATGTCTTGGACATGGGCTAGTATCAGAAAGGGAATGGAAGTTCCTAATCCTAAATGCATATGCATATGGGGATTTGAATCCAAATTCCAGAGTTGATATATGGGATGAAAATGGATACCTGAGATTGATTTTCCTTACAAATATCGGTAATTGAAGAGTAGACACCTACTAAGAAAGCTGATTTTATTAGAAGTTTGATATAGGGGCTCTAAAATCCTGAAGGGCTCCTATAATAAGACGAAATAGAGATATTTTGAAGTAAAACTCAAAAATCCCTTATCCATAATATTTTTACAATGCCTAAACCACTCCTAATTAGTTAATCTTAATTACACTAATTAATTAATAAATTAAGCTAATCATGATTAATTAAACATAGTCTTGTACTTAAAAAAATGAATCAATTTATTTTTCTAATGTATTTTTTAAAAACGGACCGTTTTGACAACTGTTTTTTTGGGAAAACGACCGTTTTTTAAAACTGCATTAAACAACGGCGAAAACTATATCAGTCGGAAGCACTGTCCAGAGAATTGTTTTAGTTCCATTTCCGATTGTATAATCAACAAAGAATTTTTTAATTCCATGCTCACAACTTACGAAATCATGCACCAAATTCATATTGATTTATGTATGCAAAAATTAACTCTCCACATTGATAACATCTTATGAACTAATCTTCATCCATTCCATTCCAGACTAACCTTTTACATTTCTTCAGTTCCCAGAAATTGTTCTTGTAGAATAAATTTTGGACGACGCGTTGCTTGTGTTTGTGCGTTTGATTTTTGGTCTACGGATCACGGATGAAGACTGGAAGGCAAGGTTTGAAAAACGGGTTATTCGTCGGGTTGTGACCGTTATAATACGTTTAACAGGTGTGAGCATGTTTCGGACAAAAACGTGTTATTATGGGGAAAATGTGTTTTCTTTTTATTTATTTTTTTAAACAACGGGTGTGATAACAGTTATTTAAAAAAAGAAAAAAAATATATATGAAATTCCTATCTAACGGTTTTAACATGCGTGAAAATGATTATATCAGATCGAAATAACGTTGTTACTACATTCTATTTAATTTTATTTATTTATTTATTTATCCTTTTTTTGAGTTTTTATACACAAATTTATGGTACTGTTATTTTTTTCTCTTCGGTTTGAATTAGTCTTTTAAAAGGATAAGAGGAAAAATAAACATCAAATACCTCTTTTTCTCTGCTTCTTACCCTTCTATCACCATTTCACCTTCTTACTCTTGCGCAAAAAACAGAAATACCCAATCGACCATTCGCTATTTCTCCTCCAATCTCTCATAATAAGTGAAATCTACGACTACTTTCGTTTTTATCTTCCTTTTTTGCTCAGATTTCCCCATCCATGTTAGGGATTTATGATGTGATCTTGTTTCGTTTATAGTTTCTATGATTCTAGTACAAGGATAACAAAAGAAACTGTGAACACTTGTCTCTAATCTTAAGGTGTATCCTATATTAATTTACTATGGCACTTTGGAAATCAAGAAACTGTGAACACTTGTCTCTAATCTTAAGGTGTATCCTATACTAATTTACTATGGCACTTTGGAAATCACTTTGATGCCTAAAATCATATGCAATAGCAGGAAATATAGGCTAGAAGTAAGATAGATAAAGATCTAATATTCTTCTTCTTATAACTTCACTAGTTACGGTACTTGTATAAGATTCTTGTATATATGTATACGTATAATTAATCAAAGAGACTTGTTAATTTGCTAACATCGGTGGACTCACTAGAACCAGTACTTGTATAATATTTTTGACTGGATAGCGGGTGATGACAGAACGTTGGTTAAATATATTAGAAGAGGAAGCGACTAATAATCCAAAGCCTCTTCTTCCACCATACGAATGGTACGGTCTAGAAGTTGAAATCCCATATCAAAGGTTACCGGCGAATAACTTTGTTTGCGAATTTGGTAATCTGTAGTTTGGAGACAATACACAAGGTTATGAAAATGTAAATCCCATATACAATTCTCATTTCAATGTCGATCGTTCAGACCAAGATATCCTAGGAATTAACAAAGAATATAATTCTAATATTAATATCCATAATAGAGTAGATAATGATAAAGAAGTAGACTACAATTATGATGATGACGACAATGCTAATGAAGACAGCTAGATGCATTACGGAAACCGCTATGAGGAGGAAGAATCAACTAGGAATCACCAAGAAAATAGACAATACTTGAATAAATCGAAAAAAAAGTGTTGGTACAAGTTGGTTGGTTTAAGTTTTTAAACTTCAAGCACTAGTTTAATTATCGTAAGCTTTTAAATGGTTAAAGTCTTTAATCATGTAGGTACGACATACCTTTGTATTATTTTTAAATTTCTAGTTGTAAGTTAGAAAAAAAATTGCGTAAGAACTTCTCTAACTTAAAAAAAAACACGGTGATGACGGGCGTAAAAAAGAAAAAACAGTCTAAAAAACTTATGTTAAAATGTTATTTAGAAGAAAAAGACGCAAAAAAATAATTTTAGAAAAACGGTTATCACATGCGTGAAAACAATTATATCGGGTCTAAATAACGTCGTTTCTTTCCTGTTTATCGGTGTTATTTAGACACGGATATCGGTAACCCTCGCTGGCACACTACATAGGCGTGACCGTTTTAACATCAATTTTCTCAGAAAAACAGCTGTTTTTCAAACCTTGGTTAAAAGTAAGAAGAAGGATGAAGTTAAAGTTGAATTTGAAATTAGATTTCTAAATCGGTGACTAGGTTGGGATGGGTGTATCAATGAGGGTGTTCTAGTCCAAGACAACACTCACTCTACCAGTTGGCCTAATTAGTAAGTCGACAACCAGAAGAGGAACCAAGGGCTCTAGCCCCCCTAAAATCATAATAACCATATAAGACCCCCTACAATTTATCATATATTTAGTTTACCTAATGTTTAATATTTAGTCCACTAAATCCAACATGTTTAAAAAAAATCTATTTTACCCCCCGTTTATTTGTCTAACAGTTGTTATTGTTTCTCTTACTCTTTATATAGTGTCTGTCCTGTAACAGAAAACACTTAATGCATTTTAATCATTGAAATAAAATTAGAACAACTTTTCCAAAATTATCATGGTATCATATTGATGTTCGATTCTTTTAGATTCTCATCAAAATCTTTCAAATCGACCTCACTTGAAAATTCAATATCTTTTTCAACATCTCAAGATCTTTAGCATCATTTAAATAACTTAACCAATATATTTGGATAAATCTTTCATCTTGATTTTGCATTTCTTGCCATACTTGATTCATTTGTCTAAAAATCTTTAATATTCTTCGTGCATGTTACTCGAAGTATTGATAATCGTACTCATAATGCTTGGTACTAATTTTGGATCTTCCGTTGCTGATTCTGAAAATTCAAGTTCTTCTACAATTTTAACTTTTCCATTCACTAGTATCTCGAATTTCATTTTTATCAAGCTTGATTCAACAAATTATTTGTTGTGGAGAGATCAGTTTGAGTCAATTCTTATTTATATTGATCTATTTAGGTATATTAATGGAGAAATTCAAGATTCTTCTTATGAGTTTCTTACTGGTGGTTTTCCAGGACCAAATCCACAACGGGTTTATTGGAGAAAATTAGATCGATTCTTTGCAAGTTGTTTAAAGGCTACTTTCACCTCAACTATATCTGGAGATGTTCTTGGATTGTCATCTGCAAGAGATATTTGGTTGTTTCTTAAAAAAATCTTTAGAAAACAATTTATTGCTCGTAGAAGTATGATCTGTAACCAACTTCATAGCATTCGTAGAGGTAATGAATCCACATCGATCTATTTTCATATTATAAAAACGATTTCTGATTCTTTGGATGCAATTAGAGAAAAGGTTGGTGAAGCTGATCTTACTATGCATATACTGAATGGCCTATGCAGGATTAATGATAATTTTGTGACTTCTGCTCACAATAGAGAGTCATCTTTTAGTTTCCTGATATTAAAGATAGGTTATTAAATCATGAAAAATGGCTTCATGATCAACAACAAGATTCTAATGAGATGCTTGATTCTCAACATCCGACTGCTTTTTACACTAGAAATGTTCATTCTGGTACAAGTCCTGCTGGTAGTACTCTCAAGAAATACAAGAATCTAAAAGAAAAAAAATACTTCTAGTTTTAAGCATACCACATTTACTAATGGATCTACTTCAAGTTTTGTACCTATTCATGCTTCTGGTGGTGTTATAAGCCCACAGACTGATTATTCTCAGGTTGAATACCAAATCTGTGAAAAAAAAATCGGTCATTATGCTAGTTAATACTTTTTTCGTTATACTCCTCCAAATAGACCTGGAAACTAGGGTCAAAACCCGCGAATCAACCCTAATCTGGCCCGCATAAACCCGGACCTAATCCGACTTTTTGTTTATATTGGCAGAGCTAGGGTTGAGCTTTTAGGAACTATGGGTTAAACGGGTTGGCCCATCTAACCTGCGGGTTAACCCGCCATTAAATACAATAACTAATAATAATTCTAATTAATCATAACAAATAGGAGAAACGAAGACGAAGGGATTTCATCGAAAAGAAAAGAATGCTTGAAAAAGTAAATAAAAGTTGGAAAGACTAAAATCTATTTGGGAAGACTCAAATTGATAGATATAAAATGACAGGTAATGTAGTGAAAGGTATTGGTAGGGAAATAAGTGAAGCCAATGTTTATAGTCATAGAAAGTCGTTCTCCGGAGTTATAAAACAGTGTCCATCTTCATCGAATGTTGGTACTTGTTTAGGCTCATGACTTCTTCAACATTAACGAAATACTAAATCAATGCACCACTATGTATTCATAGTTTGACCAAAAAATTCCCCCAAATAATAACAAAGGTTATAAAATTCAGATTAAGCCACCAACGAAGTAACGAACCCATCCCACTACCTCTGCAAACTAGCATATATATAAACCCAGATACAAAAGAAGAAAGAAGCATAAAGGCAATCCAATTGTTCAGCCCCCTTTCATACACTAAAACTCATTTGATTCGTTTGTTTGAGCTTAGCTTGAAGATAGTGCACTTGCAAAATATACATAGAGAAGAAGAAATAAAGATGACTAGAGGTACATTATAAGTTTTGCTCGTCGATACTTCAAAGAAAAACATAGAAGGAGGTGGCACCGTATGTTCTCCAGTTTAATGATATATCTTTTTAAGTATGTTAGGTTTATTTCTTTTAAATAAATAAATTAATGTATAATTATTTAAGTGGCTATAAGCAACATTAGTCCCATCATGTAGTGGTTGGGATGTTGAGTTACCACCTAGTTGAACTAGGTTCGATCATTTCTAACGGCTTATGTTTTATGTTTTTTAACAAAATAAAAAATTAACTTAAATACCAGAGCCAACCTTCTTCTTATGCCGGAAAAGAGACGGAAATGGTGGAAAATGGTAAGCAATTTCCTATCTCTTAAAAGAGACGGAAATGGTGGAAAATGGTAAGCAATTTCCTATCTCTTTAACTTGAACTTCATTCTTGCAAACATTTAAAACTAAATTTAGGTTGAACAATGTCTTGTTAGTTCCTGATATTAAGCATAATCTCTTATATGTTGCAGATTTACTAGGGAAAATTGCTTCTTTTTAGGTTTGATCCCTTTGGTTATGAGATTAGAGATATGGTTGATAATACTTTGCTAGCTCAAAATGCTAAGGTCAATAATTTATATCCTATATCTAATCTGCCTACTTTTTCAAACAAATGGCATTATCCTTTTGTTACTTCTCTTACATCTTCTTCTAAAGTGTGGCATGCTAGACTAGGGCACCCATCCACACAAATTATGCATCATTTACACTCTAAAAAGCACATTGTGGCCACTTCTGATTGTCAGTATTTTCTATGTCATCCTTGTCAACTTGCTAAAAGCAAGAGATTTCCTTTTCATTTGTCATTATCTCAGCAACTCAACCACTGTCTCTTATTCATTGTGATGTATGAGGGCCATCACATGTTTCTTCTTTGTCTGGCTATAAATACTACATAGTCTTTATAAATGATTTTATTCGTTTTCATTGGATATATCTTATGACTCTGAAGTTTGATGAACTTACATGTTTCTCCCATTTCAAGAGTTTAACTGAGAATTTGTTTTCAACAAAAATTGAGTCTTTTCAAGTTGATGTTGATTGTGAACTAGTTAAAGGTCAATTTAAGCTTTTAATTGAGTCTAGTGGCATCTTGATAAGGATTTCTTGTCCAAAAACCCCCGAACAGAATGGCCTAGCTGAAAGGAAGCATAGGCATATTACTGAGATGGGTAATACATTGCTTTTTCATTCCTTCTGTCCAAAGGAGCTTTGGTATAATGCTTTTCTCACTACCACTTACTTAATAGATAGAACTCCAAGTAAAGCTTTGGGTTTCAAGTCCCCTTATGAGGTTTTATTTCAAAATATACTAGACTATAGTTTGTTGAGGGTCTTTGGGTCAATTTTTTATCCTTTTTTTGGTCAATCTAGACTTGAGAAGCTCTCACCAAAGTCAGTTAAGTGTATATTTATTGGTTATAGTCCTTTGCATAAAGGGTATAAATGTTACAATCATGTTTATAAAAAGAATCATATATCAGGACCCTAGCTAGCAATTCGGGATATGGAGGGAAGTTCGGGACTACAAACGTACGAGTATTATTCGGATTCGGATAATTTGAATCCGGTCAAAAATTCGGTCAATGATTCGTTGTTCGGCAGTAATTCAGAACAGCATAAGTAGGTGTATAATTCGATTTAGAGACATGAGTTCGGCTCTCCAAATTTGGCATGTAATAAATGATAAAGAAAAACTTTTAAAATAATAAAATGTTATAATTTATGGTTTAAATGAATTATATATATAATATATGTATTATTAACACCAACTGAGAGATGGTTCAGTGGTTAGAGGTCTCCTCTAGCAAGTTGTATGTCTTGGGTTTGAATCCCTCCAAATGAGGTTTAACTAGGATCAGGACATGCAGTCTTTGATGAAAATATTTTCTATTTTTCTTCCATTAACTCAATTTCATCTCCTAGTTCAATTTTTATTCTGACACATCTTCTATTGATCCAACTAATCTGTTTCTAAATTTCAATCAATAGTTGAGCCTGTTTCAACTAGTATTATTGTTACTAGATCTAAAAGTCCAAAATTCTTTCCTGGTCACGTTTCTCTCTTCTTCTTTTTTTTGGTACAAGACATCCTCTTCCCACTATATTCACTTCATTATTAACTAGCAATGATGAGCTTAAGAGTTACAAGATTGCATCTGTTATACCACATTGGGTGTCTTTTATGAAGGTTGAGATAGATGCACTTTTTGCTTATGATACTTGGGAATATGTTCCACCTGAACCTTGGATGAACATCTTAGGATGTAAATGGGTGTATAGAGTTAAGTTAAAGGCGGATGGTTTAGTGGATAACCATAAATCTAGATTGGTGTTACAAGGATACAATCAATTAGATGGAGTTGATTTCCATGAGACTTTTAATCCCGTGGTTAAGTTTCCTACTATTAAAATTGTGCTTACTCTGGTTGTTACTCATAATTGGTTTGTTAGACAGTTGGATATGTCCAATGGTTTCTTGAATGGATACTTAGACGAAAATGTTTATATGGCACAACCTCAAGGATTTGTTCATCCTGATTACCCCTCTTATGTTTGTCATTTGAAGAAAAGCTTGTATGGGTTGAAACAAGCACCAAGGTCTTGGTTTCATAGATTTAGTTCTTTTCTTCTGTCTTATGGGTTCTTAAAGTCAGCATGTGATATTCATTCTTACTTAAGGTTCTGATATGCTAGTTTTGTTGTTGCATGTGGATGATATTTTATTGACTGGTAAGTCTAATTGCTTAATGGATAAGCTTGTTCAAGCTTTGAGTTGTGAGTTCTCAATAAAGGAGTTAGGAAACTTGAGTTATTTTCTTGGTATTGAAGTTGAGAAAAAATCTGACACTTTACTCTTGTCTCAAAAGAAATACATTGTTCATTTGCTAACTAAAACAAAAATGTTAGAGTGCAAGCCTTGTTCTACTCCAGTTGCTAAAGCCATTAGGTTCTCTATTCATGATGGGAAGTTACTACCTGATCCAGCTGAGTATAAGACATTCGTAGGTAGTTTGCAATATTTAACATTAACAAGACCCAATATTTGTTTTGTTGTCACTTATGTATCTCAGTTTATATATGCTCCTACCGAGTTACATATGCTTCTAGTTAAAAGATTACTTAGATATTTGAAAGGAAGCATTGGTTTAGGGACAAGTCTGGATTTTTGCAAGTTCATCATATTGATGCTAGTGAGGATCAGTTAGCAGATTCCCGAGAGGTCACCCATCCCTGGATTATTCCCACCCGAGCACGCTTAATTGCAGAGTTTTTTTGACAACTCTGGAGCCAATTGTGCTGAAAAGACCTCGGTGTTAGGAAAAAACAACTCATTACTTATATTCTATTTGGCGAACCCTATCTGCCGAATTAGGATATTACATGCTCTTACTTCTTCTTTTATTAATATGTCTTAGGACTTTTGTTTTAGAGTAATTTTCTGTTTTTGAGTTGTTATTTCGAACTGATCAGTTCTGTTCTTCTCTGTATCAGTTTGAGGGGTGTATTACAGTAACTAGAGTCATTTTCTGTTTTCAAGTTTTAGTTAATCTCTTTATAGCTGTGCTTGACTGCTATTGACTTGTCTAACAGCTGTTATTGTTTCTCTCTCTTTATACAGTGTCTATTCTGTAACAAAAAACACTTAAAGCATTTTAATAATTGTAATAAAATTAGAACAACTTTTCCAAAATTATCAGTGGGCATGCGTCCTCTGTCATACAGTAGTATACCATTTCACACCTTGGAGTCTTGGACCAATGATGATTTTTTTTTCTGCTCAGTGAGAAGTGGTTGTAGTAACAATGCACTATCTTGATTCTGGATCACATAATTGGATAGAGTCACAAATTCACGTAGATATGTATGTAAGATTAACCTGAATCTTCAAAAAGGTAATAAGCAGTAGAGGTAGTAGAACTAACACCAAGCAAAACACAGTAAAGGCTCCAATATGAAGACCTTAAAAATTTAAAATTAATACAGATTTGGTTCCAATTACACTGCTTTTGGACCCAAATTAGGGGCAATGTTTTGATGGCCTATACAATATCTGTCATAACTCTAATGCCACTGAGATAAAAGACTATCTTAAAAAAGAGACCCTTTCTTCAATCAAACACTAATAAATACTACCAGTTATAGTTTATAAAAGTGCAGTGATTTACCTGGGTACCAAGCTTTATATGGCACCTATTTTGTCTTACTTCAAGCTTGAAGTTCCGTGAGCCGCTGAACCCATATTCATGACTTTTTCATTCATCTCGTGTATAAATATTTGTGGAGGCTCTTCTCTGTTACAAGAAAGACATAGTTACGCTTAATCAACGAAAGCGTAAAGAGCAAAGAGAATACATTTATTAAATTAATAGCGTTAAATTCCATCTCTAATGCATAATACTACTACCCAACTACAAAGTTATCTTTTAAAATAACGGAAATATCAAATATCGAGAAAAGAACTAACCTTTCATTAGCTTCTTGGTGCGTGTAGCTTGATGCAACAGCCAAATATTGCCCGCTGCTGTTATATGATAACGATGATAAACTGTTGGGGTACTTTGTGAACTGGAGGGAAAAATAAGGCTCAGAACATCTCATGATATTAGTGAGAGAATTGGGTTTTCATTTATATCTAATACTAACCTAACCTTTCTTTTGGATGATCAGAGAGATGAAATAGAAATTTTAGAAACCTGGAAATGCTATGACCATGGTTTACCTGAAACAGTCTCTTCCTACTTTGAGCAGACCACATAATAGCATATCCCTCATTATCACCGGTGACAAAGGCGCCATACTGACTAAATCAACAAAGCATTTTAATGAAAGATTGTCACACCTCCAAACCCAATCTAAAACTATGTATAGAGAAGATAAAAGAAGATGTACCTTGGATTAAACACTACATCATTCACAGCAACAAGATGGCGTTTCCCATCCCTCGATTTTGGTTGACATCGGAACATATAGCTGTAATAATCATTTGTAGTTATCAAAGATATTGCTGGTACACAAAAAACTTAAGAATAGATACGAACCTCATATCATTTGCATCTGAGAAATCAAGACATTTTACTGCAACAAGCCCATCGACTGATCCAACTGCATATCCTGCATAAAAGAATTAGGAAGCTAATATTAAAGACTTTCCCCAAGTACAAAAATGTCATTTGGATATTGTTACAGCATAAGTAAACAAGGAATTAATCTGCAACGAAACCAACCAAGTTGCAATTATTTGTAAAACCCTCCTATACTAAAACACCAAGAACCGGTAATGCAAAAAATAAATTATCTAATAACATACCTTTAGAATCAGGAAACAGACCCACACAACTGACTGGATATTGCATAGAAGAATGTGTTTCCAGGGGTTCATTTAAGTTCCGCAAGTCATATATACTGACTGATGTTCCAATTCCAACAGCTAAATGATATCCACTTACTGACATGGACTCTACCTCAACACCAACATGAACCGAGTATACCATAGATTTTCCCATGCGCATATCCCATGATATTATTCTTTTGTTCAAACCTCCAGTAACCGCTTGACCTATAACGAAAAAAGTCAATATCAGTATCACTACACCTTGTATAAGTGATTATGCAGTAAGAACTTCAAGTAATGCAAGGTATATCTTTATCGTGATCAGATAACTTACAAGTTTCCTCAGAATATTCAACACAAGTTGCTAAATCATCGTGGTTTCCAACTGTTTCATGAATTCCTGAATTGAGGTCATGCCTAAGAACAATCAGGTACCAAACAATCAATAAATTTATTTGGCTATTCAAACTACAAACTTATATCTTCAAATTTGTAAGCAGAGTTTTCTGTGCACAGCAGTGCGTATTACACACTAGCATTTGTGCGGTTGCAGCACATTCCCAGGGTGTAAACAATATCATGTGTGAGCAGGTAGGAGCATACTTTAGTGCCTGGCACTTAGCCCGTTTGTATGGATGCGACCAACAAGATGTAATTTTTATTAACACATTTGTATTTTGGATAGGCTATGAAACTCTAAGCTGCAGAATCTGCAGTTTGGGCTTAAATTGGAGACTTTAGAGCCGTAGTTGAGGTTTTCCCACAATATAATCTAACATTTTTTGATACCAACAACATAATCACAATCAACAGCTGAACAGTTGTTGAAACACAAACAAATATGTTCTGCTACATACACAATGGGGAGTAAACCAGATCCTGATGCAATCTTGCTTACACAACACTAAATCGAACAATTATATGCAAAAAATTCAAATACTCGGCTCACTAACTGCACTTGACTGTAGTAGCGACACGCAGCAGTAACTGTGACGCACCATAAAAACAACACCCTGAGTGTGCTGTGCATACGACTCATACGACATATAACACCGGTTTCAAACCGCACACAGAGTAAAACACTTAAGCACAATATGCTCTGGAAGCATACACTGGGAGCGAGTGCTGCTCAGAAATGTTGTCACACCTCAAGCAGAAGAATTGCATGCCACAGACCACGAAAACTCACATTATACGCTAATTACAAAATGTTGCTTACACACGAGACAGCCACGTCTCACGTGCTATACTCCGCAAAACTGCAAAGTAGTGTGTGTGAATATGTGATTATTAGCAAACAAAGACATAAGCAATATGAAGCTCTTTTATAGCACTAATGCCACTCACGCAGAGCGAGAAACTTCAGCAGACTTCACATAGTATGCAAAACGTGAATCAACTAAAACTAACTCCGGAGCATACATAAAAATGCATTCATACAAGCATCATTGACATCAAAATGCAAGCCGCAGATAAAACCATACTTCAGTTGCTAAAGCGTAAGCAACCAACGACTAGCAATGAAGACACATCTAAAACTAAGAACACCAGCATACCATAAGTCCACGCTTTCTAAAACATAACGTTTCACAATAAAAATCCAAAAAAAAAAACTGCAATGCAAGCACAAAAAACTGCAAGATTATTCATACGATAAATATCAGCCTAGAATCTAATGCGCAAAAAAGCCACAACAATCTAACCATGTGACACGGTAATGAAGTTCTTCAGGAAAGTGCAAATGCGCAATCTTTGCATTTTAACATTATTATAGTACTATAAGCAAATGTAGTGCGAAGTATGGTCAAATGAAACCACACTATCTACACGCCATAATGAATAATTCATTCTACATGTCATAATGAATAATTCATTCTACATGCCATAATGAATAATTTATTAATATAGCTAAGCAAGAGCCCTGAGAAAAAAAAGAAGTAAACATCTGTGACAAACCATCAACAAAAGATTAATAATAAAATACATCTCTCACACAGTAAACCAGCACATAACCGACAATATCGCTAAATAGCCAGCTGCATGCTGAAGCTTAGTTGCGTGCAGTTTTTGCAGTTGCTTCGCAGATAGGAGCGACTACAGTACAGCTTGAAGCGATGTAGGACACAAATTTGTGCAAAGTTATGTTTGAATTGATGCTTTATTAATAGTTATGACAGTTAAAATTCTTGTTTTAGATGTTATAGCTTATTTAAACTTAATAAAAAATATAACAACGAGTGGATTATTCAAGAAGCTTATACTAATCTAATTAAAGAATATAGTTGTTTTGAGACAGTGAAATACATACACAGATGCAAAATTATAGAAATCTCGGTACATGAAATCAACAGCTATTAGAACCGCAATTGAAATCTCACTCAAAAAAAAGTTACAAAGGAAAATAACCATATTCTCTACCATGAATCAGCAACCTACAGTTTTGCTATATCTACATGTATATTGAAGATTTTATATGCAGACATTCCATTAAACTTCACAAGCAAGTCATTTCAGTAAACCTATAGCATAGTGGGGGATACAAAACCAAAAAGCTGAGATGTAAAGCATGAAAAATCACTGCCCAATAATAATCCGAAAAAAATATGCAGCAACCAAGGCTATGATTTACGAAATCTAAGCAACAAACCTTCTAAGGCAACAATCAGAACCAATGCTGAAAGCAATAGATTCATCATGGAAACAGCAACCAAGAAGTCCCACTTCTAATGGAATTTCTGACCTAAGTTTAGAGGTATCCAGATCATACAATCGAAGATTCTGAAGATTAAAAACATCAAAAAAAAGTCACTTAAGGATACAAACTTGAAACCAGATACTGAAAAATGAAAGACAAGTTAGCAAGATTACTTACAGAATCCCAAGAGGAGATAAGTAGATTGTTCGATTTAGGAGCAAAGCGAACTTTAGAAATTCCATCTCTAATTTCAATCTTTAAGGGATTTCCTTCCATTGCAATCTGAAACATTATTGACCATATTGTTTCAAAGGTTAAACTTTGAAAGCTGAAAGCATTTACGCACAAATTAACTAAGTCATAAAAACGGTACACAGGAACTAGCATTATTGTTTTGTCTCTTACAGTATCTACACATGTTAACCTGCTTAAAACTAAGTTTGGGTACTAACCAGTAAGTTAACAAGATAGGACACAAAAGCTATCTATAATCATTTTAGACAAAATTTCCATTCTGCTCTCAATCCATATGAATGTATCCATAGCTTGTGAGACCCAAAAATCAAATTGCAATTGAACTACATGCCAACTCCAACAAACCTCACAGAATTACCAGCATTGACAAGTTCATAAACACAAATTCTACCCTGTATTATTCAACCAAAAGCAAATTCCAGCGCCAATAGTCACCTGCTCTTTTTATACACAAATTCTAAACATTTAAGATCGTTTCATCAAATTAAACATTCTCAGCATCATAATTACTCAGAACTAAGGAAACCCATTATCAAATAGAAGGTCCGTTAACTATACAAACAAAAATTAGGGCAATTTTTTTTCCAACATCAGTACCTGAGCGCTGAGCCTGAAATGAAGGTGGTTGTGAGTCTGGGGAGAAGAAGAAAAAGAAGAATATGGTGGTGGGTGCTGGTGGTGGAGGTGGTGCAACCACTGCCCAATGCTGGCGGGGGAAGAAAAATAAAAAGGAGAAGAAAGAAGACTCGAGCTCTGCCTCTGCCTTATATTTCAACCTTGCGTTTTGATGTTTAGATCTTCTGAAATGTTACTCAGAGATTAATGACTCTATTGTTACTAATTGACTCTTGGTTGCAAGAGGAGTGCAGAACGAGTGAAAGAAGAAGAAGAAGCAAAGGAGATTAAAACAGTAGAGAGTGTTATTATGAATTATTACCCATAAAAAAAGTTTTCATTTGGGAATAAATCGAAGAAAGATGAGGGCAATGTGGTATAACTGAGAGTGAAAATAGGGGTTTTGATTCAGTTTTTAGCTACGAAAAAAAGATGCAGTTTTTCAAATAATTAGGGATTTTCCTGGGTTTCCACTTTCCAGGGAGTCAGTTTTGGTGAAAAGCTTTGGGAGTTCAAAAAAGGAGGGAGAGAGATTCAGTCTCGGACTTAAATTCGGGTAACTGGTTGTTTAGTTTCAGGAAAATTTGTTGGTTGGATCAAAAACCGGTATACAAGTTATCCTATAATCAGGGTAAATTAATTATCCTATAGCCCAAAATCTTTTTAAAAGTGAGAATTATTTTGTTGTTCATTGGTATTCAAGTGTGAATTATCCACGCCCCTCCAAAACCAATTATATTCTTTATAATTTTTAAAACTACCTGTAAATCAAAAACCAACAGTGATGACGACTACGCACCGAAATTTATAACTATCTGAAACTGAAAAATCAAAATCAAAATATAAAATCACCTGAATATACTAATGAATTGAACATTCTAAACTTTTTGGGTTTATCATAAATTTTGTTTTGAGCGTTATATACTTTAAGTAATAAATGACCATACATAGAGAAAACCACACACAGAGAGAAATAAACTTTGACCGTGATATAACCATTTGTTGAACTACAACAAGAAGATAATTGCATCACAAATACAGCAATTCCACATCCAATTTTATAAGGTATTTTAATTAAACAACACAAACATGGACAACACACACCTAACACACAAGCACTAGTCACGCATTCTATTACTCTTTCTCTTTTACGATCCTTATCATTTTGATGAGTCACTGAAGGAGTTGACGAAGAAAAAACGGAAGAAAAAGAAGAAGGAGTAGTTTCGGTTTCCATTCTGAAAATGTTTTTCTTTTTTCTTATTCCAACTGATATATGTGGTTGCCTTTGAATATATGGTTGAGCAACGAGTTAAACACAAATATGAGTATTATTTTGTGTTGATATAAGAGTTAAACACAAATAGGTGTAATAGTAATAAGAGTGATTTTTGCAGATTTGTACGAATTGAGCATTATATATTTTGTTTTGTGGTGAAATAACCTTGTCGATTATGTGCTGATGAATATGTACTTTCAACAGTTATGTTGGTTGAGATGTTAGAATACCATCACAGTGGTTTTTAACAGTAGATATAAATACGTACTATTTTGCAAAAGGAAAATAATATGTAAGAACCAATACGTTTTTGATAGTACATATATATATGTAGTGATGGAAAAACTAGGTGATTTTTGACAATATCAATTGCCAGTACATATTTGACTTTACTGGTAAAATTAGCAGTACATATTTGGTTGTACTGTGAAAAATTAGGTGGTTTTTGACAGTATCAACTGCCAGAACATATTTGGTTGTATTGTGAAAAACTGGGTGGTTTTATTTTTCTTTCAATACATAATTGTTGTAAAAATTGGTATGTATTGTTGGAAACTTAGGTTACATATGTATTAGGCACATATCCATATGTATTACCTTGCAAAAGGAAAAAAATAAAAATATTCTTTTGCTTTGTTACTTTGGTCCAACAATATTTTGGGTTCTTGTTTGTACGTATTCTTATCATTTTTAGTACATATATTTTGAAACCTTGAAACTCTGAACCCATAGATTCATATTCTAACAATACATATTGATATGTATTAAGAAGTACATATTGATATGTGTTGGAATAATTTACTTTGTTTGTGTGTATTCTTTTGAATTCTTATTTGCCTAATTACAACCACAGATTACTAATAAAAGAAAAATGTATTGGCAATAAAAATCACTAATAAGTGCCCTCTCGACCCCCGTAAATTGCGAATAACACTCGACCACAGATTCATACATCTTTATAGATGGAGCAATATAATATTTATAGCATCAAAAATTTATTATTGTTCTTATTATCATCATATTACAGTTGCTAGAAAGTATGACAACAAAAAATATTTCGAAGTCATCGGATAAAAGTTACATTTTCGCTTCTGTTTTTCTTGTACAACACATAAACAAATAAATATTGAAGAAAGGTGTAAAATATATTCAAAAACTTGTGAATTACGTATATATCATGCGAGAGGCTCATTAATCAGTGTTGCACATTGAGATTTTTCTGCTGCACTCTTAGAGCCACGTAGATCGCGTCTATGCAGGAACTATCGGGGCTTTCTCCATATTGACATTTTTCTAATGCACTCTCAGAGCCATGTAGATCGCATCTATGCAGGAACTATCGGGTTTTCTCCATACCTGCAAAGAAAGAAAATCGTAGATACTGATATGAAGAAAATAAAAATCGAAAGCCTTGTAGATATTGAAATGTACTGAGTAATATTGTAGATAAAAGTAATGTTGTTGCACTCTCGGAGCCATGTTTACACAAAATTTCAAAATCAAAAGTAGAAAATCGTAGTACGTATATACATATACTGAAGAAAATAAGAACAGAAAGTTTAGTAGATATTGGTATGTACTCAGTAAAAACTTAGTAGATATCGACACGCACTTAGTGATACCTAGTAGATATCACAGTACATATACACATGTCCTGAAGAAAACAAGAACTTTAACAAGTTTATCGTAATGTTCAACTGTCAAAGACGCAATCAAAACTATCAAGATTCAAGACTTAACCATTAAGGACTTAAGGTCACGCATTATGCAGATAACCCCATACTTAATGCAACACTTTTTTGAACGCAGGCAATTGAATACTTTGTTTCCCAATGTGGTTCTTAACACAATTTTGAGCTTCTAATCTCGAATTTTCTTCCTACTTGAAATATATGATTACAATTACATATTTTGGGCAATCACTATGATGTGTTCAACATATTGGGCATTCCATGTTTAACTTATATTCCTATAATAAATTTTTATTAGTTTATCAAACTAGAACACTGCACATGGCATAGTTAAGACAAGTTCATAGGCCAAGACAACATCAGACCATTCTGAAAGCTTGTCTACTGATAGGCACATTTTTGTGTCTAAATTACACTCGAATATCTGCTTCGATAGTACTCGATTTTACACTTATTACGTCTTTATATGTCTTTGTAGGTATTTTTGAGAAATAAACATTTGCGGAAAAATTGGCTCTAAAAGTGTTAAAGGCACCCCGGGAAAATGGATTAAGGCACCCACACTTTGGATTGGGGGCACCCCCTTTTACATTTCAAAAACCGATTTTGGCGGGAACCCTAATCTTATCGAAGAGAAACTTTTGATGACTATTTGTACGTGATTTTAGGGATTTTGGGTACTTCTATTTGACCCAAAGACAAGAAGAGATCAAAACAAGATCAAACACATCAAGCAACAATGATTCATGCCGTGAAAAGTGCTTCAAAACCGAGTTGTAGCCGGAGAAGAAAAATATCACGTTGTGACATGTTCAAGGATGAATTCAAGTTGGATTGGGACTCTTATTT
>JAJJMC010020031.1:199505-285308 GCA_023531435.1 Papaver californicum | reverse complement strand
GTAACACGCTGAACCACTTCACTGTAACGCTTAAAAGCGTATCAAATTAGCTGTGTTACTTCCTTTTAGCCTTTGTAAACACTTTTTGAGCAATGAAAGATTATTTTGAGTGTGTTTTCTCTACAATGAGCTAATCACCATCACTGGGATGACGGAGGAAGCTTTTTCTCCAATAATTAAGTGGTATGTATTTAATTAATTTATTTATGTAATTTATTTATGATTAATTGCCTTGATTGAAAATTGATTTAAAAGATTTTTATTAAGCAATTGTGATTCCGTTAGATGGTGCATGCCTCGGATTAGGTCCCTAGATGCTCCATGCTTGTGTTATACAGTTGTTGTTTTGAAAATCTATTTTTGCAATGCTTTAGAAATAAAATGTTTTAATTGCATGATTAAAATTACTATCACTTGATTTATTGGTTAAAAGTGGAATCCTGAATCCTAGTTCTTCCCCATATTTTTAAGTCATCTTGATTTTATTCTGTTTTGTTTTCTTTAATTAAAATTAAGTCTATAATTAAACCTTCACAAGTCTGAGAATCGAACCTCTTTTTACCACTATATTTTATCACATCATCTACCAACACAGGTTCATATCCTATAGATGAGCTTCATATATACCAGTCCATCAATGTCTACAAACAATTTTTTAACAAAAACCCAAAAAAAATTAAAATCAAGAGAGATTCAATTTGAAAATCACCGTACGTATACACACGTACTAAAGAAAACAAGAATTCATAACCTAGTAGATATTGATATGTACTAAGTAAAAAATCTAGTATATATTGATATGTACTAGTAGATATATATGTATGCATAAAAAAATAATTTTTTGTCAAACAACTTAGTAGATATTTATATGTACTAGTAAAAAACCTACACAAACAACCTACTTCGTAAGAAGACCCAGCAGTCAAATGGAGCTAAAACAACCCCCTTTGCAATTTGCAGGAAAGTTATTTCTTTTTCCAAGTTGATGAATAAAGGACGATGGAAACAAAAAAATGTGTAAAAATAAGAAATGCGGGCAAGGCCGCATATTAGTGAGTGGAATGAGGTATGTATAATGTATTGTGAATCCAACAAGGACTAGAGTAATTATATCTAGCATATCAAATAGGGAAGCGTCATCTTTTGAACTTGCAAAAGTTTCAAACTATAAGGTGTTTATTGCAGTTACCTCCTCCAAGTTCTAACGGTTGAGACAACACAGAGGACATTATACTGCTATCCACCAGTACAAAGGCACCATTTGCATAAGCGATCTCGGATATTTTCTTGACATGAAAAAGGAAACCATGTTTGCGAAGAAATCAATAAACTATAGGAGACTGAATTCTTCATTCTAGATCCTTTCATGATGTAAAATTAGCCATTAATTAACATAATAGTATTTTACCCAGATTACAAATAAAACATAGATTAAATCAATTTATTACATTTATATTAGATATTTGAAGCCGGGGGTTAGTTGGACTCTCCTACCATATTACATGACGACTACTACTTGTAGTAGTCATCTTCAGGACTACTACAAGTAGTAGTAGCAGCAACCATCACACTGGCCCCATCATCACCAACTACTTTTCCTTTTGGATTTTCGTAGATGGTGTACAATATCAACTGCAGTGCCTTTAAACCACATCCAAAACCATTTGGAACCCGAGAAGAAAATATACAACGACAAACATTATATTCAACTTCCAAAAAACGGTTTATATGAGCATGATGTTCGTCAGATGTGGACTCAAGGCAGACCAAAACAAAAATCAATTTTTGATCTGTCATATATATAGTGCGATTGTCAGAGCCTATGACCTAGAACACTTATATCGAGTTTATGCAGACCCCTGGAAGTAAGAAAATAGACAAACACACTTACAACAATGAAAAAGATCTCCACCGAGAAGGCCATAAGAGAACCAGGATGTGCCGTAAAGAAAAACGAACAGTAATAAGAAGAAGGGCATGCACTCTACACTCTTTGTTCAGATTACCAATTTATGCGATTGATTATTGAAAAACCAAACATAACTAACAAGAGGCAAAAGCCGTAAAAATTGTACAAGCCCAGTCTCCGTTGCCATCAACGTTTGGTAAATTATCCAGCTCCAACCTCTTAATCCCCGTCACCAAACCATATAGAAAGCAACCTTACAGTAAGCAACCTTACAGTAAGCAATGAAATTTTTTAAAAAACAAGAATGCGAACCACAAAACACAAAAAGTCAAATACCATCAAAATATGTACTTTATTAAAAAAACAAAAAATACATAATATATCCATAAACTTAAAATTACGGGCTTAATTTATGCTTGAATAAACATCGATACATATTGATATGTACTACTGGATACTTAGATTACATATGTATTAGGTATATATCAATACGTACTACCCTATAAACACACATGATAAATGAGAATAACAGTACATATCAATCTACAGATACATAAGCAAAGCACGTTATATATAATATATATTGATATATACTATAGGTTATTAAAATCTCTAAAACAAGAACCTTTATATGTATTGTGGGAAAATGTACTAGAAATGAAATTAGAATTAACCGAATCAGTGGCCAATAACTATTTACTGACTACTAGAAATGAAATAAAAAAATGGAAACAAAAATTTATTTTTCCTACAAAAACAGTAACAAGATCTCATACATCAGTAGCCAAAAACTTACGTCAGTATAACAGAAAGATAAATCCCTTCCCTTTAGGGTAAAACATACATCAATGTAACAAAAAGAGGAATCCCTTCCCTTTAGGGACTGCAGCGACCACAATGGTGACCTAAAACAATTTGGAGATTTTAGCACCTTTGGTCAAAATATAGCTTATATATTTCAGCACCTTACGTCAAAATGTAGATTATATACTTCGGCTCCTTTTTACAAACTTATGTCAAAACCTTTGAAAAGGATTTATGTAAGCAAGATTCAGAACCAAATAAAAAACAGATTTGTGGTAGTAATGTTTCAAAGAATACGATGCCATAAAACTCCATATATTAATCAACGAGAGAAGTTTGCAGAGAACAGTCTTGATGGTTTACTTATTAAGTTTAAAAACCCGCTCTTTAAACCATGGGTTAGCTAAACTAAATTATACAATACATCAGAATCAAAAACATCATATAAAGTTGCAGACACTACCTTTAACCAGTGCTTTTGTTTCAACAACAACTTCTCTAGTAGCAAGGTTTATTTGGGAAACAAATTTGCCACCCAAAACAATCATAATTCAAAGATTTACGAATCAAAACTACTAACATGTCGCCCACTAATAAGTTCAATTTATATTCCCAACATCAAATATTATACCTCATGCAATCCATCTGACAACAAATTCCAACCTCAAAACCTAGATCCTGTAAACCCTTAATGTTTCCACCATTGAATTCCACCAGTAAAACAATCAGATCTAATAAAACACCATATCAACAACACAATCCCCAATCAAAAATTCTATAAACAATTACATAACCCTTATTTTCGATAGAATTACTCAATTCAATAACAAAATACATTGAATTCTTAAATTCTAATATAATAAATTAGAAAACAAAGCAACAAAAAAAACCCCAAAATGAACCCTAATATGACAAAATTGAGGTTGAATTTCAGGAAACAAAACTTGTTATGTCTGTGGAATCAAGATATTTGGATCTCATATTAGAATGGTACCCAATCAAAGTCTAAAAATACCATCAGATGAAGAAAGTTGAAGAAAAAAACACAAATTAAATCAACTTACCAATCCAATCATTCGAACTTGAATTCGCAAGTCGCTGGAGATGAAAGAAAACCTTCATCGTCCATTCGAGATAGAAATTGAGAGAGAAATTTTAGAGCTGAAAGAAAATCTTCACAATAACACACATGGGATAATGTATTCGATAGATATAAGGCAATTCTGGAATTTAGCAAAAGTACGTACAAGATTTACACGTGCTTTGGACCTGCTAGTAATCTTTTTGGTCCAAAAACATGGACCACCCATTAAATGGGTCCTCTAGATATGATTAATCATTAATTCCTAGATTCGAGTTACGGGGGAAGTTTGGGACGGCAAACATACCCGTAGTATTCGTTTTGGCTGAACATAAAATGCGGTTCACTATTTAATCAACGATTCATGACTCAGGGATAATTCAGAATGGCATTAACCTATGAAAAAAAATCATTTTTAACATAACCTCACTATCCGCAAAGTTTAATTTCAACCATTATCTTCAACAATTGATTTTCAAAGTGGTAGATGGTGGTCTTATACATCTCGGAAAATGACGGCAAGTCATTCTAACCATGTCATTTGATCCCACCCATATATACATAAGATTTAAATAAACTATACCTATGATATATATATAATATAATTAGCAAATAACATGTAAGTTGGTGGTATATGGCTTAGATAGGTGTATGTAACACCTTAAAAGTTAAAAGTGTGATAGAGAATGATAATTTGGTGATGACGTGGCAAAGTACTATACGAGCAATATAGTTCGGTAATTTGTAAATAAGCATATAATTTGTTTTAAACTGGAAATTCGCAAAACTAAGTCAAAATTCCAAATAATTCACGAACTTGCTAACTAGGAATTTATATTCTTAAGGTGAGGATCGAGGAATTGTCAAATTTTTTTTTTATTTTTTTCCCTTTTTGTATTTTTAATCATGAGAAATTTTTTTTTTGTAAAAATGGAAAGCTCAATAGGGTGGAATTAGATTTGAAGATTTTGAAGAACTAAGGGTTAACTTAAAACTCTTATGATCAAAATAAAAACTGCATGTACTTTAATCAGTTGTACTGCGAATACAACAATACTCTCAAATTTTGAGAATCGAGGAAACTCGATTTAAAGGCTTAAATGTCAACTTTTAAACCCATGAAAAATAAATAAATTAGATTCTAATTAGAAACACAAAAGACAACAAAATAACCTAGCTAGATTGAAGCCTATAAAAATTATTTGAGGCCTACTGCTTTTGTTCCCATATAGAATAAGGGGATATGGGGTGTCTAAAGTGGGTGAAAGTACTAACTTAGCCTTACTAGTTAATATTATGTTTATAACTTTGTCCATAATACTTCCAATTAATTTCCATTTTTCTCAAAACCGATCGGAAATTGAATTTTTTTTCTTTTTCAAACTAATTTTTTTGGATTGTTTTATATATTGGGCTCAAGAATAATCGACAGGTACGTCCCTTACACGACTGATGCTTGTTATTGATATTCTTCATACAAAAATGACAGATGAAATGAAGTATACATGTCGACTTTGGGTTGTACAAATCTCCAAAAATCATACCCATAATCGACAAATGTTCTTCAATTTTATGGACGATTGCGCACAATCGGCAGACGAAATTATGTATACCTGCCGATTCAGGTATGATTTCCCAAGATTTGTATAACCTAGTATTTTTCATTGCAACTGCCGACTGTGTATAAATGAGAATCCAATTAAGAAATAGATTAAAGGAATCAACCAAGGTATGATTGACGCACAAATGCTTACTCTAATTATAATAAAACAATTATAATACATAAAATAAAGTAAAGATATGATACACAAGATTTTGTTAACCAGGAAAACTACTTAGCAGAAAAACTCTGCGACCTAGTCCAATTTTGAATACTCTCATAATTAACCGCTACACTTTTGCTTATAATACAACCTCGTGTATTTGAGACCGAATGAACAAAACCCTAGTTACACAGTTTTCTCAGTACCACTTCTCCTACAACCAATCTGTCTAACGCATGTGAATTCTTTAATAGAAGTTTGTCACTGTCAAGAGTTGTTCCGTAATTCTTCATGAAGACTGTCGATGTAAACCTCGCAATTGATACTACTATGATTTTCTTTAAGACGTTAATAAACCAACAAAGAAAAATCTATCTGATTCTAAACCACAAATAGAGATAAGTTATACATTTTCCAAGTTAATGATCTTTCGCTTAAGATCTGAAATACCAAGATATAATCATATCCAAAAATTTTGATCAAAAATTAATCAAGACAATGATTACCGGAGCAACCAATCTTGATTCCATAAGATTTATATTTGCAAAAATCACAAACTACTTGTTCGACAAGGTTTATGTTTATCAAAGATAAACTACTTGTTTATTGCGTCCCTGATTACACTTCAGATGACTGTTGATATATGTGGTACTTGTTTATTGCGTCCTTGATTATACTTCATATGACTGCTGATATATGTGGTATCACATATAACACAAAATAAATTTATCTTGTTGTTATATATTGGATGATAGCTTCATATAATATATGTTAGACCAAAAAAACATATTTGTTACCAAACCCGAAATACTAGCTTATGCCAAAAAGAAATATCCTTAAAAGAAACAACAGAAAATTCTATTACAGGGCCAATTTTTTGGGTTTCGCCTAGATCCCCTTAAAGGTTTGTTGCGACCCTAGTTACATTTCCCATTTATTTTTTGAAGTCGTCAAAGAAATATGAAATATTATTAATCCAGGCTGTGATGATAGAAATATTATTAATCCGGGTTGTGTTATTTATATATGTAAGGATAAAACCACTGGTGAATATGTAGTGTGCAAGTGCATTAATAAAACAAATTCTACGAATGTTGATAATCTGTCAAGCTTGAGATTGAGACGATGAAAAAGTTAAAAACACATCTGAAAGTTGTGGGTTTGAAAACAATTATGAATATGATAAGCAAGTTGATATAGTAATGGAGTATGTCATGGTGGTGATCTACTTAAATTGTAGTAGCATATTTTCCTACTGTTACACCCAAAGAACATCCTAAAGCTAAGAACAAAACCAAACATCACAAATGAAGAATTATGTGCAAAAGTGTAAAGTAGACACAAGGATTTTACGTGGTTCGATCATTAATGAGATCTACATCCACGGATGAGGTTTTTACTATGAGTATTTGGTGTTATATAAGAATCCATTGAAGAGGAGAAGCCCTTTGTGAGCTAGAGAGTATAGGGGAAGAGAGAAAGGATGAGTCGTCCCCCTCAAACCTAATACAATTTCTTTAAGTAGTAGAAGGGATTTGATAAGAAAATTACATAATTATCTTTAGCTTATAAATTAAAATAAATAGACTAGCTAAGGTGCAAACAGTTTTATATATGCTACGTTACTTCGGTTCCGTTGCCACATGTCGAGCCACATTTTTAGTCTTCACATAAATGATTAAAACAATCTTTACAAAGACCAATGCTAAGATTATTTTCAAAAAGCTAAAGGAAGTTGTCAAGTTTTGTCAAGATAAAGATATTGTACATAAAAATATCAAACCGTAAAATATTTTCTTGACGATATATTAAATTAGGGGATTTTGGATTTATGACATGTATTCGACTGCGAATTTTTTTTTTATGAGAAATATGGAACTAACAACCTGTTTGTTGTATTTGAATCTGATTCTGACATGTCCAGAACTAGATGTCACATTATTTGCTATTATTGTTATGACTTACTTGACTCTGTGTCTGACTCGCCAGCTACCTCTCACTCGGACCTCATAGAGTCATCAGAATTGAGAACACCTCGAAAATGCTATCTATCTACCGATTTTATACATCAAAAGAATACACCGACTATGTGTCCATGGGAAGCATTTCTGGATCCACCATTTTCATTTACGGTTTACATTCATGACTCATAGGGGTGTATAAATGTGTAAGGAACCGGTAGATGGATAGCAGTTCCGAGAATACCCTTAACCGGTGGGGCTAAACCTCTGACTCGAATAAAATGACCAAAAAATCCTCAACTCATAAAACCACAGATTTCCTTACGTTTGTTTTCTCTTCTTCTGTCCAGAGAAGAAACTACCAAAAGGTCAAAAACCCAAAGAGGGATTATTGAAGATGGTAATGATAGACGAATCTAGAGGACCGAAAAGCCATAGATCAAAGATTATATCAACGGTGTGTTGCAGATTTGAATTTGATTCACTTTCACTCCATTTTCATCATTTTCTCGATTTCCTGCTTCAGTTTCAGCTCAACAGGTTTGTACTTTACAAATCCCTGTTAGTATTATCAGTTCCCATTTTTGATCGTTTTGTTGTTTTAGTAATGGGTTTTGATTGGATTGAGAAATGGGTTATAGTAATGGTTTTGCTTCTCAAAGGATTTGGATAATGGGTTCTATTGAATATTGTAGGTTAAACTTTTGAATAAGTGATTAATTTGAAGTTATATTACACTATTTCAATGAAAGTTCACCCTGAAACTTAAAGCATACAGCTGTTAATTATTATACTTTTCTTATGCGATGTTTTCATCATCTTATCCATCTTAAGTTTTAGCTTTTCATTTTCAAGTTAATCTTCTTCAAATATTATTTAAAAGAACTAATATATACAAATTTGATCATATATATTCATAATGGGTTTCTGTAGCTTTACGTTGTTTACTTGTCTAGGTATAGAGATGTCTCCTATATTGATTTAGGTAAAAATACTAAAGTTCCTTTCTCAAATGACCAACTCTCATTGCTCAAATTTATGTCTAGTATATATAACTTCAGGCCCTGGAAATGCTTTAAAAAGTTGGGAATCTTCAAAACATGTAACCGGACTGGAATATGATGCAGCAATAAGTTGAATCACGTGATGTAAATAAACCTTAGTGGAAAATCACTTTGAGGGACGATGTTTTCTGTTATCCCAGAACTTGCATTTTAGTGGGTTTGGATACCACCGCAAATAGGCTAATGACATTGAGTTTCATCTGATAGTCGAATAACGGGTTGGTCGAATTGCTATAGAATTTTTTAACTTTAAATCTTTAATTGCTTTATAATAAGTTTATCTTATGGCATTGAGCACAGAAATTTGAATGAGCCACATAAGCATTATTAAGTTCATATATGTAGGTCTGGTTAAGGCGAGTACAAAAATTACTTAAGCAAGGAAAAAATGGAATTCAAGGAATAGTTAAGCACGCATTTCTTTGCCTCCCCCGTCATAAGCATATCAAGATCTTTTCTCAATGTGAAATCCTCGAGTTTAAGTGTGGTGTGCCAGATAAAGGTCGTCTATCCATGTTTGAGGAGATGCTATGAGAATACCCCCAAAGAACAGACTTGTGGAGTGTCTATCTATATCAGGTAAGAGCAGGTGTTGTAACCACTATTACTTGAACTTGCTGCAATTTTCAGTATAGTTTGTTTATCTGTTTAAGGATGTCGTATCCTATTTCATCTGTTACTTGAACTTAGCCTCTTGATTATGTATCAGTTGTTGTAGTTTTAATAGGAACTTGTTCATTAGGAATCTCAACTGTTCTTTACTGGTTTACTGTTGGGATCTTTTAGTGATTATTATCAATGTTTAATCTGTTTTAGTCTTTATAACATCTTAAGCTTTGATATTTAAAGTCGAGTAGAAACCTGCTTCACGACTAACTTTTTTCATCCCCTAGTTTAGTTTCCTCTTTTCAAAAGATTTGATTGCAAAGAAAGAATATTCCAGCTTTTTGTATCAGTCAGTTTAATTGCAGCAAAGTCATGGCCTCAACTATATCATTCTTTGCTTCTTTTATTTCCATCTCACCTTTACATGTAATTTTTGAATCTGAATGTCAGGTTGGAGATCGATTTTGCACATTTGTGAGTCGTAATATAGTGACAGTCTCAGATTAACGAGAATTAATGGGAGTTAATGTCTAGTTTGTGTCAATTCATGTCTTTTACTGTTCTTGAGACGATGAACTTATGTGCAGCCTGATACTTAAAGTAACAGTAATTAAAAATTACCTTATGTTGCAATTTTCTCTCTAAGATTTCACCTTTGCAACTACTTAATTAATCTTCTGTTGTTCTGCAGCTAGAGGGATTTTTAATGCTACATCTGGAAATGCTATAGGGATGATAATATCATTGTATCCTCTCTGAATCAAGGTATGATATGAGTAATTCAACAGTCATTGTTGGGCTATCCTGTCAAGTATGTTGTTGGTGCTTGGATCCTCAGTTTCTAAGAGGTGGAATTTTAATTGGCAGTTTCTAAGTTAAAGGGTCCTCAGATTCAAGTTTTCTTCCTAACACTTTCATCAGTTATTTTTTCAATAAAAACCAACGCAAGGGTTAATCATTTATTTTATTAGTGAACAGAATTAACTACAATATTAGGACACAATCTGTAATCTCTGCCACATGAAATTTTTGTAGGTAGAGGAGCTAAAGGAATAAGAGTCTGATGATGAAGAGGAGCCTGAGATAAAGCTATGGGAAGCAATCGTATGGCTAGGTGTCTCAACTCTTTGGATTTCCGTTGTTTCTATTCTTATTGACTCATCATCCAAGAGTGAGTATAGTTATATGGGAACCAAAAACAGAAGAATTTGAGCAGCAACATGAGACAGTTACATAGAAGAGCTACTGCCTATTCATTTGTTTTGGTTGTTTATTCTTCTCCCTTTATACGTTAAAATTTATAGCGACAGCGACGGTACTTGAGAGATGTTTGAAATCAACTTGCTAATTTGTTTTAGATTTTATTGTTTGGATTCTAATTTTCTAATTAAGTTGTGATGGGCTGTGTAATTTTCTTATAACAAATGCATGTAAGGTTTTTAGTTAAAGGTTGTTAATGAAGTGAATGTTATAAGAAAATGATAAAAGAACTCAGATGTATATAAGTGTATTTTTGTCCAAGTAAAATTAGTCAGCTGTTAGATCTGACTGTAAAAACAAACACATTTACTGTCTCAAATCCAGATGAGCCAGGTGATCAGAGTTTCAGAAAAAAACAAAAAACAAGGTGTGAATATTGTATTGCTCCTGAGATGTACGAGGATTCCAATCCTTATATTTGGGACAATTTATCTGCGTCTGCTAAAGATCTGGTCTCTCGAATGCTGCAAGGCGGCTCACTGCATCTCAGGTATTGAATTATTCTTGGATGAGGACGAGGTAGTCAACGCACAAGGAACACACAAAAGCTGGTATCCTCAAAAGAAAAAACACACACGAACTAAACTGCATGACAATGTAAATTTATTAAGACAAGTCTAATAGTAGAGCATCAAAGATTGTGCATATAAGCATTTGTAACAGCAGTATACTTGGAAAGAAATTGCGTAGCACTCGCTGATATTTTTTTCATTAATTTTGTTAATGGAAATTTATTATGTTTTCACTACTGATATAAAAGTTATGGTATTAGAACTCTATGTGCTGTATGAGAATAACTAGGATATGATCCGTGAAGTAACTTATTGGTATTATAAAATATATTTTTTTTGAAGAATAAATTTTCTTATAAATAATTTATTTTCTATACAAATGATTTTTCTTTTGGGGATTTTTATAATTGGTTGATGTTTATTAGGTAACACTGGCCGGTGATGTCCGTGAGAGAAATCTGGATAGCTTATTTGGTTGTTATAGTAATCTATTCTCCTATTAAAATATTGCTCGTAACTGACTTGGCCAAACAGTCAACTATGAAAAACCTCAATTTTATGGTATTTTTTAACATAATTTTGAGCTCTCAAATCAGTACAGGATCTTAATTTCATGAAATCAGATGTCTTCTACAGCTTAGGATCCCCCATTTCGTATAGTTCATCTCTCTCTCAACAAATAATAAAACAACACATGCTATTTTCAAGTTTGTCTTATTTTTACGCAGGCGTAAAAAATTGTTCCACAAATTCAAAATGTCCAAAACCACCTAAAAAAGATAAAAATGTTTATTAATAAAACAGGAAAATCTGGAACATGATATAAAGAGTAAAATATATACCAGTATTACAGAATATAGATATCAACCAAATATAAAAAAATATTTCTAAGAATAAAAAATTATTTATAAAAAAATTTATTCATCAAAGAGGATAACATTCTATAATGTCAATAACACTGCCCTACCATGTCATATCCTAGTAGTTGAAAAAAATAAATAATTACATCCCACCTGAGCACACCGGTGGTCTTTTTGGAGCTTATGCAAAGATTATTTTTGCTATAACTTATAGCATGACGTCCTTGCCAATGAAAGATGATCTGCACTAGCAAGGTTATCCTCACCAAAATCAACAGCACTCGGATCATCTTCAGGGAGCTCCCAGAAGCCAAAACATTATTCTACTCAAACATTGACATGTATGAAAAAAAAGATATCACAGTGGAAATATAAACCCTGAATATTAAACTTAATAACTATATCTTAGGGTAATCTTTCCAAACCCAAGATAAAATGGAAGTCATATTCACAGGCTAAAAAAATATTTACCTAGCATTTAAGTATAGTGAAGTATAGTGAGTATCTGTGAGTTATAAAAGCAGAATACAACCCAAGTTATATTCATTTAGTATGAAAAAAGGTATGCATTCTTTTTTTCTTTCTTTTTCTTTGCCCCATTATTCGTAAAGTTTCGGACATTTTAAGTACAAATTTTCATATTTTCAAAACCTTGAATTAGCCGGGTTAAGGGTGGTCATTTGAAGTCGAAGTAGCTACCATCTTCTTTGAACAATGCCCTACATTTCCTAATGATTGTGATTCTGGTGACACTGGAGTGTATCCATTCGCCACTGGAGACATAGTTCAAAAGTTTGAAATTCAGAGCTACAAACGTATGATATCCACTGCTTATACGGAGTTATTTGCCGAGTGTGTGTAAATAGTTGGTTCAGTGGATAACCGTTGCTTTGTGAAGATAACTGGTTCAGTGGATGATCCTTGGCTTGTGAATATAGCTGGTTCAGTAGATGAGCCTTGTCGTGTGAAGATAGCTGGTTCTACGGCTGCCAGGATATATATTATAAATGATAAATCAACAAAAGTAACCGATACACACAATTAAAAAGGCAAAGGTTTTCAGGATATCAAGTACATTATAGATGACAAACTCGGGCCCGAAACCCCATTAAGAAAGAAAACAAACTGAAAGAAACAGCAGTAACGCAAGCAAATATCCAATGAACAACCTTCTGATCAAAGGCTACACAATTGAAATATGATCAATAATATTCCAATCAAGTCTGTCATAGGCTTTATCAAATTCTAATGCAAGGCCATCCAACATTTGTCCCCTTTCATTCAAGATCAATTTTAATATCCCTATAATAGATCATATTCATGAAACTCCATTATATCTAGCAATGTTTTCTTTTCAACATCATAAATTGGTGGTCCATTCTCGCTCAACGCGTTTACATGTTACTATATTATTGCAATTCTAATCACTCTAGGATTTATTTCAGGTCCATAAACCTGTATAAAACAAAACATTACACTACTACCTCTTAAATGTTAAGAATTCAACAGTTCCAAAGAATATTACCTTCTTTGGAGAGCATCTAACAGCTACAACAGTTAAAATCCAATCATTACCACAACCAAGTTCAGCAACAGTATTATCTTGAAACAATAAAGAACCTGGAGTTAAAGATAAGTAAATTACCTTCATGAAATCAGCTCATTTATCTTTCGACCAATCAAAGGTATGAGTATTTGCGTCATATTCATGACTTGCAGCATTCATTAGCTTCGACCAAACGATATGCTGATCTCTTAGCTTTCGCCACCGACAAAGCAACTGATTTTGGGTGAACTTTAAACCAGATTTCTTCTCCATCTCTTGACCCACCTTGGTCCATGATTGAGGCTTTAAACACGTAATCGATCTACCCTCTTCATTAACTTCCTTTATACATAAATCTACGGAATGTTTTCGCTCGGTATTCGAAAGTGTCTTCTTTTTCTCCCGAGACGCCATACCTACCAATCAAGAAACTCAAAATTTTACTTAAGTTTAAAGTCACAACTAAAACAGTATCTCAAAAAAGTAATTACGTTGCTGAGATTTTAGCGATCGTGTCGGTAATATATGAAAAAGTCAATGTGCACTACAACACCCATTCCCTCCATCTCCTCCTTTAGCCCAAACCAAAATCTGTATGAGAAATTATAGATTTTACCTAAAGTTCAGAGATTACAGGAGTGAACTAAATAGAAGGAGTGAAATCTGTATAGTAGAGTTTCAGGTTTTGAATCATGGCTACAAACTTATAAGATCTACCAACAACACAGATCTACAATTTGACCATTCATAATTGAACTTATAATCTGAAATAGGATTTATATAGAACTAAAATTTCCCACACCGGGTAGGACAGTTTTTACACAATATTAGTTTCAAGTCTGTTTCAACTTCAACACAGGACTGGGGTTAAAGAGCCAAAAAATGAAAGATATTAAAGAGCCTGCATAAATAGTGAACAAAAACTAACATGAAACTGCCTCGGACGTTCCAGCTTTATAGGCTCTAGTATACACAACATTTTCCAAGATATTATCACCATTAAGTATTAACCTGCAAGCATTGACCACTATGTATAGCCAAAATTTCCCAAGCTTAGCTTCATATATATATACTACCTACAATTTGTAAGAGTCTTACAGCCTGAAAGTTCCCTCAGATGATTCCTTGATGGTACTTGAGTACTTATAAAAATAAAACAACGAAATATACAGCAAACAGTGTAAGATCTTTGTACTTACATTCTCTGCTAGTTTCTCAACTACTGCTTGTAGGTAGTTTCTGAACTTCATCCTCAGCATAACAGTAATTTCACTGAGACGCTCCCCTGGAACTGCACTTCCACCGCTAGGTATGCAAGACCCCCATGATCTAAATTGGGTCTCTATCGTAGGTCGCAGCAGATCAAGCATCCTCTTCATGGAACTCAAAAGAATACCCAACTACAACAAAAAACACATGGGCAGCAGGAGGGAGGGAGAAGCAGAGGGCTTAGATCTTCAGGAACAACATAGGGGGTTACAGAACGATTACCAAGCTTTTGTATGTATTTGAGGCCGAACTTCTTAGGTGCTAGATTGTCCTTCAGCGAAGACAGGACATCTACATACTGCTTGTCCAAAGACTCCACAATCGCCTTTTCAACATCTGCAATTGCCTTTTGACATTTAAAAAATGAAAGAGGGTAATTTCATCAGATTTCTAGTTATCTGGAAATATAATGAAAGACAAATCTATAGACCAGCGAAAAATATGACCTATGCTTAAGTAAGATACCACAAAGTAAGAAACTTAATTTTGAATTAGGTCTGGACTTAGAGGTTGTGTACTGGAACTCTATCATCCGGATATCATTCTATAGTAACTAAGGAAAATAATAAATTACAAACATAAATAAGAAGATAACTTGGCCAAAAAGTATTTTGTAGTAGATATTTGAACATACATTTTCAAGAACAAAGGTATATTCTGGCCATCGGCAAATGATGATCTCGTATTCGTTCAAGGTTTCTCTCAGCCGCTCATACATCTGATCAACAAATGGAGTCGTAGAATGTTGAGTTTTGACTCCCGACCACTTCACCTGCAAGTGATTAGCTTTAATCAGTTTTATAGAATGTCAAAAAGAAAAGAAATCACTATAAATAAAAGTAAAGGATCATCGTTATTTCATTTTAGATGCAAACTGCAGCCTTTATTCAAACTGTCTTTCCAGTGATGACTAAATTAAAAGGACAACAGCATATTTATGTTACACTCTAACAATTGCAAATGATGGTTTACCCATAGAAATAAACAACAAAACTCTGCAAGACAGATTTAAGGATCTTATGTACCTTGTCCAGTTTACATGAATCGAGCAGAGGATGATGTACAAATGGAACAACTCCTTTGCATCCACCCCACCTTTGACAGTGTTAGAGTATTAGTGTCTGCATCCACATGTGTGGATTTGCACTTGGCATGCTTGGCATTAGGCTTATCTTAGCATAAGAGCATTGCACATGTTAGCAATGTTAAGTTTGTTTTTCCTTTTTTGTTTTCTTGCTATATAAAGCTCATTGTGTAGAGTACAACAGAACATTGAAATAATATCAAGTAAAGATTTCTTTTCCTTTCAAGTTTTCTTTACAAATCTTTCATGGTATCAGAGCCATCTTCTCTAAAGAGTTGATCCTGATCCTTTCTTCTTCAAATCATTAACAATGGAGAATCTTGCTCCAGAAACTTCTGTGAACTCACAAACAATAAACACCACAACAACATCAAATTCAAATCAACAACAACAACATCAGATTCAATTGCCTTTTCAGAATATCTGCAACTTTGTTTCTTTAAAATTAGATTCAAGCAACTATCTTCTTTGGAAGCATCAATTTGAATCCATACTCATTAGTACAAATCTGCTAAGATTTGTGGATGGGTCCTATCCAGTTCCTCCTCAATCAGTAACAGAAAATGGGGTTTCAACAATTAGTAATGAGTATCTTTTCTGGATTGCTATGGACAGGTTTGTAATGGCTTGTTTGAATGCAACATTCACACAATCAATTTCAGCCGGAGTTCTTGGTCTGTCAACTTCAAAGGAATATTGGGACTATTTGAAGACAGAATTCAACCTTCAATTTTTTGCAAGAAAATCAATGCTTAGAGGACAAATTCAATCAATAAAGCAAGGTAATTTGTCAATTCTTGAATATTTGTCAAAAATCAAAACCATTACTGACAATCTTGCAGCAATAAATGAGAAGATGTCTGATGAAGACATTGTTATGTATACTATGAATGGACTAAACAGAAGTTTCAACCAATTTGTAGTTTCTTCACATAACAGAGAAAACCAATTTACTTTCACTGAGTTAAGACCAAGATTGATTCAACATGAACAATGGATTAAAACACAAGAACAAGATCTGGAGGTTCAGCAAGATTTTAGTAGTTCAGTGTTTTATTCAAAGAAAAACCTTCCTGTTGGCAAGTTCAATAATTCCTCAAACAACTCAAGAAACTCAGAATCAAGATTTAATAATTCCTCCAACAGGTCATATCCAAATCTTTCAGAGGTTGAATGTCAGATATGTAGAAAAATTGGACACTATGCCAGTAGATGTACCTGGAGGTATACTCCACCTGCACCAAGTGGAAGGTCAAATCAAGTAAATTCGAAAATGTCATCCAACAAGCAACAAAATGCATTCTACACTTGTTCTGACATAGGGAAAGAATGTGCACAGTTTGTGGTAAGTACCCAATGGATACCTGATTCAGGAGCCACTGCACACATAACAAGTAATGTCTCTCTATTGAATTCTTGTAAAGTTTATACAGGAGATAACAAGGTTATGATTGGTGATGGAAAACAGCTGCATATTACTGGCATTGGGGAAGCAACTTTGATTCTTGAAAATTCTGAGTTTCAGTTGAAAGATGTATTGCTAGTACCTCAGTTAACACAAAATCTTATTTGTGTGTCTCAATTTTGTTCTGACAATAATGTGTCCTTTAATATGTTTCCTTGGGGATATAATATCCAAAATCTTACAACCAATGAAATAGTTGCAGAAGGAGTAGTGCACAACAATCTTTATCCCCTGCAGACTGTCCCTTCTCCTTCTGTTGCCTTCACATCAGTTCTGGCTTCATCATCAACTTGGCATAAAAGGTTAGGACATCCTTCTTCTCTTATACTTCAAAAATTAGCAAGAATTCCTTCTATTCAATTGTCTGACAAAAATAGTAGTTTCTGTCATCATTGTCAATTGGGAAAACATGTGAAGTTGCCTTTTTCACCATCTAAAAGAGTCTCTACTAAACCTTTAGAACTTATTCATTGTGATATCTGGGGTCCTGCACCTGTTATTTCCTTGGGAGGCTACAAGTACTTCATTTTGTTCATAGATGATTATAGTAGATTTCATTGGATTTATCCTCTTGTCACAAGAGATCAAGCACTTTCATCTTTTAAACATTTTAAGCTTCATAATGAGAAATTTTTATCAAATTCCATTATTTCTTTCCAATGTGATGGTGCTTTTGAGCTAGTTAAAGGAAGATTTCAAGATTTTCTTCAAGAATGTGGAATAACATTAAGGATCTCCTGTCCCAAAACACCTCAACAAAATGGTGTTGCAGAAAGAAAAATTAGACACATAACAGAAGTTGGTAATACAATGTCTTTTCAAGCTTCTCTTCCTAAACATTTCTGGTATAACAGTTACTTAACTGCTACATTTCTCATTAACAGATTACCTTCCAAGGTTTTGTCATTCAAAATACCATTTACACTCCTTTATATGGATCTTCCTGATTATAGTCAATTTAGAGTGTTTGGTTGTAGTTGTTATCCAAACATGTCTTCTTTCAGAAAAGACAAGTTGAGTCCTAAGTCTGTCAGATGCACATTTCTTGGATACAGTTCTTTGTACAGGGGATACAAATGTTTTGATAATGCAAGTTCAAAATTTTTTGTGTCCAGACATGTGACTTTTGATGAAGCAACCTTCCCTTTTGCATCTGATTCTTGTTCTTCTATTCCCTCTGATGTTGATAACACTGTTCTTCTGCAATTGGGTTATTCTGGTAATTCAGATTTGGGTACTTCAGCTACTTCTGATTTTTCTACTCCTACTATTGAATTGCTACCTGACAACTTATTTGACTCTACTTCTGATACTGAATTACCTCCTGCTGCTCAAGAAATCCAACCAGTGTCAGGCATTCAGACAAGGTCTAAAAGTGGTATTGTCAAGCCAAAATCTTTGCCTGATGGTTTTGTAGCTCATTATACAACTCCTCATCAGATTTCCCATGTCTATCTTTCTACTATCACTCACTCTCCAGTTCCTACAACTTTTAAAGAAGCCTCAAAATCAGAAGTCTGGGTAAAATCAATGGATGAAGAATATGCTGCTCTTATTTCCAATGAAACATGGACTTTGATACCAAGAACTTTAGATATGAATGTTCTTGGTTGTAAGTGGGTTTTTAGAGTGAAACTTAACTCTGATGGAACTGTCAACAGATTCAAATCAAGACTTGTTGCTAAGGGTTACTTACAATTAGATGGAATTGACTATGAGGAAACTTTTAGTCCTGTGGTCAAGGCAACCACTATAAGGTGTGTTCTTACTTTGGCACTGAGTAGGAAATGGACAATCAAGCAGTTAGATGTGTCTAATGCTTTTTTGCATGGATTTTTAGAAGACACAGTGTATATGGAGCAGCCACAGGGTTACATTTCTTCTGCATTTCCAACTCATGTGTGCCATTTGCACAAGTCTTTGTATGGCCTTAAGCAGGCTCCAAGGGCTTGGTACAACAGGTTTAGTGCTTTTTTATTAGCACAGGGATTTATTATGTCCAGTTGTGATCATTCTTTGTTTATTTTTCATACACAGACTGACATGATGTTGCTTCTTCTTTACATAGATGACATCATTTTTACTGGTTCTTCTGCTGCTTTGTTGACCAATTTCATTATTCTGTTGGGAAAGGAATTTAAAATGAAAGATCTGGGTTCTTTGAGTTACTTCTTGGGTATAGAGTGTATTAAATCACAGACATCAGATGTATTTTTACTGACACAACAGAAGTATACTCATGAGCTTCTTGCAAAAGCAGGCATGCTTGATTGCAAGATCAGTGCAACTCCAGTTGCATCTGGACCAAAGCTCTCTGCTTATTCAGGTACAACTGTGATATCTCCAACTTCATATAGAAGCCTGGTAGGAGGCTTGCAATATCTGACAATGACAAGGCCAGATATTACTTATGCTGTGAATTATGTTTCCCAGTTTATGCAATCTCCAACTGATCTGCATTTGGTCTTGGTAAAGAGGATTTTGAGGTATCTCAAGGGTTCTATGGGTTCTGGAGTTACTCTATCTGCTGGAAATCTTCAACACTTAACAGCATATTCAGATTCAGACTGGGCAGGCTGCCCAGACACTAGAAGATCTACTAGTGGCTATGCAGTTTTTCTTGGCACTTCATTAGTGTCTTGGTCATCCAAGAAACAGCCTACAATATCTAGAAGTTCAGTTGAGGCAGAATACAAAGCATTAGCTGTTGCAGCTTCAGAAGTTCTGTGGATCACATATCTTCTTAGGGAGCTACATTTTCCAGTCACTTCTTCAATCAATCTTTACTGTGATAACCAAAGTGCTTCTAGTCTAGCTTCAAATCCAAAGTTCCATGCTAGAACCAAGCATATTGAAGTGGATTATCACTTTCTAAGGGAACTTGTTGCAAATCAGTTTCTTCAGATTGTCTATGTTCCTTCTGAGCTCCAATTAGCTGACATTTTTACTAAGGGAATGTGCACATCTATTTTTCGTTTTTTGGCTAACAAGCTTATGTTTCTTACAGCAACTAAGCTTGAGGGGGGATGTTAGAGTATTAGTGTCTGCATCCACATGTGTGGATTTGCACTTGGCATGCTTGGCATTAGGCTTATCTTAGCATAAGAGCATTGCACATGTTAGCAATGTTAAGTTTGTTTTTCCTTTTTTGTTTTCTTGCTATATAAAGCTCATTGTGTAGAGTACAACAGAACATTGAAATAATATCAAGTAAAGATTTCTTTTCCTTTCAAGTTTTCTTTACAAATCTTTCAGACAGGACTACAAATGAATGAAAACAATCAGCAAGGCATGTGAAAAGTAAAAAGGCAACTTAGAATATGGATGGTTTGGATATCTTACCAGAACCCTCCCATGATTCTCTGTTTAACCTTGAGAAAAAATATATATGAGAAAGGAAAGATATACGATGTATGAATTCTATTTTCTACTCACATGATTCTCGTTTCATAAATTATACTATATTTTATTGTAGAATCAAGGTGATAATCTGACTCAAACTGATACAATGGCTTTCAAGTAAGGTTCTATGGGTGGTTCCGTCACGATCGAAAAGAATCAGAGGTTACTATGTAAGAACCAAATTAATATGCGGAAAACATGTTTGCTGTTGCCATTGTCAAAAAAAATTGCCCTGTTAATCAAACAAAAATACAAAAAACGATCATCAATCAATTCAGTAGGTGAAACGAATAAATACCTTGCTAATCTATCAACTGTAGTGGTAGTATTTCTTGTTGGTTCTGATGATCTCTGTGAGAGTATGCATGCAGAAGAAAAAAAATGGAGAAACCTGGGAAGATGAAAACCTAGCTCGAGATATTTCGAGGGTTTATGTAACATAAGAAATTGATTATTGGGTATGAATCAAAGGGGTTCTTTAATGGTGCAAATAATGGTTTTGATAAGGGTTTCTGTAACTGGCGTGGGAGGAGAATTAGTATCCCTCCTTCCTGGTGGTGTTAATGGGTTAAGGGGATTTTGTAACCGAAGCCGAGAATTAAGAGCAAGCGGAGATCTGGGCAGTTGGATTAGGCTTTAGGCTAAAAACCGGGGACAATTCTCGGCCACGATTTATCCTTTGCACTTCAGAGCAATGATGTCAATCACGCTAAAATAGCGATTCAAGACCGTATAATATTTATATATTACGATTCAAATGTTCTTGAGGCTTAAATTTGCAGCTCCGGGAACGTTCTACGATCTGACACTGATACTCAAATGGTTTTATTTTTCCTTTTTTAGTGAACTGCTAAGGTAGCCGTGATGATATATAGCTTAGGGAAAAAATTGTACACATAATAATAAACCTCATCAAGATAGGGAGAGTTAGTAAAGTTGCAGCTTGTGGTAAGGTATCTGCTCACCCTTTATAGTCCAATACATAGATAACTGGGCCTATTAGTGGACCCTCTAAGGGCCCGGTTGAAAACTCGAGTTACTTGACACGAAAGTTTAGAGGTGTAATTTTTGACTTTCTATATATTGGTAGTTGATTCATACTTGGATTTGGTATCTTATTGATAAGTCTATAAATAGAGGAGAGATGGATGGGGGAGGTTAGAAATCAAGTGTTTTAATTAGAATTAATTCAGTGAAGTGTTCTAAGCTTGTGCGAGATAAAGAGAGGGAGAGGTACAGAGAAGAGAGGTCGTCTGGTTGAGTTCTCAACAATGGCTGCTGTTGGACATGTTATAAGAAATCGGTATGAAGTAATCAAAGAAATTGGGAATTGTAATCCAGGCTGTGCTGTTTATATGTGCAAGGATAAAGCTACCGGTGAATATGTAGCGTGCAAGTGCATTAGTAAAACGAGTTCTGCATATGTGGCTAATTCCGTCAAGCTTGAGATTGAGACGATGAGGAAGTTACAAGCATATCCGGAAGTTGTGGGTTTGAAACAAGTTTATGAAGATGACAAGCATGTTGATATAGTAATGGAGTATTGTCATGGTGGTGATCTTTTTACACGATTAAACAAGAACAGGTTCACGGAGAGAAACGCTAAGATTCTTTTCAAAAAGCTAATGGAAGTTGTCAAGCTTTGTCACGACAGAGATATTGTACATAGAGACATCAAACCCGAAAATATTTTCTTGACCACAGAAGATAAATGTCCAGATATTAAATTGGGGGATTTTGGATTTGCAACATGTATTCAACCGGGAGAAAAGCTTCACGAGAAATATGGGACTAAATATTACATAGCTCCTGAGATGTTGTATGAGGATCTCTCCTACGATCAGGCAGTGGATGTGTGGAGTGCAGGTGTTGTTCTTTACGTACTTCTTAGCGGCGGAACTCTACCATTTAATGCAGATAACGATTTGGCGACCCTACAGATGGTCAGGGATGGTGCAGATAGAGATTTGGTTACCCTAAAGTTGGTCAGGGATGGTAATTTACGGTTCAATCCTTCTCGTATTTGGGACGACTATATATCTCCGTCAGCTAGAGATCTGGTCACTCAAATTCTCTGCAAGGATCCTGCAAAGCGGCTCACTGCAGCTCAGGTTCTGAATCATTCTTGGATGAGGACGACGCACAAGGAACACACGAATTGCTGCGTGACAATGTAATTTTATTAAGACAAGTCTAATAGTAGAGCATCAAAGATTGTGCATATAAGCAATTGTAACAGCAATATACTAGGAAAGAAATTAAGTAGCATTGGCTTATATTTTTTTCATCAATTTTTGTAGAGGAAATATGTTGTTCTTTATTATGTTTTTATTACTGATATTCTAAAAGATATACTCTTTCTGTTTCAATAAAAATGTTACTATTACTTTTTAGTTTTAACCTAAAAATAGGCCAAAATGAAAAAGTGATAGTAACATTTTTGCTGAATCGGAGGTAGTATGTGGTATTAGAATTATATGTATTGTGACAGAACAATACTATTACAATTTTAGTTTTCCAGAGGCTATAATTTGTTGTGTTTGATGTTTCGTCGAAGTGATCTCCCTTCGGGGTTAAAACTTGAAAGAGTGGGGTCAGAGAATATATGCAGCTCTGGGAACGTTCTAAAATCTGACATGATACTCAAACACTTGCCGCATATCTCCTTATTTGATTAGAACGGTTCTGTAACCTCTGTTACCCATAAATGGTTCGATGGTCAGTGGGATCCTGGAGGCTCTTGAAAGACGTATTTCTGCAATGTCTAATGTCTGGCGAGAGAAGATTTGGGAAATTTCATGGTAGAAAGTGAAAGTAGTTTAGCGGTTTAGATCTTCATTAGTAGTATGATTTTCCGATGTTCATAGTTGTAAGAGGCTGTTATACCACTCATTTTGGAAGTTTATGATGATGCTGCCGAAATGGATCACCCATTCAGAACTTTAGATTATGGCCTTTGATTCTTGTTATTGTTTAGTTTGTATTTAGGGGAGTCATAAGGAATTTGTTTTTGTATTTGGAATCCTGTCAATAAATGACTTGAGCCCCAAGGGGTAATCTCAAATTTCGTCAAAGGAAGCGAATCAACCTGACAACCCAATCTTTTAATTGTGGAGTTTCGCCAATGCCAATCGGCCTTGTCTTAATTAGATGCATTCAACTTCAACTCAGATACCAATTCAAAACATTTGAGTGCACTGAAAGAAAATAGAGCTCTTCCATATCGTTTACTTCATGAATAAACTTGTGTCATCCGCATAATGCAAGTGAGACATTTCGACACCACCTTCTTTAAAGCTAACACCACAAAGATGTCCATTTGGCTATATATTCAACTTGTAACAGAAGAACACAAGGAACTGTGATTAAGACCAAACCATTCATTCACAAAAAATTGAACATGATGTTATTCGCAGAGCATTCCATTCGGGTTGATCAACAGCAGACAGATATATTTATCTACTTGTCAATTGTTTAAAGCAGGAAAGCAACAACCAGGTGATGTTAGTTTACAGTTTCTCTTTAGTCTTTATACTGTCAGTGTCAGGTCCTTTTCTTCTAAATTAAAAGTTAGCGACATGAAACAGGAATTCACTGGGGTCTGAAACGGTCGGGTATCCGTTTAGGTTGGAAATTTTGACTCCTAGGTGCAAGAATTTGGATGTGACAAAATTGGCTGCTAAATGTATGCAGTCATGTAAGCATTGCCTGAATCAGTTTCAGTCAAGGCTCTGTTTATCTGATACAGATTAGCGGTTATTTGTTCACACCTGTCGTTACAACTACAAGAATCTGAAGAACAAGCATTCTAGATTATCACACAATGAATTCAGTATTACACTAGTGGCAAGACCCCAGGCTTGTGCAGCTTGGGAAAATCCAAGCCAAGAAGAGCGAATAGAACTGCAAATGACATCGACAACTGATCTACCATATATATACATAATACATGTACCCTGGAGAAGATAAAATCACCTTAATAGACTTTTTGAAAATTAGACACTCACAATTCATAAATGCAACAAAACAAAAGCAAAATGAAATTGCGGACTTTTAATTAGTTGATGATTGGAAAAAAGAAAGTCATCAACTATAGCCGACAGATCCTAAGCAATAAATTAAGCCGCGTAGTTTCAGCTGAGAAGGCGAGAGTGAGAGGCAGATGCTAGTGCCACAGCCTGTGCCCACACCTTGAGCCGCGCTTTTACATCCTTAGGGTCATCCCCTAATCATATTACAAAGTTTAGCAACATCCAAGGAAAGCAAATGATAACAAATTAGAGAGATCAAGTACTCACCAGGACTTGAGATTCTCCAATTGCTTACAGTTGAAGTACCATCACTACCTGCACTAGCGGTATCCATGGTCGATCCTCCTCTGCCTGAATTCATAGAATGCCTACTCGAGAATTCGAACATCATGCTCTCGTGTTCGAACTCAAAACCCAGATCTCTACAAGCCTTGACTTCCTCGAAGTCCATACACAGAGACCTTCTCCCACCACAAGGTCTGGTTATCACCATCAATTGATGTCGATAATGGTCATCGTTACCAAAGTCACCACCACCACCACCAAAACGGTGACCGTGTCTATTGTTATCCCCATTGAAGTAGTTAATATCATCATCAAAGACAACACGATCTTTCTTCTTCTTCATCTCCCAAGCTCTCTGTAACCATTTCTCTCTTAAAATTCTCCTCCTTGAATTCCTTCTATTCTTCTTGCTTGCTCTTTTAAGCCCTCCATCCTTTCTTAGATCAGCTTCATTCTCACTGGCATATAGTTTTGCTACATCAAAGGGTCTAACTATGATGTCATAGTTAAGATCCGACAACTTTTTGCTTCCTCTGAGGGTCGTTGATCTTTGCTTAGGCGTCACAGGGAGAGAATAACAACCAGGCTCATCAAATTTACCTGAATCTGACATCGATAGGAGCGAGGAAATCACTCCCTCGACATTCTCCTTTTCACTTGTCACGTCGTTGTCAAAGGACTGCCGATCCTCATCATCGTCGTCGGCAGATCCCTCCATGGATACACGTGACATGTACATCCTAATCATGTCAAGGTAATCCTGACCAACACCAGCACTAGCACTAGCAGCAGCACCATCATCAATATTTGTGTCACACATGGAAGAATCAGTACTCTTGCTGGTACACAAGGATAACCTAGACAAGGTGTGAGGAAGTTGTGGATCTTGCTGCTGCTGATAGTGATGGTAATGATTATTATCATCAAAATCGTATATTTCTTCTTCATAATCATTATCAGAAACACCCATACTGTTCATTCACTTTGTAACTAGACTAGCTGAAAAGGTTTTTGACAAGAAAACACACTTCAAAACTTGAAAAGGTTGTCACTCACTCACAATCAAATATTCATATGCCGTTATATATATATATGAGAACTGACAGTGTAAATATAGAAGCTATCGAGGAGACTACAGATTAGCTACTCAAGAGACTGTATAGTATATACTCCTAGCTAGTGGTTAATTAGTGCTTTATTATTCTTAATTATGATTAAATTTCTCATATGCTCTCCCTCCTTCCTTTCATCTTCCTACTGTTATCTAACTCCACCATGAAAAGAAAGCAAAAAGGAAAGGAAAAGATAGATGAAGGAAAAAAAAGGTGAAAAGACTACTAATTAACATTAATTAAGTTCATCCAAAAAGCCAACCAGAGTTATTCAAATAAGCACACTAAACAACAAAGAACTTCCCTATCAGTTGTTTTGGCCACCTGCTCTGATGTCCGATACATTTTAATCTTGTCACAAAATACAGTCAAGCAGTATATGTGTCTCCCTCCCCTAGCATCTTGGTGCAAAAATATATATTAAGAGTATGTGTGGCAACCGGAAGTAAAAATATTCCTGCTTTATTAGAAATAGAAGTTGTTCTTAGAAATCAGAAGGTTCGAAACTAGTAGGCTGTTTAGATACTTATGCGTACATGTTGGTACGTGTCAAACTAGCTTGGTAGCTACATTGGTGGTTAAAGTTAAACGATAGAAAAGGTTAATCCAAAAAGATATTTATTGATAGTAAAATAGTAGGAGCAATGGATGATCGCCTATTTTCAAATCTAATACGATGCTATGGATGTCATGAGTATGGCTAGTCATCACGCGGCAAATGATGCAAATCCACTTACCCTCCCCCGCGGCCCCACCCACAACTACCACTACTACTATAAACAAACTAAGACAAAAATCTTTGATTGAAAAAAAAACAGAAACAAAAATATCCAATTGATTTGTTCACATGACCGACAAATTTGGACTACAGAGACTAAAAATGGATACTGTACATTAAAAAGAATTCCTCGTACTCTTTTTATGGGTCCTCTCTGATCACACTCTATTAGTCTTCACTCACTGGTCTTTACTTCTATGCTTTAGTGTTCAAAATAGGCAATAGATCGCCAAAAATCGAGCAATGAGATCAGGAGGTGTGGACTTATCCCTCTTATCCACTCTATAATGTTTTGTGATTTATTTAACTTTTTCTTTTTGTTAAGAATCTTTTCCTGATTGAGCCGTATAATCCCAAGATACATGTTTACATGCTTCGTAAGTTTATTTTGGAAACCCAAATTTTTTGGTAGATAAACCATAGACGTAAATTGGTAATTTATCGGTCAGTAAAATATTAGCTACTCGGCTACTCCTCCTACAAAACTAATTATACAGGCATATTTTCGTGAAACGGGTACATCTTTGTGAAACAAAGATAGAAGATTAAAAATATTTCACTTACTGTCGCCAGAGATTAAAGATTTTCAAATGAGCCGATCTCTAAAAAATGTGAAAAATTCAACCAAGCATAGCCTCAAGTCCTCATCAACACCTTTAATAAATTAGCTTAAAAGACAATTAACAATTTAAACAAAATAAAATTGTTGTTTCATGGTGGCTCCACCCCAGTAAGGTTATTATACTACAATTTAATTAAAGTCAAAAGTCAATCAGTTTGCAGAAGTATCAGTTTAATATGAACTCTGAATTCTGTTTGATTTTCTGTTTTTTCATGACTAACTAATTTATTTAATTTGCAGTATTAATTTTTTGAACTAGTTATGGATTTTTGATAGTAAGTTGAGGAAAGTATCAGTTTAAAACAGTGGTGCATCAATCAAGCAATTGCGCTATTCATCAATTCCTTATCAAATTATCTTTGATCTTTGGTCTTTTAGGGTTTTTCATTGATAGTACTCCCTATTTTCCATATTTCTACAAATCTCCTTTGGTAAGGTGACTCTCAATCCTACCCTGACTATAAAAAGTTATGACTATATTCTCTATATCTATCCAGAAATTCACTTAAACCCCAAACATCCTCACTCTCTACTTTTCTTAAACAACTGTTACATTTCCATAAACATCATGGAAACCAATAACTCTCAATTACAAGTGGCTGGTATATAACTGCACAGTTGAAAGAGGCTAGTATAAACTCTAATATTCTAAGAACCCAAAGAAAATATGTAGTTTCTGCCAAAGATGTGGTGAGTGCTGCTGAAGAATGATCTAACTGCTTGAGAGGGAAATAATTGCTCCAGCATCCATGGAAATAAGAGAAGTCTATGAAAAAACCAAAATCATTTAGAGAAAAAATCAAGAATATTAAAATCAAGGTGGTGAGACGTAATCTATCTGTTGATATGCTTTGAATCATTTGTTTGCCGGAATACTACGGGGAGTCCGAGGGGCTCTGCCCCTCGGCGGTGGTCTCGCTGATCGGTCAGCGAGTCAGGGGTCCAGGGGGCGACGCCCCCGGCTAGGGGGGCTAGGGGGGCAGCGCCCCCCGCCTAAACGGTATACGTAATGTATTATGACTGGGATTGTTTTCCGCTTTCTAGTCGAATTAGGGTTTATTTCTTTGCCATATATATATGCATACGTTGTACCTAGAGTAAGTATCTTTGGTATTCTGCTCAGCAATAAAACTCTGGTTTCTCTGCCGTGGAGGTAGCTAACGTAACAGTTAGTGAACCACGTTAAATCCCTGTTTTCTTTATCTGTTTATCGTTCTCGTTCGATCCCTGTGATAACACTATCCGTGTTTAAGTTTATGAACCTTAATGAACCAATGGCTGTTACGAAGAAATCTCCTTGAACCATTTAAGGATATCTTATTTCTCTTCAAAGTTATGACCCTAGGGTCCTTTTGGATAACTATTCTTTTCGTCGTCAAAAGTGGAATGTGAAATTCAAAAAATTTGCAACTAGAGCACCTCAACATCACTATAATAAATGAGCTTTGCACACATTGGCATGAAGATTAGTGTGGATCCCCAAATGGTCATCCTAAAAGAGGTAGAATAGTCTCATCTAAGATTGAAATTAAACTTGTAGACTGATAAATGCTTAACTTATATATTTCTATATCATATTCATGCTTGTTCTACATATAATTCTTGTATATTAGTTTTTATTGCTCTTTTTTCTATCTTATGTGTTATATTAGGGGAATCATCTAAAAAGGAGTTACAAAGAGCTAAATGAGCAAGGAAGTTGAAGTCTACAAGTGGAGAAGTGTCAAATACCAAATTCAACTCATTCAAATCCAGAATTTCTTATCGTTATCTTGAAGATAATTGAAAGACGAAGCCAACGCAAAAAGAATAAGGTCATTCCGAGTTTGTATGAGGAAGTTATGAGCAAAACAACCGAAAAGAAAAGAAGTAAACGCATAACAAAATAATCGGGAGATAATGAGGTGCCGAGACTACCGATTATGGACGGGATTTGGGACATAAAACTCTGTATACTTTGCAAAAATAATCGGTAGAAAGTGGTTGAATGAGACTATCGATTATGACTCAGTTTTAAGACACGTTTTGGACTTCTAAATCAAGGAAACATGGTCCTACAAGGATTCTAAACCCTAGAAGGAGAGTGATGGAGGGAGATTTACGGAAAATAAACTTTTTTTTTTATTATTATTATTTTTAGTAGAAAAATAATTAATGTTCGGATTTATTATTTAGGGTAGTTTTAGAAAAGTCTAGAAGTTTATTTTAAGAGTTCTAATAAGTTAGGAAAGTTTCCTTAAGGTAGTAGATACCTTGGGAAACAAGTTTATAGGTTTTTGATAAATTTATGGTTTGTTTAGTAGGAGTTATCCATACAAGGAGCTCCAAAAACGAAAATTAGAGTTTGAGTCGGTTTAGGGGTTTTTTCATCCTTTCTTGACTAGCAAGTTAGGATTTTTCCCCAAGTCTATAAAAGAGTCCTCCATATAGTGTTTTAGGGAGTTGAATTTGATTAATAAGAATTATTTTCTTAAACTTGTTCAAGTTTAATCGATTATTGTTTACAGTCGGGAAACCGAAGTCTAAATAATTATCGTTGTTCATAGTCGATATTCCTAGGAATATTTGAAGTCTGAACAAAACCTCTCTTTTCTTTCTTTTCTTTATTATTCGCTGCATCAGAGAGGATACTTGAGGTACAAGCATTGAAAGCTACAAAAGAAGACATATAAGGCTCAAACAAGAGATCATCTTAATACATTTAATCTCATACACTCTACCTCTCATATCACAACTTCTACATAAAAAACATAGGGTTTACCCCTTTAGGAGGAAACCATTATTCTTTATAACATGAGAAGCTAAGCCTTTTGTTGATTAAGGATGAATTTAATGTTCTAAGCGTGAAGCTTCATTAGCAATACAAGTTTATTTGGAGTTTTAATCAATATATTTCCCACTAATTAACTAGTAATATAGCGGTAGTAAGGATCGTCCCCACAAAGAGCAGTGTAATTATAGGTTATTTAGATTAGCAAAACTAGAATAAATAATAAAAATGGGGGTTTGTTAATTAATTAATTAAAAATAACAAGAAAAAAAATAGTAAGAAAAAAAGATGATTAGGAAGTCTTTCGTCATTACCAAGTGTTAACTCAAGTAGTATACTTATCTATCTTTCGTTAGAATCATTCATCACCAACCGTAAAATAGCAATAAGCTTTGCTATCCCCAAAACTCATTATGTCACTGGACACGGAAGCGCTCAACTACCAGATCTATCCATCCGAGCCACAAAGAATAAGTTCTCAAGGTGTAACTCATTCGTATGCATTATGGTTTATGAACTTAGGTTGATCCTAGCATCAAACACATAAGCTCGGTCTGCTTACTAGTGTTATCTTCACACACGATTGCTTCACAGAATCCCTCTGCAGGTCTCACGTTTTCTACTTATGTATGAGATGCTCGACAATTACGGATCGCTCAACTCTCTACTAGCATTAGAATGATCAATAGAATAATCCAATTGTACACTTGAACAATCTAGAAATCAATCATAAACCTTAGATATAATGAAAACAAACGACAATGATTAAAAATTCAAACAAACTTGTATTAACTAATAAAGCTTCACGCTTAGAACACTAAATTCATCCTTAATCAATAAAAGGTTTAACTATTCATGATACAAAGAAGAATGATTCCCCCCTAAAGAGGTAAACACTAGGTTTAGATGTAGAAGTTATGATATGAGAGGTAGAATTGTGTAGAGATATAGATATATCTTGTTTGAGCCTTAGATGTATTCTTTTATAGCATTCAATGCTTGTCCCTCAAGTATCCTCTCCTTCTAGGGTTTAGAATCCTTCCGGGACCATGTTTACTTGATTAAGAAGTCCAAAATGTGTCTTAAAACTGGCCTACGTCGAGTCATAATCGGTAGACTCATTCAACCATTTTCTACCGATTATTTTTGCAAAGTATACATAGTTTTATGTCCCAAAATCCGTCCATAATCAGTAGTCCCGGGTACCTCATTATCTCCCGATTATTTTGTTGTGCGTTTACTTCTTTTTTTTCCAGCTATTTTGCTCATAACTTCCTTATACGAACTCGGAATGATCTCATTCTTTATGCGTTGGCTTCGTCTTTCAATTATCTTCAAGATGATAACAAGAAATTCTGGATTTGAACAATTTGAATTTGGTCTTTGGCCCTTCTCCATTGATAGACTTCAATTCTTTTCTTATTTTAAGCACTTTGTAACTCCTTTTTGGATGATTCACCTAATATGACACATAAGGTAGAAAACAAGAGTAATAACAAGTAATGTGCAAGAATTATAGGTAAAACAAGCATGAATTTGTGTAACACTCGCATTTTTAACAAAGGGGTAAAATAGTAATTTTATACACCAAGGCCAAAACGGCCACTAAGGGGTAAAATAGTAATTTTACACGCCATAGCAAAAGGATCACTCAAAGGTAAAATAATAATTTTACATATCTGGGACAAAACAGTCACTCAGGGGTAAAATAGTAATTTTACACATATCAAAAGGATCAATCAAGGGTAAAATAGTGATTTTACATATCAGGGACAAAACGGCCATTCAAGGATAAAATAATAATTTTATATGTAAGGGACAAAACGGTCCCTCAGGGGTAAAATAATAATTTTACACCATATCAAAAGGATCACTCAAGGTAAAATAGTAATTTTATATATATGGGAGAAAACAATCATTCAAGGGTAAAACAATAATTTTGCATATCAGGGAAAAACAGTCATTCATGGGTAAAATAGTAATTTTACATATCATGGGCAAAACGGTCATTCATGGGTAAAATAGTAATTTTATACATCATGGGAAAAAAGGTCATATTATAATTTACCCTTGAGTGATCCTTTTGATATGGTGTGTAAAATTACTATTTCACCCCTAACGTGCAGTCAAATGTCCCTTACCTTCCTTTTCCAAATATGTGGAAATGTGATCAAGACATATATATGGAGGGGACATTTGTCTAGCCATGCTAACTAGAAAGCAGACTTGGCTAACTAGAAAGCGGAATTGCCTTAGCAATACTAACCAGTTGGCGGATTTTCCTAGCCATGCTTAGGGCTGCACATACCCGACCCAACCCGCCAACCCGACCCACACCCGCCAATTTTGACCCGACCCGCACCCGACCCGCCGAGAAACAAGTCGGGTGCGGGTGACAATTTCCTTCACCTGCCTTCTGACGGGTCGGGTGCGGGTGACACCTTCTCTCACCGACCCACCCGCCCAACCCGCCGAAAATCTACTTAATGTTCCAACGACCAACATATAGCTACTGGTGATCTTGTTAGAGAAGAACTTTCTTCTTCTGGTCCTCTTTCCAAACAGGTTCCTCTATTGTTAAGTAGATTTGATAAACGACCAACATATAACTACTGGTGATCTTGTTAGAGAAGAACTTTCTTCTTCTGGTCCTCTTTCCAAACAAGTTTGTTCAATTTTTTTTTGATTTTATTCGATTAGATTAAGTTTTAATTTGACTGATTCATTGATTGCATGTTGTTTATTTCTATGATCTTCTCTGATTTATTTTACTTTTCCAATTTATGCGCATAATTGTTTATGTGAATTATGGTATGGATCATAGAATAGAAGCAGATGGTGTTGGTGGAATGGAATCGAGAATTTCAGACCAAGAATGGAGAACGAAGAAGAAAGCAGATCAGTGGAGTTCTTGAGAGTTTCACGAAGCAGATGAGTTTGGTGGCAGAGAATAAGAATGAGTTAAAGAACTGAGAGTGCAGGGAGAAGATAAAATCGAACTCAGCAACAACGATGGATTGAAAATGGTGGTTAGGGTTTCTGAGGTGAACTGAAGGTTGGGTTCACAATCAATTTGATTTTACAATATCAGAACACCAACTAAATTTGGGGATTTTAATTTATGATGTATGTTGTTGATGATATGATTTGGGGGTTTTTGTGAATTGATTTGGGGGTTGTGTCGAGACGAAGAGAGAGCAGGAAAATTAGAGAATGGGTTAGAGTTGTCTCTGTAGGAAGCAGAGAAGCCATCAAGAAACGCAGCAGAGAAGAATTACAACGAGAAAAGAAGAAATAAATGCCATTGAGTTTCGCTGTTGAGATAGTAAAGGTGGTTTCGAATCTGCTGTTGAATTCAGTTCAAGAAAGGAAGCAATGGGTTATTGGCAGTGAAGATTGGACTAACAATAGAAGATGGTGTCGCTGCAAGAATATGTAGAATTACAGGGAGAAGAAGAGGGAAGTTGATGCTGTGAATTAGAGGGTGACTTGATCTCGAGAAGATGGTTATTGCTTGGACCTGAATTTGTTTGTGATATATGGTTGGTCGAGAATTAAAAACAATAAAGACGCTGCTAAACAATGAAGAAGAATTGATGGTTTGTGGTCATGTAGCCGGAAACAAGAATGAATGAGTATTGGACTTGGTTTCGATTGATTGATGCCGTGAATATGAAATGAATGGTTAGATTGAATATGTGTTAGACTTGTATTATGCAGGGAAGGAGACGTGAGAACTACAGACAAACCAACAAAGCTCATCTCTTTCTATGTCAAATTATGCACACAATGTGTTTGAAGACTTGTCTCAGTGACTTATCAATCTGGGCGGGTGACTCGCACCCGACCCGCCGAAATGGCGGGTCAGACCCGACCCGACCCGGCGAGTTAGGTGCGGGTGAATACTTCAGTCACCCGCCAACTGGCAGGTCGGGTGCGGGTGGGGTCAAACCCTACCCACCTGACCTGATGTGCAGCCCTAGCCATGCTAACTAGTTGGCGGAATTACCTTAGCTATGCTAACCAGTTGGCGGATTTACCTAGCCATGCTAACCAGTTTGCGGAATTGCCTTAAATATGCTAACCAGTTGACGGATTTGCCTAGCTATGCTAACCATTTGGTGGATTTTCCTAGCAGCTATGCTAACCAGTTGACGGATTTACCTAGCTATGCTAACCAGTTGGCGGATTTGCCTAAAGTGAAGTCGATGGATGTCCTCTCTCCTTCTTTTATTTACTTGTAGAAATACAAGTAAAACATATATAGGGAGGAGGTGTTGGTTGGAAAATGATGTTACTAACCAGAAAGCGGATTTGCCTTAGCTATGCTAACCAGAAAGCGGAATTGCCTTAGCTATGCTAACCAATTGGCGGATTTTCCTAGCCATGCTAACCAGTTGGCGGATTTGCCTAGCTATGCTAACCAGTTGGCGGATTTTCCTAGCCATGCTAACCAGTTGGCGGATTTTCCTAAAGTGCAATCGATGGATGTCCTCTCCTCTTCTTTTATTTACTTGTAGAAATACGAGTAAAACATATATAGGGAGGAGGTGTTGGTTGGAAAACGATGTTGTTAACTAGAAAGCGTATTTGCCTAGCTATTCTAACCAGAAAGCGGAATTGCCTTAGCTATGCTAACCAGTTGGCGGATTTGCCTAGTCATGCTAACCAGTTGGTGGAATTGCCTAGCGATGCTAACCAGTTGGCGGATTTGCCTAGCCATGCTAACCAGTTGGCGGATTTTCCTAGCCATGCTAACCAGTTGGTAGATTTGCCTAAAGTGCAGTAGATGAATATCCCTTAACCCTCTTTTCCAAATATATGGAAATGTAATTAAGACATATATAGGGAGGGAGCTTGGGTCGAATGTGCATGAGCGGTAATGCACATATATGCGACGTAGCCAAAACGTTGGCGCATACTTGATGCATAAGCGTTAATATGCTTGTAGCTTAGCCGATAAAACTTGAATTATACGAAAGCATCATTCAATCGTGTTGTGTACTCGAGAATGCATATTTGCAACTAAGTAGCGATAGTTATGCACAAGCTGGTGCATACCTTGCGAAAATCCCTTGGCCTATACGGACTAGGCTTTGCTTGGCCTTTGGCCTTGCAACGAAGTTGGAATCGATGTTGGCTTTGCCTTAATAGGCTTAAGTTGCTTGTTCCTTTCGAATTGACCCTTTGGATGAACTATGATCATGTTTGATCCCTTCAAGGTATGAGTTGGGTAGTAGGCAGCCGCAATGCAATACATTGAGGTGCATCATCTTGTCACTCATATCATTTAATTTGGAGATGATTGCGACACTTCGGTAACTCATATCACCTGGCTCGGCAATGCTAGGAAAGAGATGACTGTTACCGCACTTGATGAGGCAGTTGCATTCCATCGATGGATGTTCATACTCCCTATCAAGCTATATGGTATGAACGGAATATGCCTTGTTGTTGCACCCTTGACAAGAGCAAGATCTGTACATGCACCTAGCGCTTAGTCGAACCAGAGTTGATGAAGCGATAAAAATAGGCTTGAAATAACCTAGGTGCTAGTCCAAGGCATGAGTTAGGCCTGGACAATGCTCATAGGTATGTGATGCTTTCCAAAGGCATTCACCATTGGCTTTAATGTCCTTGTACCTTTTGCAGAACTAGGGTGGGTTGGAACGGTATGGAAACTACGTTTCGAGTATCATGCTTGCAAAACATGCTTGGAAAGGAAAATAGACCTGCATTTGCCTAGTGAGAAGTGAAGCTTTAAGGCTCGGTTATCGTCTTTTTGAGTGGCGCGTCAGGGAGTTCTGGCTTTCGCCGCGCATAGCGCCGGGGGAAGAAATTTCCGGTCCATTATAATTTGACACTAGAAACATATAAATTAAGCACTTATCAAATTCCCCCACACTTAGATTTTGCTAGTCCTCGAGCAAACTACTACCTAAACTATCCTAACTAAAATACAACAACTCCCTTTCGTTGAAGACATGGTTACACTTAATATGTGTAACATGCCTTTAAACCCCTAGGTTTACCTAGTGGACGATTTATAGTCTCGTGAGGGTTTACAAGAGTTATACCCACAAAACCTAAATTCCAACTTCAAAAATTCCAGAGCACATGCATCCAAAGAGCTACAAAGACATAAAGTTTTTGCACAATAACAATAAGGAGTTAGAAGTATAAAGAACATTATTCTCATGCCTAACTCTTAAGTTAGGAGAACACCACCAAATGAAAGAATCCATCCCCAAGAACGATTGAATGACTTCTGCTTCACCAATAGAGTTTTATGAAATTGACACTCAAAAGACGCACTTTATGGTTCTCATGTGTGTAGGAGGGAGTGAAGATAGAAATCCTGCACACGTTGAATGGTGGGAAGGAAAATGAACCTTCTGAATTATATGTAGATGTTATCCCATAGAGACGTGGGACGAAAAAGAACCCTTTTTTTTTTCTCCGATGACCTCTAAGAAAGGATTTCAACCACTAACTCTTTTTCTCAATTCCTTGTTGCTTGAAACTTCTTTATAGATTTCTTCTTCCACACGACCTTACTGAATGAATACAAAAACAAATATACTAAAGCAATGATAAATATTTTTTTCTTTTTTAATACAAACTAGAAATAAATAAAATGAACAATGCAACTACTATGACCGTGGGATAAGGACTTTACCACTTGATTCTTCACAACTTGTATTGTCTCGATATCATAAACTTCACTAACTCTCATCTTTTGATTTCTTTCACCCTTTTACATAAGTCTTCAACGTGTCTATATAATTCTGCTTATTGTATTGTTGCTTAACTTGAATATGAGATTTGTCATTTCTTGTACCGTTGTTTGTAAACCTTGAACGTCTTCAACTTTCCTTCAATTTTTTGATGCTCCGCTTGTTGATGATAATGGTGTTTCTATGGACCTGTTGTTGTCGAGATAATGGTGCCAGCTGCAAACAAGACTACAAGATAGAGTTAGCAATTCTGATGACACCCCCATGATTGATATAAATAACACTCAAAAGATCAAAAAGTAATGCTGAAATTGGTTCGAAGTTGGGTATCTCATCATATTACCCGTAATTTGCGCAGATGAAATACTCTAAATAGACAATTGAAGGTTTGGTGCCTCACTCATGGGTAATGAATGATCAGCTTCTCTAATATTGTACTCTCAGCTCTAGCCTCTCAAAACTAAGCAACCCGAATGTAGTTCTCCAATACTTCTAATTTCAGTTATTTCCGTTAGAAATCTGTATGTAAACTTATCTAGAAGTATACTAATTGACTCTAAAACATCTAAAAGTTGGAGGTTTTCATGCAAATATGTACAAAAGGTTTAAAAAATTACCTACAAAAGTAAAAACACTTATTAAAAACTAAAAAGTCTATATGCAAATACTCCCCCACACTTAAACTTTACATTATCCTCAATGTCAATTGACTCCTCCAATTTAAAATCAAGATGGGAAATCAAATATTTATATGCAAACTAGAAATTAAAAGCAAAATATAGAAATACAAAACCAATGGGTTTCCTCCCATTCAACGTTTAGTTTAACGTCCTTGTCCTGGTTAGCGCCCATAAACCAACAATCTGAATATTTGGGGATCCATCCAGATAACAATCTGCATTTCTAATAATAGCTTCACAAAAACGTTATCATAAGATGTAAATATTGAAACTGCTACTTTATGGAAGTTTCTCCCATACTTAGTCTTTTCTATACTTGGAAGTGTATAAAGAACATAGAATGCATGAACTTCTTTGGGTTCCTCTTGGTGAACCTGCACAGTGTTAGAATCAAATACATCTAGTGGTAGATAGTTAGAAGAAAAATAATTCTTAAGGATTTTTGTAGCATATATACTCAACCTTAAGTGATCTAGCTCCTTAACAATTGGAGCAACCTTTTGGGGAACTATTTCGATTGGGGGAGGATCAAAAGATATTGAAATATGCGAAGGATTAAACAAACCTTTTACGCGATCCTCATCATTCTTATATAACATTAATAAATTATTTACCTCATATGTGTCGTGGTTCTCTATCAAACTTTTTGAAAGCCATTCTTCACTAGTGGAGAATGGACATTTTAGAACTGACTGGGCCTTTCATAAAAGAACCGACTTGGTCCGAGCCCAGGCTGGCTCTGTTGGAGTCTGTTCTTTTACAAGTAAAAATGCGGAGAAAATAAAGCTTGTCGGTTATCTGACCTATTATGAACACTTAAAATTATATAATTTTACCCTTGGAGGAGTACATTTAGAAAGAACTGATAGGGTTCAAGCTTTCCATAGGATAAATATTTGGCATAACCTCGATAACATCGATGAGTAGATGTATTTCTCTCTCATTTCTAAATCACTTTTTTTTCGGATCTCTTCTTATCCCTAAAAATGTTTCTTATTCTAAAAAGAAAAAACCAAAATCAATTTCTATTTAAAAATAAAAAACCCAAAAAGGATCTCATTTTACTTTCTCGTCATATTGTGGTCGATTAGTGTTTGATCGATGTGTAAATGGTTTATTGTTGTTATTTTGTTCAAACTGTTAAACCATAAGTTTTGTAAATTTTGGATTTAGGGTTTCTGTTATTATTCCTCGTTGATTCCAAAACCCTCAAAAGAGATGGTAATTTTCAGATCTTTTACTTTACAAACTCGTATCCGATGAACAACTTTAATTGATTTGGAAATTGTTTGTTAGATCTCTGGCTTCAGCTGTTTTCTTCCATTCCATATACATTTCGTTTTCTGGGTTTATATTTTTGTATATATTTTTGGTTTTTAGCTCTTTGCTTCAGCTGTTTACTTCGTGCTGACATTGAGTAATTATATTTTGGTTCAATCTTTGTATGTTTTTTTGATAGATAAGATGGGGTATGAGGCTGCAACTGTTCTACGAGATAAAGATATTCTAATTATTCTCTCTGGGAAACATGTGTATCCTTTTTTTTATATAATAACTTCCACTTTTGTTAACAAGATGTTATCTTTGGGTAGATTTTAAGTTGTAATTTTGTTAATTGATAGAAATGAACTTAATTTAGATTTGCAGAAACTTTTGTTTTACAATGACTGCAAGGAGACCAGGTTTGATTGCTTTGTTTGATGTTGATGGTACACTTATAGATCCAAGAAAGGTATATACATTTTTATGAATTTGATAGATTGATTCTTCATTGATTATCCTTATTTTTAATACTTAAACTGTAATGGATTGATCTAATGTTTTTCTTATTATTTAAATGCCAATTGAACAACAAAAAACGGAAGCAGCTCTTATAATCCAGAGGCTTTTCATTTATATTTTTAACTGATTTTCCAGTGCCTATTGCTGCTGCTGCACACGGCATAGTCTAGTCCCTTGCAGATTACTTTTTCTAGAGCATCTTTTTTCTTTCTAGTCTGAATTTATGTCGACGGCCGGACTTATCTATATATTATGGATATGTGTTGGACAACATTCTGATGCATCAAAATAGGTCAGTTCCTTACTTATTTACACATGTAAAATTAATTTCATTGATCGAATTGGGAATTTTTTGTTCAGGCTTGTTGTTTTCAACTTGGGTTACCTTCCAGGAGGTGACAAAGTAATAATTACAGTGCCAGAAAATACATCACAAGCTTTGGAATCTTCATGTAGGATGATAGGACCTGGTGGACTAATCAATATCATGGTTTGTATGGGACACCTTGGTGGAAGGTAATAATTATGCTACAGATATATGTTGTATTGATTTGTATAACATTGTTTGTTGACATGACAAAGCACACCCATGTTGATTTTGTTTCCCTTTGGACTTGCTTAAGTCCACAAGTCAATCCAGAAAGAGGGTCTATGATTTAAAAAAAACAACGTATATTGACTATTCTTCATGGAATAATATAAGAAGTGGCCATGTTAAGGTGAGTGACCTCATTGCTGATCATGTCTTTGTGCACCTTAATTGTTGTTCAATAAACCGTTTTTTTTTATATTTTACTTTCAAAACCTCCCAATTCAATATTTCTTCATTGTTTGGGACTTTCTTGATCTGTATCACTTGGAAAAAACGAGTTGTTGTTACAAGTACTAACTTGCTGAAACTATAACTTGAGAGTTGTCACTATGTTCATTTTGTATTTTATACAAGCTAACGTATTTGTTCTTGCATCCAAAACTATAGATTCTCGGGACACTATTTATTATACTAAAATATGAATATCTTTCATGTTTGTTCTCAGGGAGGAATATGAGACAATCCAATCCTTTTCTTCTGGATTACCACCTGAGAGTCGGGTTTGCTGTAAGTTTGAAATGTTAAATCCGACCATTGGCTCAGTTCTTTTATTATTATTCAAGAAATGAATATATGTTTCCTGTATGCTATTATCTACAAAGAAAAATAGGGTCTTACAAGCTTCACTTTGACCTTGTATACAATGATCCCTGGTTAATGTTTCCTTTTTTTATTGCGCTTGCACATATTATCGTTTTGAGCATGTATAGGGTCTAATTTGTTAATGTGACATCCCCCCCAAACCAGATCTCATTTTACTTTTTCGTCATATTGTGGCCGATTAATGTTTGATCGATGTGTAAATGGTCAATTGTTGTTATTTTGTTCAAACTGTTAAACCATAAGTTTTTGTAAATTTTGGATTTAGGTTTTCTGTTATTATTCCTTGATGATTCCAAAACCCTCAAAAGAGATGGTAATTTTTAGATCTTTCACTTTACAAACTCGTATCCAATGAACAACTTTAATTAATTTGGAAATTGTTTGTTAGATCTCCGGCTTCAGCTGTTTTCTTCCATTCCATATACATTTCGTTTTCTGGGTTCGTATTTTTGTGTCAATTTTTGGTTTTTGCCTCTTTGCTTCAGCTGTTTACTTCGTGTTGACATTGAGTAATTATATTTTGGTTCAATCTTTGTATGTTTTTTTGATAGATAAGATGGGGGTATGAGGCTGCAACTGTTCCACGAGATAAAGATATTCTACTTATTCCATCTAGAAAACATGTGTATCCTTTTTTTTTAATAATAAATTCCAGTTTTCTTAACAAGATGTTGTCTCTGGGTAGATTTTAGGTTGTATTTTTTTCTAATTGATAGAATTGAACTCAATTTTGATTTGCAGAAACTTTTGTTTTACAATGAATGCAAGGAGACTAGGTTTGATTGCTTTGTTTGATGTTGATGATACACTTATAGATCCAAGAAAGGTATATACATTTATATGAATTTGATAGATTGATTCTTCATTGATTATACTTATTTTTAATACTTAAACTGTAATAGATTGATCAAATGTTTTTCTTATTCTTTGAATGCCAATTGAAACAACAAAAAATGGAAGCAGCTCTTATAATCTAGAGGATATTCATTTATATTTGTAACTGATTTTCCAGTGCCTATTGTTGTTGCTACACACGGTATAGTTTAGTCCCTTGCGGATTCTTTTTTCTAGAGCATCTCTTTCCTTTCTAGTCTGAATTTTAATCGACGGTCATACTTATCTATATATTATGGATATGTGTTGGACAACATTCTCATGCATCAAAATAGATCACTGCCTTACTTCTTTACACATATAAAATGATTTCAATGATTGAATTGGGCATTTGTTGTTCAGGCTTGTTGTTTTCAACTTGGATTATCTTCCAGTATGTGACAAAGCGATAACTACAGTACCAAAAAAGACATCACAAGCTTTGGAATCTTCATGTAGGATGATCGGACCTGATTGAATAATCAGTGTCATGGTTTATATAGGACACCTTGGTGGAAGGTAATAATTCTGCTACAAATATATGGTGTATTTCTTTGCATAACATTTTTTGTTGACATGGAAAAGCACACCCATGTTGATTTTATTGCCCTTTGGACTTGCTTAAGCCAACAAGTCAATCCAGAAAGACGGTCTATGATTTAAAAATAAAACCTTCTTCATGGAATAATTTAAGAAGTGGCCATGTTAAGGTGAGTGACCTCATTGCTGATCATGGCTTTGTGCACCTTAATTGTTGTTCAATAAACCTTTTTTTTGATATTTTACTTTCAAAACCTCCCAAATCAATATTTCTTTATTATATGGGACTTTCTTGATCTGTATCACTTGGAAAAAACGAGTTGTTGTTAAAAGTATTAACTTACTGAAACTATAACATGAGAGTTGTCAATATGTTCATTTTGTCTTTTATACAAGCTAACATATTTGTTCTTGCATCCAAAACTATAGATTCTCAGGACACTATTTATTATGTTAAAATATGAATATCATTCATGTTTGTTCTCAGGGAGGAGAATGAGACAATCCAATCCTTTGCTTCTGGATTACCATGTGAGAGTCAGGTTTGTTGTAAGTTTGAAATGTTAAATCCGACCATTGGTTTAGTTCTTTTATTGTTATTCAAGAAATGAATATATGTTTCTTGTATGTTATTCTAAAAACAAAAATAGGGTCTTACAAGCTTCACTTTGACCTTGCATACAACGTTCCCTGGTTAATGTTTCCTTTTTTACCGTGTTTGCACTCTTATTATCTGGTTCAACAACTTGGGGAGTACTTGTTATCTTGTAAGATCTGCAGTTCGGGTGCATCAACAATATCGCAGACGGGTTTAGTTAGAATGTTGCACCTTTGAGGTTGAATAATTTAGCACGTTTGATGCTCTGTTTACATACTACTCATGTTTAGGATGGTTCCCTGCTTCTCTTTTTGGGGCATTTAGTCAATCCATCTGTACTACTTTAGTGAAGATTGTGTGTTTTATTCCTCCTCCTTTATTTCTCCCGGATCTTTATGATTTCTAATTTGGATGCCTTCTTTTCTCGAAATTTCAGGGAACAACGCGCCCACTCATGATCATGTTCTGCTGGACGAAGTTGGGTTTCATCCTTATCGAGCCATGGTGAGGTAACATATGTTGCTTGTGTTCTAGTTTACTAAACTTCCCAAACTTGATCTTTGAAGGGTTTTTAATAGTTATAAATGAATGAAGCCATAAATTGGTATAATTCTGTTGCTTGTGTTCTAATTTACTAAACTTCCCAAACTTTATCCTTAAAGGGTTTTCAACAGTTATAACTGAGTGAAGCAATAGATTGGTATAAATCTGAATGAAGCAGTTGCCATAAACAATTGATATAAATTTGATATTAATTTTTTGTAATTGGTTGTATTATGATACTTTTTAGATTTTTATAATGTTTTGTAAATGAATTTGAAAATATAATGAAATCAATTGTTAATATAATGTTCATTCAATTTCTTATTTTTATTTTATTTTAATTTGTGATTCAGTTGAATTAGCTTTAGATTCAGCTGAATCACTTTTCATTTTCTTATAAAATAAAATCAAAATATAGGTTGAACTCTGACCGAGCCACTGTAGAACGAATAAAGTTTGTTCTTCATTTTTAAAAGTAAGGCCCAGATGGAATCCGACCTATTTGAAATAATAAGACAAAACTAGAACTGACTATGGGTCTGATGGAATCCGTTCTTTCACTCGCTTTTAAAACCTGTTCTGTCAGTGCTTTTTTGTCCATTCTCAACTAGTGCTTTATCGCTTTCTGCTTCAATCGAAATGTCAGCATCATTATAATCCTTGGCAATCTCAACTGGGTCTTTCACGAAATTAATCAATTTGGTTTCATTCTCAATCACCATCTCTTCAACACTCTCCTCGTCGAAATCGAATTCCGCTCTAAGGAGATCCTCTTCATTGTAACCCACAGGATAATCGGTATGAGTCTCTTCAGAAGAAATAACCGGGTCTTCTACTTGCAAGTCAACTGGACTAAAATAATTATAATCCATATATTCTTTATAACGTTGATATGCGTTTGAGTATGTTACCCTGTTTATAACAATGGTTCTATAATACCAAGGCTCCTCCTTTTGAATAGGAGAATGATCATTATTCTGATATGAATTTGGAATAAATTTATCATCATTGCAAGGAATTTCCAAAGGTCGTTCATCTTTATAATAGTCTTAATTGTTCTTAGGAATTTTAGAACTGTTTTGGTTTTGAAGCCATACTTCTTCCTCATCCCTATCTTTACCTAGTTGAGCAATTTGTTCGTATAATTTCTCCGAATTCCTTTGAATTTCTTGATGTGACTCTTACCAATTCTATTGTTGCTGATGTTGTTGTTGCAATCCATCTAGCTTTCGACTGTGCTTATCTTGTTGTTGAATAAATTGCTCCATTAGCCTTTGGAGTTCGTCTAACTTTGCACAAGCAGAATCTTTGGTTTCATCTCAACAAGCATCATGAATTGAACGCTTACCATCAGACTCAACTCCAGCTCCAACCATAGCTTCAGTACCAGCCCAAGGACAAGCTATGCTCCACATCCCATACAAAGCTCTATAGTAACAATGGCATAAACTAAAGCAGGCTTCAATATTATTAAATTTTCCCTTTTATGATAATCCTCTGACGGTCAGGAACTCCACTCTCTCCAGGGAACATGTCAATCAAAGAGTTACAACCTTGATGAGATCTTAAACTTCTCAAAGTCACCATGAAAAGGTATCTTCACTACTCAACTGGTACACTCTTTGTTACACTATTGTTCTTTATATCAACGTCAGTAGAAGCATTATCCTCAACAAGTATGCGAGGGGAAGTCCGCTCATGATTTTCAGAATGGGAAGGGATATTATCTACGTTAGGATAAATGGTAACTCTCATCCCTTCATTCATAAGCTCAGCTCTTTGATTTCGGTCATTCTCCCTCTAAAAGTAGAGAGGTTATAGGCATATTAGGTTCGAACATCTCAAACAAAAAATTCTTAAGCATGAATCATAAAACCACATTATACATACTCATAAATGTCATATACATTCATTATGAAGTAATGTATGAAGTATTATATGGTCCAAACCATTTACAAGACGTTTCACAAAAATAGAGTCAGGAACCGTTTATATTACCTCCTGGAAACTCTGAAGCTGGAGATAATTGGTAAGGAATCTTGGAAAAATTATTATGTCAAAAGTTCCGTATAGATATATACAACAACATACCAAAAGGGCGCTTTAATCGGATAACTGATCTAAGAGTTATGGACGAAACGGTGGGCGACATCATGTCTGAAAAATGTCAAAATTTTCTTGGATACTTCCTGAATTCTACTGTTGGGTCATTTTGACGCCTCAAACAAGCTCAAAACCTATAATTTTCATACTAGGATATAGGAAATTGTTTGCTAGTAAGGATAGATGGGTTCATAATCAAAAACGGAGGTCGTATGAAGATTCTACAACGTTTTTCCTAACACTATACTTCTGAAATTTCTAGTGACGAAAATCTATACAATTATTTGTAAATTTGAGCATGGTATGCTTAATATGAGAATTTTTTAGAGTTTACATATTCTACCATGATCATAAGGAGTAGAAACATACTTGAGACGGGTCCAAGCTAATGGAGGAGTCTGGCGTTACTCCATTGCTTACTTCTCTATCGATAGCAGTAGATTCAGATTTCTTCACAAAGTCCTTCAGTATGGGACGCTACTTATAACTCTTCATCCACCAACTTATCTTCGTCCTTCATATTTACGATATCTCCCGAAGCCTTGGAAACATCAACATGGTCAACATGAGTATTCTGACTCACAGGCTACAAAATATACCATGAGAATGGGGACTGTCAGGAGCGACATGAATAATATCCACTCGAAGGCACACAACACGTACATTCTGAAAGAAATAAGCCAATTATTCAAGTCATAATAGTCATGCTTTGAGTTAAGAAGATTAAAGAAGAATGGCTTTGCATTCTCAATAACCCATACGACAACGATGGATTCAACTTCAATTCAGATACTCGTCCCAGTCCTAGCACTTCAACGACAACAATGACGACTCTAACTATCGTGACTTCCCTTGTTCTGCCAAGTTCCTGGAAGCATAGACCTATGACGATACTATAAAATTATATTCTGTCTGGTAGAGGATCCAAACAAGCTATACTTGGGGACTGAAGGCTCCTTCACTTTTGAAGATTCAACACAGTCATATCCTTCAACCAGAAGGTCTGATCAGCAACGGTACCAGCAAAAAAATCATATATATCATAACTCATATCCTCACGATAAGGTAACACCCGTACACTCATGTGTCCTATTTTCGCCTCATCTACAATAGAGCCTTATCACTTGAGGAAGGATAAATCCAGGGGATAACTCATTACACCTTTCAAGAGAACATGAAACCTCAATACCCTTTAAGTAGGCACTTGAAGTACATGCAACATAATTCACCGTGGATGTCGTGAACCCATTCAACAAGTAACACTCTGTCTAGTAAATAAAGTCGTTATGCACTTGGGTACTTGATCTGTTAGAAAATAAATCAATTGAAGTCCGTTCCAACCAAATTAATCCATAAAATCAAGTCAATGAAATATCAAAGTCATCAAAAAAACCTCTCTACATCAGTACCCCACATGACTAGGAAGCCTCCTCCTTTAACCTGATTTATCAAAAATGGTGACTTCACTCTTATTGCTGATACTTACTTCAACCACATGATTCTACTGCTGGACATGCACCAAACTTGGAATTCTCAAAGTGATGCCTTTTAGTCCTCTTATTCTTCAAGCAAACCCTTATGGATAATACGAACATCCAATGGCAGTGGTTACCTCGGATTCATGCTTCTTCTCTCAACTTCTAGAATATTGGTTTAAAAGTTGCTGGTCAGAGATCCAGTAATATGCTCACCATGTAGAAAATCGCACACCTTTTCCTCCTGTACATGTCATTTCCTATGGTACCTATCGTACTCCTCTAGTACCTGTACTCTTCTGGTACGTGTCCTGTCTTCTGGTACTTGTCATGCCCTCTGGTACTCTTCTGGTACATGTCCTTTTCTCTGGTACTTGTACTTTCTTCTGGTACTTTCCTTGCCTCTCACAACGCCACCTTCCAGCACCAGCTCGGTCCGCTCCTCTATCTTTGTTGATACTCCCATCATTACTTTTTTATTTTACCAATTCAGAAATCAGCAACAATTAGTAAAGAACGGGTCAAAGCATCCTTCACAAGAAGTGTTAATCTATGTCTCTTCTATTACATACCCGAAGGGCACGTCAATCGGCTCTTACACTAAAGTCTACAACATCTGAAAATTCACACGGTATTAATAATCACAAATGTTTACGTATGGTTGGATGACCTAGCAAACTCTGAATCGAGTGATTCTTTTTGTATATTATATCTTGATATCTTGGCTTCAAAAGTTGGGCTCAAACATGAAAATCCAACAACATATGAAACTTCAACAGCTTCTGGAGTGGATGGTGTACAAAATAGGGTTTCCAGGCGGGATTTAGAAGACTCAGCTTTACAGAGACCTCATCTTCCCGTGGAATCTCATCTTCTCAGTGCTTCCGTTAATACAATATCACACCATTGGATATTCTAAAATTAAATAATTAATACGTTCAAGTCTACGACAAGAGCACTGGAGTCCACCGCCAGCCTCACCTGTTGTTCTGATATACCATCTGCTTCTTCTGACGGTTTCCAATATTTCCAACTTTGCTGCTATTAACTACCAATCAAAGCATCGTCTTCGAGTGTCATGTTTCTCATCTACTACCGCCTTGCTGATGCTATCATTAGTACTTGATTGTTGCATACTCAAAACCTAATCAGGCACCGATGCCTACTACTTGCTCCCAAGAACGTTTAAATCTAAGGCCCAACGCTGCATAAAAGGCATTTCCCGGAGGAGACAAAGCTAACAATACTTCTTGCTGGACACATACCCGAAGAATCGATCCAGCTGACTTGATCCTCTATTTGGGATGAAGCGGATCTGTTTCAAAAAAATAGAAAAACTGACCATATCTCCTTTCTACACGGGCAAGCTAGCATTCTTTACAAGAACGTGGACATCTATTAATCCCAACCATGGTTAATGCTAAGGGGCACATATCTCAATCTCGGAGAAGCATGAGCTAAGTACATCTTCTTATATTTTTAAAGTTTTAACTATGCATATATATTTCCTATAAGCATATTGTCACCATCTAGTGCTTACTGCGCAACATTAATGTTCCTCACTAAGCATGGGACTTAATATAGATGGTGATTTTTTGACAAGGGTTAGAATTATAAAATCACCCTTATGCCTAGTTGTAGGAACCTAGAAGTAACTATTGTTTTAGGGTGAAAACAAATGTACTGCAAAATGGTACTTTCAAGTAGGTTCGATAGATCAAGCTCGAACAAGACGAGCCTAAACCAATAAATGGTAGTTCACGTCCTTCTTCGATTACAAAGATGGAAAGGATTTGGGTAGGTCTAAGGGTAGGGAAGCAAAGAAGGTTGAGAAATATCAGTAGTGTGTGAAGAATAATGGATTTTCCGTAGAGGAATCGCTGATTCTGTAGGTTTTGGTTTCTTCAAATTGATTGTGTGGTTGTCTCGTTCTGTCTTGTTCATCTATTTATAGTTTGAAGAAGACCCACTGATATTCTCGTAAGTTATGGAAGTTAGGGAGAGATGGAGAAGTGATGATTCTGAAGATTGTAGTGGGGTGGTGCCTGGAAAGTAAGGAAGACCTATCTGACCACTACTCCTCATCCTCTCAACTGCTCTGTAACCGCTCACTTCTTGTTACCTTCTTATTTGTGGGGGTTGTGTCACCACCCACGATGTCGTAGACCGGCAGACCAATACCCCAGTGAGAATCCCCCCATGTTGTATTTTATATCTCGTGGAAATAGTGGAGTTATAAACCACTATGGTTTTGATTAAGTCAAGTCAAGTCAAATGACTTGCTAAGTCAGTTAGGTAAGTTGTGCGACTCACTTGATTGATAGCCAGACTGACTAGTGTCGAGTCTTGGAATTTTAGTGGTCATGTACTTTTTTGAAAAATAACATGGCATATTAAGCATTAGCTTAGAAGCGACTTATCGCAAGTCTGAGAAGCTTTTGAGGCCAAATATTGTAGAGGGCTCCTCGAGCAAGGAGACTTGTTGGAATTCATATAAGACTCAATGTAGGACCTATATTGAGAAGAAAATCATAGTTTTGAAGAAAGTAGCTAGCAAAGCCAATACTAGCTACTTAGCGCAAATAAGAAGGCGCTAACTCTCTTAATCGTAAAAGGCTATTGTGCTAACGTCTCAAGAGTAAGACCAATATGCGTAATTTCTAGTAAATATAAATTGCACTATAGTTAGAAAGATAGTGTCAGGGAGGTTTGAAGTTAGCACCTCAATTAGATATTATTGTTAGCATTAGGGTTAATGCGCTTGTGGCTAAGTCACTAAGTATGCCATGTTAATCCAAAGACGCGTTATGCATGAACGTCACTTAGGGATGCATTGGCTACTAGCCAAGGCTAGTAGAGACGCCAAGGATGCAAGGCTAGCATTGATGCTGGGGAGCTAGGGGTGTCGTGGAGGAGTTAAGGACGTCAGCGCTAGTAACAAGGGCGTTAGCGCTAGGAGCAAGGGCGTCATCCAAGCAAGGGCGTCATCCAAGCAAGGGAGTTAGTGGTAGGAGCAAGGGAGTTAGTGCTAGGAGCAAGGGAGTCAGCCAAGCAAGGGCGTTAGCGCTAGGAGCTAGCACTGTTGTCGCTAGAATTTGAGTTAGCACTTTGGTGCTAGGGTTCAGGTGCCAAGCTGACAATATGTGGGCTAAGGCCTTATTAGGATAAAATGTACTAGCTAAAACCATTTTTGGTTAGGTAGCGCCTCATAGGAGCTAAGGTTTAGCGCTAGAAAAGTTAACGCTTTTAGCGCTATTGTGGCTAACGCTTTTAGTGTTAAGCTATAATGTATTTCAGGGTTTAAGCATTAGATATTCCCGAGTTTAATAGATGTTGCTAGAACATCAATGCATATTCGATACCAGTTCAAGGAATTCAGTAGTGGAATTTATGCGACTTGAGACTAATTCGATATAGCATGGATATCATGAGTGTTGATAAGGATACAAGGCCAATTTAGAATATTTAGATAGAATCTGTGTTCTCAATTCGCTTGTGGAATATAAATAGAAGTACAGTACTCTATATCAAGCATATGTGCATAAATATGCACATATATGTTCTTGTTGCTTAGTAGAGGGCAACTTGAAAATTCTAGCCCTTGTCAAAAACTCACCATCTATATTAAGTCACGTGCTTAGAGAGGAACAGTTATGTTGCACAGTAAGCACGAGACGGTGACAATATGCTTTTAATAATTATGTATGCACAATTTTAATTTTAAGAGTAAAGGAAGATATACTTAGCTCCTGGGGTATTGAGATATGCACCCCTTAGCGTCAAATTTGGTTGTAAACTTTTCCCTGCTTGGAATATACTTATTTCCACGGGCGGGAAGAAAAAAAGCCGGTGCGGCTAGGAAACAAGGGAGCTAGCGGCACTTTTCTTCCCTTTTCTAGGTTTCCTAATTTAACAAGGACTCTTCAAGTTGGCACCTATATATATGCCTTTTCCCCTTTTTTTTACGTGACTTTCTATTTTCTTCTTTATATTTTCTTTCGCTGAGTAGAAGAAAGTGCTGGTAGCCATTGTTTGTGGACGCATTAGTTCGAGCAGGTCCATTCTCGAGTACACGACAACAAGGAAAAATCGTTCCTCGAGCAAGCGTCGTGCGCTAGGAGCAAAGGTAGGTGTGTCTCTCATTTTCCTCTATTTTTTAATGTTATTATGGCTTTTTTATTGTAAACCCTATTTATTTATTTTTTCAACTAGGACTATATATTTTCTTTTGAAAGCCATCAACTTTTAGAAAACTATGGTTTCAATCTTCTTTTGATATAGGGAGAACTTGAATACATTGCAGATGACTAATAAGCATGATAATGATGTTGGCACATCTTCTGGTCAGAATAGAGAAGACATTTTTGATGATATATTTCTTGAGAGCGTACCTAATTTTCATGATAAGTTTCAGGAGTATATTTCTGTTCCTGGTTTTATTGGTAACTTTATTCCCAAGTCAGAGAAGTATGCTGTAACACCCGCAATTATCTCATGAAGCTTACTTAGGGACGCGTCATGGCCTGGGTTGAAGCTTCACCCTAAGCTTATAAAGCTTGCTTAGGATTGTATCAGGGTGTGGATGAATGTCACGTATCCTCCTTATATTCACTTTTATAAATGCAAATAAAACATATATGTGGAGGAGTTGTTGGTTGAAAATCGATGATGCTTAGCTTGGCTTTGCAGAAAGCGGATTTGCCTTTGCAATGCTAACTAGAAAGCGGATTAGCCTAGAGGCGCCAACCAGTTAGCGGATTAACCTAGAGGCGCCAACCAGTTGGCGTTTTTTCCTAAGTGCAGTCGATGGATATCATTTTCCTTTCTTATATTTATTTGTAGAAATGCGAAAAAAACATATATAGGGAGGGAGCTTTGCTTGAATGTGCATGAGCGATAAAGCACATATATATGCGATGTGGCCTATACGTTGGAGCATACTTGATTCTTAAGCATCAATATGGTTGTAGATTAACCGATGAAGCTTGAATGTGCATGAGCGGTAATGCACATATAAGTACGCGATGTGGCCAATATGTTGGAGCATACTTGATGCATAAGCATCAATATGCTTGTAGCTTAACCGATGAAGCTTGAATGCGCATGAGCGGTAATGCACATATATATGCGATGTGGCCTATACGTTGGAGCATACTTGATGCTAAAGCATCAATATGCATATAGCTTAGCCTATAAAGCTTGAATTATGCGAAAGCATCATTCAATCGTGCTACGTGCTTGAGAATGCATATTTGCATAATAAATAGAGATAGTTATGCACAAATCTAGTGCATACCTTGCGAAAGTCCTTCGGCCTATACGATCTAGGCTTTTCTTGGCCTTTGGCCTTGCGATGAAGTTGGAATCGAAGTTGACCTTGCCTTAATAGGCTTAAGTTGCTTGTTCCTTTCGAATTCACCTTTTGATGAACTAAGGTCATGCTTGATCCCTTCAAGGTACGGGTTGGGTACGTAGGCAGCCGTAATACAATACATTGAGGTGCAGCACCTTGTCGCTCATATCATCTAATTTAGAGGTGACTGCAACATTATGGTAACTCGTATCATCAAGATTGGCAATGCTAAGTCAAGAGATGATTGTTGCCACAGTTGATGAGGTAGTTGCAATTCCATTTGATGGATGTTCATACTTCCTATCAAGCTATTCGGTATGAACGAAATATGTTTGGTTGCTGCACTCTTTGCAAGAGCAAGATCAGTGCATACACCCAGTGCTTAGTCGAAGCAGAGTTGATGAAGCGAAAAATAGGACTGAAATGGCTTAGGTGCTAGTCCAAGGCATGAGTTAGGCATGGACAATGCTCGAAAGTATGTGATGCTTGGCAAAGGCTTTCACCATTCTCTTTTATGGCCTTGCACCCTTAACAGAACAAGGGTGAGGTGGAACGGTATAAACGTAGCTTGAATGATGTGGGAACTACGTTTCGAGTATAATTCTTACAAGGCATGCTTGGAAAGAAAAAATCTACCTGCACTTTCCAGCGAGAATTTAAGCTCTAAGGTCAGGTTACGATCTTTTAATCGCGCATCAGGGAGTTCTGGCCTGCCCAGCGCAAAGCACTGGAGGCGGAATTTTCTGGTCTGTGACATATGCTATCCCTCAGAGTGTTGTTCCTAAGACCGTCCTGAGACTTCGCTTTCAGAGGAGAGATTATTTACCTTCTTCTGTCGAGTTCAAGACACATGAAACACCTATGAAAAATTGGATAGGATGGTGTAAAGTGATGCTGAGTGACCCTTCAGTGGTTAAGGTCTTGAAAGAAGCTGGAATATTTCATGTCGTAAGGATGTCTGATCATCTACAGGTCTTCAAGGATGTTGAAGGTCTTTTGACTTTTGCTTCATGTTGGTGTGGACCAACTCATATTGCTATATGCGCCTGGGGTGAACTAACAATTATTCAGGAGCACATAGTTAGTTTGTTGCAACTTCCAGTTTTTGGGACTCGTCCTGTCAAAAATTCTGCCAGGGAGAAGAAAATGATCATAACTTTAGAGAGGAAGATAAAAGAAATCCAATAAGGTAGAGTCTGAAATGGTGTGTATTATGTGAAGTGGATTGATCATTGGTAGAATGGTGAGGACAATACCGGTGATCCCTCTTTTAGTGACCCTTTAACCATTGTTGCGTTTCTGGCACTCTGCTTGTCTAGGGACATATTTGAAGACTTTCCTATTGGAAATTTGAAGCTCCAGTTGTCCCTCTGGCGGTAGCACTGGCTGGTGGTGAGTGTCTCCCTCTTGGTAAATTATTCCTTGGTTATTTGTATTCTCATTTAGATTCATTGGATCGTGACATGAAGACTTCTAACGGTTTTATGAAGATTGATTCTTGTGTTCATACCACGTTTCTCCAAGCATGGTTATGGGAGCATTTCCAAAATATGCTCCTTATCAAAGCCTCTAAATTTTTGAGAGAGGAGTTGAATATGCAAGGATCTGTCATTGGTATAAGAGGAATATTACCTCTGTAGATTTGATTGATCTGATAGATCTCCAAAGTGAGTGAATTTCAGCCCTTGGGATTCTGATCACGGGCATATACTTTCATCTGCTAATTTTTCCAAAGAGGTCGAAGAGGTTCTTTGTTCGGGCCCAAATAAAGAAGCTAATGCCTTTTCTTCTGGACAGAATGCATTCATGAACAGCTTCACCACAGGTTACATCCTTGATCTTCGTTCATAAGGTTATTCAGTGCAAGCATATAACGTCGATCGTGCGGCTCATCAGATGAGCTTCGACCAAGAAGTACCTCGTAGTCATAGTGTAGCTCCGTATATCGTAGAGTTGAAGAAGAGATTGGATGTTTGTCTCACTGAGGGAATAAGCATTCCTTTCCTCATTCGGGGAAGAAAACCTCGGATATTAGCTATGTATGCACGCTTCTGGAATGATGAGAGGAGATGCTTCAAAGAATTTCTTTCGGGGTCTCCAATAATGAATGGCGCTCCCTCTAAAGAGGACAAGGCTCGATGTCTCAATTTGCAAAGATCATCTAAGGACAAGTGGAAGCTAATTATTGACGCGTCTCAGGAGGTAAGGGTCTTTTCTTTAACTTCTCAATTATGGAAACATGACTTTTATGATTCTTTTCTTTCGCCCTTTCTGCTAGACTCGTGTTGTTCGTCCTCAGATGAACGTTGCTTCTGTTGCTGTGAGTAGTCCCCAGTCTAGAAAGCAAGGTCCAAGGATGATTCTCCCTGGAAGTAAAATCGGCCCTCGCAAGAATGTAAGTATTCCACCTGTCATTCTCAATTTCTTGTGTGTTTATATTTTATAATATACATATTTTTTTGTCTTAATGTAGCATGTGAGCATGAGTGTTTGCATCGATTCTAGTGATGCTCTCGAAGCTTCGGGGGAGACCATAAGCATGGAAGGAGAATATGAGTATGCGAAGGAAGAGCTTGAAGAAACATCTCGTACTGAAGAAATCCGTGAAGAACCCGAATCCGATACTATTGATGATGAAGCAAGTACTAAAAGTGAAATGGTATTTAACTCTTCCGCTAACTTGAATCCTCCTAAAGTAAGTTCTACCCTCCTTGTAATAGTAATAAGCCATGTAGACCTCTTGAATGTCTTATATAAGCATAATTTTGCTTGAAATTTGCAAAGTATTGGCAAATTTTCGTCGTCAGAAAATTTCAGAAGTATAGTGCTTGGGAAAAACGCCATAGAATCTTCATACGACCTCCATTTTGGATGATGGAACCCTCTATTCTTATTACAAAATAATTTCCTACAAAACGACCAAACAGTAAAAATCTTGGTTTTGAGCTTATTTGGGGCGTCAAAACGACTGAACAGTAGAACTCAGGAAGTATCCAGGAAAATCCTGACCGTTTCAGATTTGACTTCGCTAGCCGTTTTTGCCATAACTCTTAGCTCACTTGCCCAATTGTTACACACTTTTAACATGTTGTAGTAGACTTCAATATGAAACTCTTGATATAAGAACCATGCTCAGATTCATCACCAATTGCTGCCAGATCTAGAGTTTCCGAGAGGCAATGAAAATTGCTACCGAGGCGTTTCTTGCAAAACGTCTTGTGATGGTTCCAACTCATATAATCCGTTGAGTAACACTTTATAATGATTATATATGATGTTTATGAGCATGTATGATAATTTTTATGATTCATGCTCAATAATTTTGCGTTTGAGATGCTTTGACTTAATTTAATCATATTTTCTTTACTTTTAAGGGGAGAATAATCAAATTCAGAGAGTCAAGCTTGCTAGTGAGGGAACAAGAATTACTGTTGATCCCAATGTAGATGATATGCTCTATCCTACTGAAAATCGTGAGAAGACTCTGCTTGCGTGTTTGTTGAGGGTAGCGCTTCCATCGAGCATCCTGGTGCAGGCATTGATATTGACTTTGGCCCGAGTAGGACCCTTCCAGGGTATTTGCGTGTTGGAGGCTTTGATGTTCTATCCACTTATGGTGAGTTGTATACAAGGATATGGAAGAAGTTTGGTCACTTCTCTGTTGATACCTCCAGAATCTACAGAGTTTTAGAACGAGATGTGTCCAACTTGTTGCCCATCGTACATGAAATGTTCTCACTCTCTTGGCATGGAGTTTCTGATGCCGTATTCGAAGAGTAGGAGGAGGTTGTAAGCAACGCCGAGAGATCTGGTATGAACATCGTATGGGTTAATCATCGTATGGGAGCCATGCGAGAACACTTCGCTGAAGTATGAGGTCTTGCTAATCTGGAGGCGGTGACCAATGCTAGAAGAGAAGTTGAAAGGCTTTTCCAGGAGCCGGATCTTGCATCAGAGACTCTTGGAATGATGGAGAAGGAATATTCTGTAGGGACTGAGCCAGCTTTCAAGGATCTTTTCTAGTTTTATGACTTTATGAAGCACATTTATGGTTTTATTTTGGGATTTTGAGTAGAAAGGTTTTTTTTTTTTGACAAATTATTTATGAAGAGAGATAGATGATGTAGTTTTAAAACAGTGTTAGAAAGTTCGATTCTCAGACTTGTAAATATTTGATGTTTAAACCTAATTTTTAATACTAAAAATAAAGAAGATTAAAATAAAATTGATTCAATAATTATGGTAAACACTGAGACTAAGGATTCCACTATTATCCAATTTTTCAAGTGATTAAACATGAATAATTATTTTGCGATTCATAAATTCAAGTTATTCAAAATAATGCTAAAGTTATATTTTCAAAATAATAGTTGTAAATCAAAATTATGAGACATCAAAAGTTTAAAACTCAGCATGAACCTTCAAAAGAAAACACAACTACTTGATAAAAACAATTTTTTTCAATTTTAATTCAAAGCAAATAATAATAAAAGAACTGGAAAAATAAAATAAAATAAGAACTACCACTTTATTATTGGAAAAATAGCTTCCTCCGTCGCCCCAGCAATGGTGATTTGCTCATCATATTGGAAACACTCTCAAAGTAGTTTTTCATAGATCAAAAAGTGTTTAAAATGAATGAATAGAAGTAAAACAGAAGAACTGATACGCTTATAAGCGTTACAGAGATTGTTCTCTGCATTACTGAAGAAAACAGAAATAAAGGACGGACCAGAGACGATGTATAAATATGATTGAATATGCAACAGAAACTGCGACTCTTTTCTGGAGACTTATGTTCTTCGCTGTCTTCTTCACCAGCAGATAGCTTTTTTTTCCTGAATTTTTTTCTGGTGGCTCTGCATGCTTTGTTTCTCGTTTCTCTTGGCTATTTATAGGATTAGTAAACCCTAATAGCCTTCCTTGACCGATAAGGATGCCAAAATCAATCCACAAACAACTCCAACTCATTGTAAGTCCGAATCAAAGTGTGTTTCCCTTTTCCGTCTCCTAACTGAATTTTTTACCCGTTTTCCGGCGTGAAATTCTCTGGATTGCGTGTGTATAAGCTAGTATAGACTGTGTCTTGATTCTGGTAACTTGAAATCACCTAAAAATCCCTTAAAATTTGGTTGCCAACTAATCCATGAATTCTCTAGGTGAAGAACCATTTCCCGTCATTCTCGGGTTCTTAAAATACAAAGTGGGTGCCCCCAATCCAAGAGCTGGGTTCCTTTAATAATTTTTCATGGGTGCCTTTAACACTTTTTGAGCCGATTTTTCCATAAATATTTATTTCTCGAAAATACCTACAAAGACATAAAAACCCATAATAAATACCAAATCGAAAACTATCAAAATAGATAATCGAGCACAATTTAGACACAATAATGTGTCTATCAATAGACTCCTTTATTATTTTTCTGAAATGAATAGAGATATTTGAATTGATTGATAAACTTGAAAACCTAACTATGAGTGTAGAAATATTACACTCATTTTAGAGGAAATATATAATATTGCATGAAATATGGAAATATTTAGAGTAAACTGGTGAAGCACTCATGCCTTGCAAGTTTTGAGCCACTTGCCATAAATTATTATTCCTTCTGGCTTGTCACAGTTTATAAGCTTGTAGTGATCACCTAGTAGAGTCTCAGTAATTATGTAGGGTTCTTCCTCGATAGCCAAAGGAACTGATGTGAGAAGCTATGCCTTTTTAGTGACTTTCAGAACGTTTCTCCTATTCGAAAAGGCCTAGGCTTTATCATCTCGTCTGGGAGGTCTCCTCCTTGGGCATCCAAGGATTGTTGCTGATACTTCTTCTCATCGCCGGAGGCAATTTGACTCGCAAGTGAGTCAGGAATCTTCCCATTCTTGGCGAATACAATTTTTAAACATTTGACAAAATATTGAAGTGGATCGGCTCCCATTTCACATCTTCTAGCCGTGATATGGTTGTTTTCTAGGCAGAGCTCCTGGTTTTGATAGGATATGGCCGTGACAACTTACTTGATTGAGTTTTAGAGTCTGAGTCAGATTTTCTAGCTTTATGGGGAGTCCCCTGTCATATTTATCATTGTTTGTGTCGACCAAGTTCTTCAAGGGAGGCTCGACTTGAGAGCGGCTCTTTTCCGTAAAGGATAGGCGCTTACCGTCTACGACATGGTTTAGGGAAGCAAAGACGTCTTCACGTTGTCTCTTCGAGAGATAGAGAAGCTCACACATGCGCTCCATCAGAGATTGAACTGTCTAGTTGGTTGACTTCCCATAGAGAGTGAAATGTCTGACAGGGAGGGGATTTTTATGGACTCCTTCAGCTTCTAATTGTAATTATCCTGATTCTAATTTTTCTTTGAAAATACGCTTTAGGTTGTTACAATCGATGGTCATATGACTAACATATCGATGATAATGACAGTATTTAGATGTTTGGCGACCATGGCAGAGGATCAATCTCTCGATTACAAAAGTAAATTTTCAATCATTCATATGATGGATCTTAGGTCAGGAACAATTACTACTCCTAATACCAACTCCAGTAATGCTAGTGGCGGCGACTCTGAAACTACTCCTACTACATCTCACCTTCTTCTCACCAATATTGCTCAGACGCCACCATCACACCTTCTCATGGTGACGCGACTGATGAAAACACCAGGAACACACAAACTTCGCTCAACATTATTGATTTGATCCAGAGACATGAGGTTCTTTCCAGAAAACAATAAGACATGGCTACTTCTCAGAAAGAGATACTCACTTGTCTTAATACCCTAATACAATAAATTTCTCCAGAACCAATCTGCCACCAGTTGCAGCAATTAACAATTCCAAGACTATCAACGTCAACTGCTCCATAATCAACATTCAAGACGATAACGAGATCCTTATTCAAAGAGGACAATCAAGGAGCCAACAATCCAACCTTGTCACCCATGAAGATCTAGATAAACTTTTATAATTTCTAGGCAAGCAGAGACCAGTCTTACTTCATCATCACCAACCTCTATGCCTTCCCACTATCCAAAAGACCCATCAGGGTCTTAAATCGTAGAAATATCTATTGGAGCAGTCGTCTGGTCAGTAGGCAATACAATATCCAATCATCCATGAGGTGCTATCAGAATGAAGGGTCCAAGAAGAAGGCTTCATCCCAGCAAGCATCACGAATAAAACGCTCACCATCAGCCTCAACTCCAGCTCCAACCTTAGCTTCAGCACCATCCAAGGACAAGCTCTCCTCCACGTCCCAGATAAAGCTCTATAACAACAACGGTATAAAATAAAGCAGGATTAATCATTATTAAATTCTCCCTTTTACGATAATCCTCTGTCGATCAGGAACTCCACTCTCTCCAGGGAACATGTCAACCAAAGAGTTACAAACTTGATGAGATCTTAAACTTCTCAAATTCACAATGAAATTATATATTCACTACCACCAACTCGCGAGTATCTAGGAAGGGTCCCATTGAAGTGGAAATCAACATCCATGCCCGCATTAGGGTACTCAACCGGTACACTCTTTGTTACACTATTATTCTTTATATCAACGTCAGTAGAAGCATTATCCTGAACAAGTATGCAAGGGGAAGTCCGCTCATGATTTTCAGAATGGGAGGGGATATTATTTACGTTAGGATAAATGGTACTCTCATCCCTTCATTCATAAGCTCATCTCTCTGATTTCGGTCATTCTCCCTTTAAAAGTAGAGAGGTTATAGGTATATTAGGTTCGAACATCTCAAACAAAAAATTCTTGAGCATGAACCATAAAACCACATTATATATATTCATCAATGTCATATACATTCATTATGAAGTAATAGTTGAAGTACTATATGGTCCAAACCCATTACAAAACGTTTCACAAAAATAGAGTCAGGAATCGTTTACACTACCTCCTGGAAACTCTGAAGCTGGAGATAATTGGTAACGAATCTTGGAAAAATTCTTATGTCAAGAGTTTCGTATAGATATCTAATACAACATACTAAAAGGGCGCATTAATTGGATAAACGAGCTAAGAGTTATGGATGAAACGGTGGGCGACATCGTGTCTGAAAAATGTCAGAATTTTCTTGGATACTTCCTGAATTCTACTGTTAGGTCATTTTGACGCCCCAAACAAGCTCAAAACCTGTATTTTTATCAAGATGATGTAGGAAATTTTTTGATAATAAGAATATAGGGGTTGATCATCAAAATCGGAGGTCGTATGAAGATTCCACGGCGTTTTTTCCTAACATTATAGTTCTGAATTTCTAGTGCTATACAATTATTTGTAAATTTGAGCATGGCTATGCTTAATATGAGAATTTTTGAGAGTTTACATATTATACCATGATCATAAGGAGTATAAACTTACTTGAGACGGGTCCAAGCCAACGGAGGAGTTTGGCTTTACTTCATTGCTTACTTCTCTATCGATAGCAGTAGATTCAGATTTCTTCACAAAGTCCTTCAGTATGGGACGCTACTTCCAGCTCTTCATCCACCAACTTATCTTCGTCCTTCATATTTGCGGTATCTCCTGAAGCCTTGGAAACATCAACATGGTCAACATGAGTATTCAGACTCACAAGATACAAAATGTATCATGAGACTGGGGACAGTCAGCAGCGACAAGAATAATATCCACTTGAAGGCGCACAACACGTACATGCCGAAAGAAATAAGCCAATTAGTCAAGTCATAATAGTCATTCTTTGAGTTAAGAAGATTAAAGAAGAATGGCTTTGCGTCTCAATAACCCAGACGACATCGATGGATTGAACTTCAATTCAGATACTCGTCCCATTCCCAGCACTTCAACGACAACAAATGACGACTCTAACTTTCGTGACTTCCCTTGTTCTGCCAAATTCCTGGAAGCATGGACCTATGACGACACTATAAAATTATATTCTGTCTGGTAGAGGATCCAAGCAAGCTACAATTCGGGACTGAATGCTCATTCGCTTTTGAAGATTCAACACAGTCATATCCTTTAATCAGAAGGTATGATCAGCAACGGTACCAGCAACAAAACCGTATATATCAAAACTCATATCCTCACGATAAGGTAACACCCGCACCCTCATATGTCATATTTTTGCCTCTTCTACAATAGAGCCTTATCACTTGAGGAAGGATAAATCCAGGGGATGACTCATTAATCCTTTCAAGAGAACATGAAACCTCAATACCCTTTAAGTAGGCACCTGAAGTACATGCAATATAATTCACCCGTGGATGTCATGAACCCATTTAATACGTAACACTCTGTCTAGTAAATAAAGTCGTTTTGCACTTGGGGACTTGAATTTTTAGAAAATAAATCAATTGAAGTCCATTCCAACCAAAGTAATCCACAAAATCAAGTCAATAAAATATCAAAGTCATCGAAAAAACCTCTCTACATCAGTACCCCACATAACTAGGAAGCCTTCTCCTTTTACCTGATTATCAAAAGGTGACTTCACTCTTGTTGTTGATACTTACTTCAACCACATGATTCTACTGCTGGACATGCACCGAACTTGGAATTTTCAAAGTGATGCCTTTTAGTCCTATTATTCTTCAAGCAAACCCTCATGGAGAATACGAACATCCAATGGGAGTGGTTACAAATGATTCATGCTTCTTATCTCAACTTCTAGAATATTGATTTACAAGTTGTTGGTCAGAGATCCAGTAATATACTCACCATGGAGAAAATCACACAACCTGTCCTCCGGTACATGTCCTATCCTATGGTACCTGTCGTATTCCTCTGGTACCTGTCGTACTCTTCTGGTACATGTCCTGTCTTCTGGTATTTGTCATGCCTCTGGTACTCTTCTGGTACATGTCATTCTCTCTGATACGTGCCCTACTCTTATGGTACATGTCTTTTCTGGTACTTTCCTTGCATTCTCATAAAGCCACCTTTCAGCACCAGCTTGGTCCCCTCCTTTATCTTTGTTAATACTCCCATCATTACTTTTTTATTTTATAAATTCAGAAATCAGCAACAATTAATAAGGAATGGGTCAAAGAATCCTTCACAAGAAGTGTTCATCTATGTCTCTTCTATTACATACCCGAAGGGCACGTCAATCGGCTCTTACACTAAAGTCTACAGCATCTGAAAATTCACACGGGATTAATAATCATAAATGTTTACGCATGGTTCGATGACCTAGAAAACTCTGAATCGAGTGATTCTTTTTGTATATGATAGCTTGGTCTCTTGGCTTTAAAGGTTGGGTTCAAACATCAAAATCCGACAATATATGAAACTTCAACATCTTATGGAGTGGATAGTGTACAAAATAGGGTTTCCAGGCGGGATTTAGAAGACTCAGCTTTATAGAGACCTCATCTTCCCGTGGAATCTCATCTTCTCAGTGCTTCCGTTAATACAATATCACACCAATGGATATTCTAAACTTAAAAAATTGATATGTTCAAGTCTACGACAAGAGCACTGGAGTCCACCGCCAGCCTCACCTGCAGTTCTGATATACCATCTGCTTCTTCTGACGGTTTCCAATTTTTCCAACCTTGTTGCTATTAACTACCAATCAAAGCATCATCTCCGAGTGTCATGTCTCTCAACTATTACCGCCTTGCTGAAGCTATCATTAGTACTTGATCGATGCATACTCAAAACCTAAGCAGGCACCGGCGCCTACTACTTGCTCACAAGAAAGTTTAAATCTAAGGCCCAACTCTACATAAAAGACATTGCCCGGAGTAGACAAAACTAACAATACTTCTTGCTGGACACATACCTGAAGAATCGATCCAGCTGACTTGATCCTCTATTTGGGATGAAGCGGATCTGTTTAAAAAAAACAGAAAAACAGGCGCCGACCATATCCCCTCTCTACACCGGAAATCTAGCATTCCTTACAAGAACATGAACATCTGCTAATCCCAACCAGTGTTAATGCTAAGGGGCACATATCTCAATCTCGGAGAAGCATGAGCTAAGTACATCTTCTTATACTTTTAAAGTTTTAATTATGCATATATATTTGCTATAAGCATATTGTCACCATCTAGTGCTTACTTTACAACATTAATGTTCCTCACTAAACAGGGGACTTAATGCATATGGTGAATTTTTTGACAAGGGTCAGAATTGTAAAATCGCCCTTCTGCCTAGTTGCAGGAACCTAGAAGTACCTGTACATATTTTTGTGCATACTTCTATAACATTATCAAAACGTGAAACACTATACTTCTATTTATTCCACAAGAGAATTAAGAATACAGTCTCTACATATAACTACAAGAATTTTATACTGATCTTGTAGTCTATAATCTTTACATAATAAGTCTCAAGCTCCTAGATAGTTTTCCCACTAGTATATAGCAGCTTGAGTCTTCGCTAGTGCTATTCCTGAAGCTTAATGTCTTCTCTAGTTCTATTCCTAAAGTTTGTTTTGTACTCAATGTATTTTCTAGTATTATTCCTAGAGAAATATCAATACTCAAATTCTTATTTAAACAACATCAATTTACTGTTATACGCATATTCTGAAAATAGCTAATGTTTAATCTCCAAGAGCGCATTTTAGCTTCATATCCTGCTCGCAAAGAACACATCACAATTCGTCCTCATGACCCTAAAATATGCCATTTTAGCATTATACTCAAGGACGTACCATAAAATATATGTTGTTCCCCTCGAACGCGCCACAATCAAAGAACAATGCCTCTAAAAAAGCAAGATGTGCCTTAGCACCAAGCTAGCTCTAGCTTTTCTACGCTAGCACCAAGGATAGCACTAGCTTATTAAGTCGTGTCCCCAGGGAACGCGCCATAACACTTTGCACTGGACAAAGCACCATCACTAGCCAAACCTAGGTTGCGTCCTCAAGAGACGTACCACAATCAATCGTAAACATCAAAAGCTCTAACTCACTAGGCTACGTCCCCAAGGAACGTGCCATGCTCAGCGCCAAATTAAAGCGCCAGATCTAGCTCGCGTCGCGTCCTCAAGGGAGGTGGTGCACCTAAGAGCTCAAAGTGCTAACTAACTTAGGTCGCGTCCCTAATGGAAGCGACATAATACTTAAGCGCTAAAAACGCTAGCTAACTTAGGTTAAGGGACGCGCTACTCTCCTTTACGCTTTTCTCAAAGCTCCAACTTCGCGCTAAGAGCGCTAACCTAATTTAGTTTGTGTCCCTCGGGGATGCCCTATTCTTTTGTGCTAAAAGCACTAGCCTAATTTAGGATGCATCCCTTGGGGACGCCATTCCTGTGCGTTTTGCTCAAATCGCTAACTTTGTGTTATCTCAGATTGCTAGCTTTATCCAAGCTGTGCTCTCAAGGGATGTGCCACACTTTCAAATGCTGGCCTAAGGCCAACACTAGCCCTATGTGGCTATCTATCAAGCTTCATTCTTATGTGCGCCACGACTGGTCCTTACGAACCTTTACACAATCTTGACTCCGAGCATCTTCCAGATTTATTCCAAGTCACTTCTAAGCTAATATTCGGCTATTAAAAGTACGTCATGCTAATTCTAGATAGTATATGATTAATAAGTTTACGAAACTTAACACTAATAAGCCTGATTATCAATTTAATAAGTTGCACAACTTGCCTCACTTACTTGGCACATCATTGACTTGACTTGACCTAATCAAAGCAGTAGTGGTTCACGACTCCACTATCATTCTACAAGATACCAAATACAACACATGGGGGGATTCTCATTGGGGTATTGGTCTGGAAGTCTACGGCAATCGTGCGTTGTGGCAACACATCCACGATAAAGAAGGTAACAAGTAGTGGGACGGTTATGGGGAAGTTGAGACAGCGATGAGTATTGGTCATACAAGTCCTCCATATTTTTCGGATATGACTCCACTATAATCTACACAATCGTTACACCTCCACTTCTTTTGTAACCTCCACCACTTACGAGAAATCAATGTGTCTCCTCCAAATATAAACAGACGGCCTCAGCTATTTGAAACAAGAACAAGAGAGAATTAAAATAGACAGAATTAGTGAGCTATCATAGAGATAACCCATTCTTCTCTACGAAAATTCCAGTTTTTAGGAAGAAGCAAAGGAAAAGGATCAAAAAAGGAAGAAGAAAGGGGAAGAAAATGACCGGCTACTACAATTACTCATCACACTGAGATTTCTCAACCTTCTTTGCTTCCCTCCCCTAAGACCTGCCCAATTTTTTCCACCTTTGTGATCGAAGCAGGACGTGAACGTTCATTTCTTGGTTTAGGTTCGTCTTGTTCGAGTTTGATCTCTCGAACTTACTTGAAAGTACGTACATTTGTTTTTACCCTAAAACAACATCATAAAATATAAACAATAATGAAGGTTTATAATCAAACAACTGTTGATTGGTTTTCGATTTCATCAATCAGATTATTGGTTGGTTTTCAAAATCAGGAACAAAATTAATTTTCTAGGGTTAGGAAAATTTCAAATTACAAAGTTAGAGATATGAATTTCTGGTCTACAAGTTTTTATTTTAGGGTATAATGATTAAGAAATAATGAATTTAGATTTCTGGTTTTTCTGTTGAAATCATAGTAAATCTAAGGTTGTTTCGGTTTAGGAAAAAAGGATGTTGAAAGAGAGATGTTCTAATTTTAGGGCTTATTCAAGTTGTCTGAATATAATGAAATAAAAGAAATACTACCTCCGTTTCAGGAAAAGAGTTACTATCACTTTTTCAAATTGGCCTATTTTTAGACTAAAATGAAAAACCGATAGTAACACTTTTCCAAGGGAGTATTTGATAATAATGAAGTAAAATGAGTTATTGATTTTAGGGCAAAAAAAATAAGAATCAATTACTGGAGGGAAATGTTTTTGGTAGTAAAAAATAAGGGAGAAATTGGGGAAATAAAATTTCACTTTTTCTATAACATTTTTAAATAAAAATTAAAAATTAATCGATAAAACAAAAAAGGTGATCAATTACAAAAACCCTTCAAAACAGAGATACTACACCAATGCCACAATGTACAACTTATATTTCCGGTACACAATTTGTATCATCTATATAAGCTGCACATTGAAAAATTAAAAGCGTTGCAAAACAGGCTGTATGGTTTAGTGGCTTAATAATCTGACTCCAAGCAACCATGATCGAAAATCGAAAGGCTTATATAGAAGTTAAAAACTATATATATATATATAAATAAGTCGGTCTATATCTACTAGCTTAACTTTTACGAGCTGATATTTCCGTCTTATAAATAGGAATCCAGGAGTCTAGGAGTCCTTACATTTCAATCATAAGAAGGCAAAAACAATTATAGGTTTTCTAATAATTGATCAAGAAGAGAAACAAGAAGAAGAGAAGAAGATCACGTAAGAGTAAGTTAATAAAGAAGAAGAAGAGAAGAGAAGAGAAGAAGATTACGAAAGAATGAGTAGCGGTAAGGTTGATGAAGATGAAGTTAGTTTGAATATGATGTTACCACCAGGTTTTCGGTTCAAACCTACAGCTGAAAAACTTCTAATGGATTATTTAAAGCCCAAGGTGATGAATCAGAGCTTGCCACCAAATATGATCAACTCTGTTGATCTTTATAAATACAACCCGATTACTCTTTCAGGTACGACCGGATACTTAAAACCCTAGTTGTTTCGTTTTGTTCATATGCATGCATGTTTTTTATGTTCTTGATATGGTTTTTGTTGTTAATCATATGTTTAGGTTTCGGTCCTAGTTTGAGTTAAAAGACAAGTTTATGCATGCTTAAATTTGTTGAAACCAAAAAAAAGGTTGCATGTATTTTCTTTTCTTAGATATATTTTATGAGGAGATGAAACTCCGCCGATGTATCTATTTGAATCGAGAATTCAGTTGCATTGTTATAAACTCATCTCCTTATATTTGTTTTTGGATTGTGTTGTACTTGTTAGTAAATTAAAGAAGCACGACACGTGGAAGAAAATCAAGATAGGAAGCAACCAAATTAAAAAGAGCGAGAACCACACAATCAAAATCGAAGAAGATCAAATATCAAAAAGATACGGAACACTTCCGGAAAGCTGAACGATGACCTGCATGAAGGACACATAAGATCGAAAAAGTTAGGATTACATTGAATAAAACAAACAACATTAAATGATGGGTGATCGAGAAAGTAAAAGTAATGATTACTCGTATTATTTTAATGATCGAGATAAAAGAAGTCTATAAAGGTAGGAAGACATGTGTTGAGTATGTAAGGCATCGTACCAAAAAGCAATTAAGAGTAATCTGTCAACATATGATCGCACCAAGCAGAAGATGAAATAAAAGAACGACGGATATATCGAAATAAAATGGATCGAACCAAAGAAGAATCGATCAAGGAACAATGACAAGTCTGGAGAAAATGACACGTTGCATAAAGAGGGACCCAGTAAATAAATCTATAAATAGAAGAAGCCAGACAACATAGAAGGGGTCGGGAAAAAATAGGAGAGAAAACTTAACAAGAAAAAGAGGAAATTTCTAGGTATGAATCCATAGGGATTAACTGTTTTAAGTAAAGATTTTTGTATTATATATTCTAAATGGAAGAATGTAAAGATTATAGATCGAAAATGATAAGTTGAGTAATCATATGTATCGTACCTTATAGAAATGATTTTTTAAAATTAATATAATGATGTTTATCTGTTACTCGATTTCAATCTTTAATTGATATGTAAGAATTTGATTGGTTGTTTAGTCGAAATTTTTTTTGACATAAACAGTACTTATATAATTTCCTGACGTACAGAGAGATTCAAGAAGCGAAAGGATGATGATGAATGGTACTTTTTTACTACAGCCACTCGAACCTCTAAAACCACCGGGAGAACCAGACGTACAACCCCAGATGAATTTTGGATAGTGAGCCAAGGTGACCAAAAGATTCATCGTACAAGAGCAGAAAGTAGTAATAGTAGAAAGAGGAAGACAAGGGAAGATGATGTTATTGGATACAAAAAGATGTTGGTATACTACTTCAACAAAGAGAATAATAAACCAGACAAAAAATCAAGTAGTCAGAAAGATGCTGGTATCAAAACAAACTGGATTATGTACGAGTACGTGTTATTAAGCGAAGAAGAAGAAGGCGGTGCTGATAAGAAGAGGCATGAATTGGTTTGGTGTCAAATTCATCAAAACAAGAACGGTAAGACACCTGCAGCTGCGGCATCAGTACCCATGATCAGTAGTATTTAAGCCCCTCCTCCAGAAGACGAGTATCTACAAGAAGAAGAACCAGCTCCAATACATCATCAACAAGACCAGTATCTACTAGAAGAAGACTGTGGAGAATATACTCAACATGGACATGATTAATCAATTCAATGATCAAGAGTGGAGTTTTTCAGTAGACGATTTCAATGTTGACAATATGTTGTTTTAGAAGAATATTTAGAAATTAGTTTGTATGTAGGAGAACTACATGGACTTGATCTCCAACAATAAATTGAGGTTTCTGGTTTGGTCCCCCTCAATCGGAGTATGTAGGCAGCCCAGAAGTTACTTGGGTCCAGTACAAAATATTTTATAAGAAAAAAATTCAATCAATTTACAGGTTCTTCTAATTGAATTTCTTTTGTTGTTTCTATGTTTTTATTTTTCATTGTAAAACATTTTGTGGGCTGTTTTTTTTTTCTCTATTTTCAAAAATTAGTTGAATTTTTGAAATAGTAAAGATGGAGTCACTGACACTGACAGTAACAATATAGTACATTTTGTTGATTTAACAAGAATTCCAATAATAAATACTTATCCAGTAACAACTTGTAAGACAATTTACAGTATCGGGTACTGCTGAAAGCAGTATATGATCCCTTGCTTGATTCTGCATGCATTATAGTAGAGCAATACAAGAAGCTTGGAGGTGGGCTTACTTATCCTTTCTCTGCAAACTCTTAATTTCTATCATAATTGTCAATTAAATTCCTTCACGCCAAATAAATTGGTAAAATAGTTCAATCACTTGAAAACCAGGTTATGACATGTTTTGTCACAAGGGTATGGGCAATCAATCGCCTTCATCGCCTTCACTGTCACCCGGTCAAAATACCAGTCTCCAACAGATTGTGCGACACCCTGCATTATAGAAATAGAATCAAAGTGAGCTAGCATGCTACGATTCATGTTCGCAAAGTAAATGCATCATTTATGGAGGTATTATTATCATGTGGTTGTACTATATTTATAAAATGAAAGTAGCTAGGCTTGACATACATACCCTGTTTTTGATAAGGGGAGAATCATCGGCGAACCAAGTATCCTGTCTCTCAGTTTGGCAATGAGCAAAACACGAATTTATGAACAGTCCATTTTTCTTCTTCCTTGAAAACTGGTCTACAGCATTCAGCATTTGATGCCTGAAGCCTGATTCATAGTAGAAGTACGACAATCATTAAATGAATGTCATACTTGATTTGATTTGTCAAGCCAATACATTCAAATGAGATGCAAAGTTCTTGAACAAAGAAAATAAAGTAAGATGCAGCACCTTGAAGGAATTGGATCTGTGATTCACTGCAATTTGCATTATTTAATTTACACTGGTGCCAGAGACCTTGAGGGTCGACTGACGATGGAGCTAAACTAGCTTGGAGCTGAAAAAAAAGTATAAAATAAGGTTATAGACGATGACATCACATAGCATTAAAATACATGTTGGGTCTTGGAATAGAATGAAATTTTGGGAGGATTAAGTATATCTACCTGCCATGCATCATAGGCAGCATTCACTAGAAAAAGTGGGGTTGATATATTGTTGATCAAGTTTTGAGGAAAGAAGCACTGGTAAAAGCACAAGAGAGCAAATGTGATACAGAGTGAGTGAATGGGAAGGCAGGCAATTTAAAGATCTTCTACAACTAGGCATTCACATCAAGCAAAGAGTGAAAAGCTTACCGAAGTTGGGTCAGCACACTTTTGAGGCAAGTTCTTTTCCACCCTCTAAGAACAAATACAAATTCCGTGAGCATAGATAGCATATCATATTAGCAAGTTAAAGAGGCAAGCCTATTACAGAAACTGCCATGACCTGAAGCACATCAACTGACAATATGGTCTAAAATCAGTAATTTTCCTGTGCATATGGTGTGAATATTAGAAATAAATACCTGTAAGCTAACCACACCTTCAAACATATCTCTTAGAGTTCGACCGCCAGATACATCAAGCCTGTTATACAAAGAAGCCCACAAGGAAAAGTCTTAAAACAAAGTAAAACTAACTAAAGTTTTTGTGAACCCAGAAAGTTTTCAAGTACTTACGCGTCAAGGAAAAATCCAGCATCACTCAGACACTTGACTTTAATAGTCGATGGAAATAGCCCTCGAAACTCATCGCAATGCAGAATGGACGCTAAACCCCCAGCAGAGCATCCAGAAAGAAGGGCCTGCAGTGAGTCCTAACAATGAGGATTGAGGACAGTGACATAACGGATATTGTTAAAGTTGAAGGTAAAACAGTAAACCTGGTCGGCATTAGACATCCCTTTGGACATCAACTCTTCCATCCCTGCTAACCAGATCCGTTGCCCTCGAAAGTAGAGTTGCTTGGCCTACAATATTGTAAAAGGAGAAGTTTAACTGACACTGTGTGTTTATAATACAATGGGGAATAACAGTATGATGCCGAAGAATTGCAAGCATAAACGAATAACGTGGTTTACCCACAAAATTTGAAATCCTGCCTAAAAGAATTTTTATCAAGCCATTTATCCTTTTCCTAGCGATTATAAATATCTGTACGAACAGTATATCACCAACCTCATTTTGGCCATCTCCTGTAAATGATGCACCATCACAATAACGAAGCTTGACTCTATTCCAATTGAAAAAATCTGCAAATAAAAAACAATAATTGCAATTCCCGCAACATAGAAGAATGAAATGTAATTGTACAACTGCCATATAAAAATGGTTTAGGTGCAAACCAGGATTTTGCTCAGCTTTGTTGCTCAAAATTCCTGTAAACGGAATCTTCTTTTCCATAAATTTTGATGAGCCACGACGCGTCGTTTGGCGATAAACACAATTTCTAATGGTATTACACCAACCTCCTCCCTAGAACCAAAGACATCCACGAAATGCCCCCAAATCAAGAACCATTAATAACCAACACAAACACATTCTATATACATGCAATAAACAACAGCTGAACTAAGTTTTATGGATATTGATTTGGTCTAGACTCTAGATATGGACATGTTGTTATTTATTTATGTTAGTTCCACTCACCTCCAATTGGATGAGCCACCTGTTTGCCCCTGATCCAAATCCTCTGTCTAAATGATAACCAGGAACAGTTCCATCTAAACAAACTATGAGAGCAAAATCCCAAACAATAGATCAGCATCACAAAACATGGAGTCATGGAGATGATAAAAGCAAATGTAAGTGATTGAGAGATAAATAGATAGATAGAGAGAGAGAGAGGTTACCAGCTCCTTTATCAGTAGCTCCTTGAATAAGTGTGAGATCAACCATTTTGGGATCAGATGAATCTGAAGTAGAAGGAAGTCCATCAACATGAACCATAGCTTCTTCTTGTGCAAACTTGAAACCCTCAAAACCAGCTTCAACCAGCACCCAGTTCTTACTAAAAACAACAAAACTAACAAAACCCAGACTCAAAACCCAAAAATTAAAAAGCTTCATTCTTTATTTCTTTCTTAACCAATTCCTCCTTCACTGATACTTCCTTCCCAGCAGAATGAATGAATGCAACAAGGAAAACTATCTCATTTATTTAAGCTATCTGCTATCCATTTATGGGATGTAAATATTTAATGTGACAACTTATTTTTTTAGAACTTAAATGTAGACAGAATAATTGGAAAGCAACACTGCTCTCCATAGCCTTTCTTCTTCTTTTTGAGCTATAGTATAAAGGCTAATGTGCTCAATTGGTTGTAAAGTACTACAAGCCAAGTTTTGTCTAGCCAGATTTTAACCCTCCATACATACATGACAGATAATCAAGACCCAGATTTATTTACTCCTACTCTTCATTCTCCCTCAATCTAAAAGGAAAGGACCAGTCTGTAATTCAGTCGAGGAGGATCCATTGAGCTCATCTCACTGGTTTTTGGTTGGTCCCATTTCATTTTCTCTGTAATAAATGAGCATTGATGTGTATGTCTCTTTTCTGTGGTTATTCAATGCCAAACAAGTATTGGGGTCCGGATAAAAAGCGTGAGAATCTAGGGATCCAAGACAATATCAGTCAACTTTCACCCTGGAGAGGAAAAAAGAAAGAAAATAAAGGTCTTCATTCCCAGTTTTTTCCTTGTTTTCTTCTCCAGAAGTCCCACCACCACTACCAATAACAACATGGCATTCATAGTGCACGCCAAACTAGTAGACCACACAGTCCACACTACGTACTCCTAGTAGTCTAGTACTGCACTAGGGCGATCGTCACGGATACATAAAAATGAGTCACAGGTTTGGGGTTTTTTGTCCACCGAAATCACGAGAATGCTGAGAAAAAATTCCAAGATATGGAAAGACTCACTCAATTACTAGATTAAAGGGGCATTTGGATTCTGCTAAAGATGATGATAGATTTATAGGGCAGAATACAAACCCGGGCCAGTTCCTATGCACCCATATTAAATGGATAAGGTCACATTTAGATAAAACGGTCAAATATTATTCATCTATATATATTCCCAAAAAAAAAAAATATCTCACATCAATCTTACATAAATTTCATATTCTCTACTTATTTCTAATCAATTGATAAATTTTATAATTTATTTAACTTTTAACTTCACACTTGATGGATTGTTCTGATGATGAAGCTAAAATTATTATGGATCAGTTTAAAACATAGCAAGAAATTTATGTTCGGGTGTTGCAACAAATGAAAGCTGAGTCTGATGAAGAAAGAGAACTTACCAACCTTATGATAGTCGCAGAATCATCGGGGCACATACCAAGAGCTCCTGAGCCAAAAGAAGTATTTACAAGAAAATATGCATATTGTGGGCGGGAAGAGTGGCACCTGAAGCTGATGCACGATTATTTCAATGTTGGTTGTGTGTTCTCAGATCAAGATTTCCAACGTCGATTTTGCATGCCTCGACACTTGACAGTAAAAATTATTGAAGAGCTTTATCGAGTATGCCCTGAATTTAATTATCCATTTGATGCATTGAATATTAGAGGTTATAGTCCGGAGCAAAAGGTTACCTCGGTCCTAAAGATTCTAGGTTACGGTCGTCCAGCGGATGCTAACGATGAGTATATTCGTATGGAAAAAAAAACTTCATACAAGTATTTTTCATTCTTTTGCGAAGTAATGATTAATCATTTTGGTCCAACGTATTTACGAAAACCAACAGATGCAGGTGTTCTTCAAATATTAGAACAAGACCAGGATAGGGGCTTTCCAGCAATTCTAGGGAGTCTTGACTACATGAATTGGGCGTGGCAAGGATGTCCTATGTATTGGCAAGGTCAATATAAGGGTCATTACCCAAAACCAACTGTTATTTTGGAAGTTGTCGCTTCTTATGATTGCTGGATATGGCATGTTTTTTTTGGTCTGTCGGGTTCACAAAATGACATAAGTTGCCTCTGTTTGAAGACCTCAAGTATGAAATATGCCCCGATGTAAGGTTCAATATCAATAGGCACCAATACACTCACGGGTATTATCTAGCGGATGAAATATATCCTAGATGGTCTACATTAGTTCAAGCATACCGTCAGCTCCCCACATACGATGTTGGTCTCTCAATTATGATTTCAACAAGAAGCAAATGGCTTTGAGAAAGGATGTGGAACGTGCTTTTGGAATTCTTAAGTGGAAGTTCGCTATAGTTTGTGGACTCTACCGTGGTTTAAATGCTCGTGAAATGTATAAGACTGTGCTTACGTGCATCCAAGAAACCTGGTGTGATAAGAATTGGACTAACCACCCTGATGAAGATTTGAGGTATGAGGTTATACCTATGCATGGGGTACCTGCAAGGAACTATAATCAAATGGAAAATCACATTCAAGACGCAAGTTTGTACGACAGGTTAAGACAAGACCTGACTGTGAATCTTTGGGCTGAGTATGGTAGAGCGGGCGGCCGTATGTGAAGTTCAATTTGATTTGTTGTTTTAAGTTTTTAGTTTATGTACTAGTTTTTACTTTAAAGTAATTTATTATAAGTTTTAATTTTATGAGTAATATTTACTTTAATGACGTGGAGTGCAACGACTATTTTTTTAACCGTTGAAAAAAATATAGTCTTTGCCCTCTCAACTTATCTCCTCTCCTATATATATACCCTTCCCAAAGATAAATCGCACCTCCCACAAAACTTTTATACATACTCTCTCTCTTTCTCACTCTAATCTCATCTCCTCTAATCTCACTCTAATTTCATGACATATGGCTCAAGCTAAGTTCACTCAGGAAGAAGATTTATCACTTTGCAGAAACTATGTAGTGTGCGGCCAGAGGTGCAGAACGACGAAAAAATGGTATTCCTAGCTTTAGTTATTGGACAAGAATTTATGAAAAAATTTACTCTGACACTGGTAACCCTTGTAATCATAATATAGCTCAATTGTTTGTAAGATTTCAAAAAATAAAGCGATGAGTAGGAGAATTTATTGTTTTAGTTCGGATTGTCAATTGATATCGACTTAGGGGGATACCGGTAATGAGATTGGTGCAAGAGCTTTCAGTGAATGGAGAAGATGGAAAGGAAAGCATTTCAAATACGAAGCTTGTTTCCACATCCTTAAGGAGTTCCTCATTACCTGTTTGAATTATTAATTTGTATGCACTGTTAAGTTGTTTGCATTGTTTCCACATCCTTTATGTAATGTATATTTCAAGTAATGGAAAAAATATAACTTCATTGAACTAACTAGTTATTTTATTTCAAATAATACTAACTATTACATCTTAATAATGCCAATTAAAAAAAATACATCTTAGTTAAACTAACTGACTAGTTATTACATTAATCAAGGACTTGAATCTCAGTATCATCTTCATAATCGTCTTCTTCCTCAACTGGGATCTGAGGTTGATTTTGTTTTTCTAATGCCTTCCTTTTTAACTTGTTACATTCCAGCTGCCATAAAAATATTTGATCCTCATTCATTAATGAGGTGTCCATAGAATTTTATTTTTTTTTGTCATAATGTCTAAAAAATTGCTCTTGAGAAAGACGATTTTTTTACAACTTCCTATTCTTGACCTTCCGGTCAACGGATCTCTGTTTCTCAGCTGTCCGTTGGTGAGTCATAAACTCAGTCATGTTAAAATTTTCAGACCCTCCTCCTTCTTGGGATAATTTTCTGGCTTGTTCTGTTGTTGTTCTTCGTAAACCTTTTCGTTTCTCGGTATTAGCTGCATTGAGATCAAAATTAGGAAGTGGTGGTGGGTTAGTCGGTGAAGAAAGTGGTGAACCGGGACTTGAAGTTGGTGTAGAGGAACCACCAACGTCGTATGGTGACTTTATAGGAACTTGCTGCATATTTGCTAAAATTGTTTAATTAAATTTGGAAAAATCTTTTACGATATCATAACACCCTTCAAGTTCAAATGGTCCACCATTTTTTAAGTGTCATTCCCTCTGACACCTTTTTTCCATATTCGTTGGTAATTCACTACTCGGTGGTGGATTACGAGCACATTGTTAGACATGAGCAACATAGAGGTTCAATTTTTTACTCATTTTAGTGAAGAGAGTACACAAAGAGTCTGGATCACGTGAATTGATGTTAAAAATATTTGGCCCCACAAGGTGGTGCCTGTATGAGAACAACCATTGATGTTATCTTGTGCGCAACGAACATAATTTCTGCAAATGTTTTCATCTTCGGCAATTGTAAAACTTGTACCCCAAATTTTTATAGCAGGAACAATCATTTTGCAGAAGAAAATTGAGAGAGTTTTGTTTTAGATTAACATGAGGAGAGTTTTGATCTAGATTAACACAAACACGTGTGAGAGATTGAGGTGTAGAGAAGGTGTGAGTTGAATTAAGTTTGAATTGGATATTTGTCAGAGTTCCAGCAAGGACCGTTGCATGAGTTAAACGATAAGCAACATAGTCTTCGCCGAGCGACAAAGACTAAATCGCTAAGACTATGCCACGTAATACATCTCCTCAAACCAAAACATTTGAAAGGTCATTTGATCATTTATTACCTCCATAGTGGTTGTTTTTAATCAAATATGATCATTTACTACCTACTTATGACTTGGCCTAAATGATTGTTTGAACAGTGAAACACTTTTTTGCCAAAGATTTGCTTGGCGTGGGGAGATTATCCTTGAGTTCATGACCATGGGACTGCCAGCTTCTAGTAACAAAACATGGGGTAACTACAAGCTTCGATACATCCGTCTTCATCCTAAAAATCTAAAGTCCAGCAGAGCTTCATTGAAGTTAGAACTTATCTGTTCAATTTAATAGTATCTTATTTGCCTTTTCTACACCAGATCTCATACAAATTTATTATGTTCCCCACCACTAACGCGCATTGACGGGCCAAATATTATACTACAAAGAATTGCATCAATAAAAAATGTTAACTAATACTATAATCACTTTCATGAGCTGGAACTGGAGGCGCTATGCAGAATCTGAGCATTCTCTTCATTGCCAAATTGGTGGTTGTCATAAACTTGGTATAACAAATCTCTACATGGTACAACAGCACCAAGTTTGATGCAAGCTAAGAATGCACCTGATAGCTTCCGATGGAGACTGTAGACCTCATCAGGTGGTGGAGTCTTACGGTGCTTCAACATTGTTGCCCCAAGGTTAGAAACACTTTGGGTAATGTTGTTTTTGCGGAAATCGTAACCACCTGGCTTTGAGAATGGCAAGCCCACAACAAAACCAGCCTGAACATGCGCATCTACCATTACATCCTCCTCTGTCCCAGCCAAAAAACCTAGCCTGTTTGACATCTCAATCACTCCATCTCTATCACATTTTGAGCAGGCAATCACCTGAATTAGAAATATAAATAAATTTGGCAGATCAAATAAATGAACCTTTTTTCCTTCTCAAAAGACATACAGTAATAGGAAGTGGAAAAGACTTGCAGGCTTGGATCATTCATATATCCTAATTCCTATGCTACTAAAGACCTACCAGAATGAAAGGATGCTAAAAATATCTTAAAAGGTACAGATAGTCTCATCTAGTGCACTTTTGCATCCTGTTACCTGAATGACATTAAGAAAGTCACTAAAAATACAAGCAGAACTCACCATTCTTAGGTAGTCATCTACGAAACTCTTTTTGTATTCACGAGCTGCCCCGAAGTCGATAAGATTTATCATGTTCGTAGCCTCGTCATATAGGAAATTACTCCAGTTAGGATCAGTCTGTTATAAGGAGGAAAAAAGAGTGAGACAAAAGCAAACAACAGGCATAAGTTGACAAATAGAAAGAGAAAAAACTAAAGGACAAGCATCTTTTGATGATAGAAGATTGGTTAAGTTTATGAGGTCTAAGCAAAAAAAAATATTCAAGGTCAGAAGATATCTACAAGCGAAGAATAGAAACGGAAACTCAAACCAATAACTAAAACTAACATAGACCCCATGAGCAGAGCATTGAAAAATGGTTTTTGGGTTTCTGAAAAGAACTAGTTTATCTCGTTTTGCAGTATATATTCTTGTGTAGGCCAGAGCATCCATTTCTGGATGAGAGATGTGACAGAACATTTGCCTTTGAATGACTTCAAAAGCTTAATGTGAAATGTTAAGAAAACCACTTCTTATGCTAATTAAAAAGAGAAGCAGATATGCTACCCCAAAGGGCTATACTGAGAAACAGCAAACAGAAAAGGGACAGTAATAACGTGCCTGCATGAAACGGAATACAAACAACTCTTTCAGTGTCAGCTCAAGCAATCTCTTTCCAACATAATCACGAGTTTCTTGACTCAGTACCGCCACCTTATCAATAGGAACTCCTGTACCAAGAACAAGTTCATCATGCGTAAATAAGAGATTCAACCATGCTGGTGAGAACAGAAACCAAATGCACATAACAAAATCTCCAGCATGAAGGATGGTAATCACTTTTGGTTTTAATCGGCACAGGGTGCATGATACTGACGCTATAGTTCTTCATGAATATGATTCCCACAAAAGTCAAAGCAAGGTAGTTGTGATTCCATGGGAACACAAGTGTTGTCCATTGTTTAAGTCTTTTCAAGAACTAGACTATGCCTTTGTATACTTTTTATCTGTGTAGAATTCCATAGGCATACAAGCAAGAGCTAGAATATGCCTTCAAAAGCGTATTTAAACCAGCTAATATGGAAATACAATTAAGTTATAAGATAATATGGAGTACCAGAGACAAGTTCTGTTGTTATCACTCTTCTACTCAAAAGTTCATCAACGACCATGGGTACATAGAAACCTTCCGTATTGGATATCAGGTTGCGGAAGCGTTTCTGATTTGCTGCCTCTAACTCATAATTGCATTCAAGAGATAGTTCCTCCTTCGCCACCTGCCAAGGATTCCAATAAATAGCTCTCTATGAACTGTACCCTATTTTCTTTCTTGTCACTTTTATATTCATTGCACATCAAGTACAAGCAAATCATGATTCAACGAAATTGACGAACTGGTTTTTGAAGTGAGATTCATTTCCCCTAGCAAATCCTAATCATCATAATTAATTTCTAGTGTGAATAAGATTTTACCTTCATCGCTCTGTTGAGATAAAGCCCTTTTGGAATTAGATTTGTATAATCCAAAAGTAGCTTCACATTCTCAATATCACTTTCAATGCTTTCAGCAACACCAGGGTACTGTATCTTCATTGCGACCTTCAAACCATCCTTTGTGACTGCTTGGTGAACCTGAAAAACAGGTTAAAACAGTGAGGTCCCTTGGAAATAAGGAGTTGAAAAGGTCTAGATCAACTGCGACAAAAGAAAGGCGTAGCAACCTACAACTGCTGAGGTATTTAGCCACAGGGAAAAATCAGTAAGCACCAAATAACTTAAAGTGAAGTTATTATTTTGAGTTTTAAGTGTTGAACAGATATTTCTCAATAACAAGGAATTATAAGAAAGAAGCAGAGGGATTAGAGAGGACAAAATGTCAAATTTCAAAAGCATGCCATTAAACCGAAAAAGAATAAGTACAGATGCATAGTAGGAAAACCAGACAGAAGTCTCCTTCCAAAATCAAGGCCCTCTTATTCCAATTGCTTGAATGTGCCATCAAAAGTAAAACCCTAGGAATCTTGAAGATTGCAGGGCCTGGTAGAGTAGTTAGGAAAGTTGAAAACAGAAGGTAAGAACAAATTTTAATGGTTCAAGGCTATTCTCTACTACGTATATTTGCATGATTTGAAAGGACAAAAATTGTCTAGCATATGAAGTAAATCACATCACCTGGCCTATACTTGCCGCAGCGAGTGGCTCATAATCAAAACTGTGCAACCTTGATGTCCACCCGGAACCCAATTCAGCCTCTAACACTTGATTGAGCTGACTCTTGGGCATAACATCTGCTCCTTGGCGAACGATATCTAAAGCCGCCAAAATCTACAGGTAGACATACAAGTAATTATAGCAGACACATACTTGCATTTTGCTATGTTCTCCAAAAACAAGACTACACGTCTATATCATGCAATCATGTACTTATATTATTAAGAACATTTTATCATCAACCTAACAGCAAATATCATTAAAATGCGTTGTCCAGCAAATATTAAGTACTATTAAATTACCGGTGCAGGTACAAGGGATTCGTCCTGTATACTCAACATCTGTCCTACTTTAAGCGCAGCACCACGCATTCTACACAACGCAAGAGCTAAACGTTCCGCATTTTGTTCAGATAAGAACGGTGAAAGTGCAGATTGTTTGTTATCTGACACTGGTGTTCCATAAACAAGTCTTTTCGTAGATTCTTGTACTGTACCCCATACCAGCCCAGCTCCCAAACCAGCAAACCTTCCAAAATTTGTATAACAAGTAAGACACAAAAAAGAAAAATTCAACAGCATTCAATCAACAACTACCAACGCCCACCACCAACTATACAATTAAGTGAACACTTACATTCAATCAAAGCAACTTACCCAAGGGCTCTACCAAAAGAAGTAGTAGGAACTCTCCTCTCCCGCCGCTGCCTCCGTTTCTTCACCTCCTCCTGCAGATGCTGAGGAATTGGTATTACATCCTTCCTCTCCACAACCGCCTCTACATTACCACCATCAGCCTCATTACGAATTTGCTGAGGTTCCTTCTTCATCACCGCCACCTCTACATTACCACCATCAGCCTCATTACTAAGTTGCTGAGGTTGCTTCTCGACCACTGCTTCTCTGAAATCAGGAACATATCTTGCACTGGTAGAGGCATCTTCCTGACCGTCTAATCGAGTATGAACAGGAGAAGAAATTTCAAGTCCTTGATGATCATCGTGCTTTGAATCAGAAGAACTATCCTGTGTGAAAATCACAACATTACTCTTCTTGGTCTTGTTGTCTGGTTCTTCATCTTGTTTAGGGTAAGAGAATTGATGGATTTTACCACTGGTTAAACCAGCTAAATCTGTAACAGAGAGTAAAGCTGTTTTTGCTGAAGATGAAACTAAATCAAGAGGAGATGATGCTGTTGCAGTATTAATTTGAGAACGTTTAGTAAACTCTTTTGCAATGAGAGATGCGCCATTAACGATCTTGATTATATCTGAAGATGATGGCATCGAAAGTTAGTCAAAAATTAGGGATTGATTTTGATTGATTTCTCTGTCTGAAAGTTAAAAATAGAAACAAAAGAGAAATCGAGGAAGAAGAAAAGGGGAAACGTGGTTGTTCACCCACCACTAGAACTTGTAAAGTAAGTTAATACGACTCAGAAGTGCTCTATCCAGATTTTTGGCGCTCTTAGAACAAGCACTATGGTTCCACGGAACGGAACCTTCCCCATGGGTAACATAATGGTGTTCCCAATTTCCAAGGGCGAGCAGTATGTCACAAGGGTGCACCAAATGACTCAACACATGGCTAACTTACCTTTATGCACCACCTTGGCTAGTCCTTCCATTCTAGAATTTTCTCTCATTTGTCATTTTCTTAGAATATTCTAGAATGGTGTAGATATATGTGGATATGTATAGAATAATCTAGAAGTAGATCTTAGCCATACATTTGTAAAGATCTTAGATCATTCTCTAGAACATTCTTGGCATCCCAACTAGTATAAATAGGGATGTCACCCTCATTTGTAAATCATCCAACAATCCAAGTAAGAGAGCAATACACACTCAATTCTCTCTTTCAATCATTCTCTCTTGTTCTTGAGTGTTCTTGAGCGTTCTTGAGTTTCTTGTGAGTTTTGATCTTGAGAAGTAACACAAAGTTGTGTTAAACTTTGTTTGTGAGGCTTACTTATCTAGTAACGGAATTCTAGACAAGTGCCGCGCGGAGTCAAGTCGAGGCGAAGGACCGACCCCGTGACAACTGGTATCAGAGCTAAGTTCATACTACTCTCGGTAAGATCTCTCACCATGTCTTCAAATGATGCAAATGTTGTTATCACTAACAATAATGAAAAGGTTGAGAAGACAAAGAAACAACAACGGGATAAGTCAGTGGGCCCCCGTTTAGAATCTCGTGTTGGATCACTGGAAGAAAATATAGAAAAGTTGAACCTGGATTTAGGGGAATCCATGGAGCAACAAGACGATTTGGAGAAATCGATGGAGGTCTCCTTTGAGACGTATCGGAACGAGATGGGTGCACATGTGAGGATGCTGCAAGCTCAAATAGATGAGCTAAGGACCCTGATCCGAGGAAATGCGGTTCGTGGACCATCTAGAGGGTGCCAGAACCAAAGGAATACACCGGCGCAAGGGATGCTAAGGAGTTGGAAAACTTTCTATGGAACATGGAAAGATACTTCAGGGACACGGGCCTTGATGACGAGCAAGAACGGGTCGACACGGAGACCTACCTGATAGAAGATGGATTATTGTGGTGGAGAAGAAATATGGAAAAATCGAGAGAGGAGTCTGCACCATCACTACTTGGGCGGAGTTCAAAAGGGAGATTAAAGCCATGTTCTATCCGGAGAACGTTGAGCACAAAGCTCGGGACAAGCTTCACAATTTGAAGTATTCAGGTACCATTTCCGAATATGTCAAAGAATTTAATTCCCTCATGTTAGACATATTAACAATGGCAGACGAGGACCGCTTCTACCACTTCAATCGTGGCCTACCTCGTTGGGCTTCTATGGAACTTCAACGAAGAGGTATTACTGACTTGTCCACCGCATTAAGCACTGTCGAGAAACTTGATGACTTTTCTAGCAAATCTGATCAACTTGCCAAGAACAAGCCATCCAAGCCATTATCACAAGGAACGGGTTGAGGAGACAGGTACTACCGCGATAAGCCACAAACTAGCCGCGAAGGGTCCAAGCCAAACAACGGGTGGAAAGGAAGGCAAGATAACCGTGTGAAGAAATGCTTCATTTTCCAAGGTGACCATCTTGCTCACAGTTGTCCCAAAAAGAACTTGCTCAACTCTTTGATTGCGGAGCATGAAGAGAAAACCAAAGACTCACACCTGGGAGCCGTTCGGTTGAGCGCAATCAAGAGCCAGCCCAAGGAAAAACGTCCAGCACCAAAGGAGAACAAAGGACTTATGTATGTGGAAATAAGTCTAAACGAGCAGATGACCAAGGCAATGGTCGATTCTGGTGCAACACACAACTTCATCTCTAAAGAAGAAGCCGATAGATTGAAGTTGAAGGTCGAAGCTGATTCAAGCACCATCAAGGCGGTAAATTCAGAATCCATACATGTTCACGGAGCGGCCAAGGGGGTCGAAATGAAGGTTGGCGCGTGGAAGGGAACTACCGAGTTTATGGTGGTAAAGATGGACGATTTCAAAGTTATTCTCGGAATGGATTTCTTGGATCGTGTAAAAGTTGCCTTGGTGCCTTGCCTCGGCGTAGTCAGCATCAGTGACGAGAAGTCTCCGTGTATGATTCCAGCCACCCGGACCAAGGAGACTTGCTCGAGTGCACCGTCAGCTCTACAACTAAAGAGGGTGTTCAGAAGGGAGAACCCACCTTTGTAGCAGCCATCATCGAGGAAAGCAAAGAACTGGTCGAGGTCGTTCCATTGGAGGTGAAAAAAGCTTTGCAGGAGTACCAGGACGTTATGCCAGCCGAGTTGCCCAAGCAACTACCACCTAAGAGGGAGGTGGATCATCAGATCGAGCTAGAACCTGGAGTAAAGCCGCCCGCCATGGCCCCATACCGCATGGCCCCGCCAGAGTTGGAAGAGTTGAAGAAGCAACTCAAGGAACTGTTGGATGCCGGCTACATCCAACCCTCTAAGGCCTCCTACGGTGCCTCGGTGCTATTTCAGAAGAAGAAGGACGGAAGTATCCGAATGTGCATCGACTACCGAGCCCTAAACAAGGTGACCGTAAAGAACAAGTATCCAATTCCACGAGTTGAAGACTTGTTCGACCAATTGGGTAGTGCTCGATACTTCACGAAGCTGGACTTGAGGTCGGGATACTATAAATTCGAATAGCATAAGGGGACGAGCCAAAGACCACATGTGTCACGAGGTACGGAGCTTACGAATTTTTAGTTATGCCTTTTGGTCTAACCAATGCTCCTGCCACATTTTGCACCTTAATAAATAAGGTTTTCCACCCATATCTCGATCGCTTCGTAGTCGTATACCTTGACGACATCGTCGTGTATAGCCACACTTTGGATGAGCACCTCAAACACTTGCTGATCGTGTTCCAAGTACTGAGGGAGAACTCTTTATATGTGAAGAAGGAGAAATGCAGTTTCGCTCATCCCAAAGTGTCCTTCCTTGGACATTGGATAGGTGATGTCCAAATCTGGATGGAGGAAAAGAAGATCAAGGCTATCAAGGAGTGGGAACCGCCTACCAAAGTGGCGCAGTTGCTGTCTTTCCTAGGTCTTGCCAACTACTACCGGAGATTCATTAAGGGATACTCGAAGAGAGCAACACCGCTCACGAATTTGCTAAAGAAAGCGAAGACTTGGACGTGGAGCGAAGAATGCCAAGCCGCTTTCGATGATCTCAAGACCGCGGTTGTGAAAAAAACCAGTCTTAAGATTACCTGATCACACCAAGCCTTTTGAGGTATACACTGATGCTTCTGACTTTGCTATTGGTGGAGTACTTATGCAGGAAGGACACCCACTTGCATATGAAAGTTGGAAGTTGAACGATGCGGAACGGCGCTACACGGTGCAAGAGAAAGAGATGACTGTCGTCATACACTGTCTTCAGACATGGAGGCACTACCTTCTTGGGTCACATTTCATGGTCTTCACTGATAATGTGGCTACTAGCTACTTCCAGACTCAGAAGAAGTTGTCTCCAAAGCAAGCAAGGTGGCAAGAATTTCTGGATGAGTTCAACATGAAGCTTGAGTACAAGCCAGGCCGCACCAACTATGTTGCTAATGCATTGAGCCGAAAAGCGGAACTTGCTAGTCTTGCATTGGAACGTGTAGCTGCCATCACCAAATTATCAGGCACCATTCCGGATCGTGTACATGAAGGCTTGGAACAGGACACTTTTGCAAAGAGCCTCATTCATGCGGTGAATAAGGGGAAGACTCGTCAGTTCTGGTTGAAAGACGGTATTCTATTCACACATGGGAACAGGATGTTCATACCTAAGCACGGAAACTTGAGGCGTGAACTAATGCAGGAGTGTCATGACACCCGATGGGCAGGCCACCCTGGCCAGAGAAAGACTTTGGCTTTGCTGGAAGCAAGTTATTACTGGCCAAAGATGGAGGACGATGTGGATGCCTATGTGATGTAATTTTAATATAGTGGTAAAAAGAGGTTCGATTCTCGAACTTGTGAAGGTAATGATTTTAGAAAATAATGATTCTAATTAACTCTAGAAAATTCCAGGAGTAAGAAAAAGACTAAATAACCTAAAGATGATTTTTGAATAATTTCAAAAGGACCAGGAATCAGGAATCAGGTAATTCTAACAACCTATGTGATTAATCAGATAATTCTTTTTAAATTAATTGAAGCACAAGTAATTGCCAAAATTGGTTTTGTTATGCTAACAAACAGAGATAAATCACAAGCATGGACTATCAAAATTAATTAACCAAGCATAATCCATCAGGCAAAAGCACAACTATTGAAAGAAAACCGTTTTCACTATTTAAAACTATGCAATTTTAATAACAAAAGAATTATAAATAATTATTAGAAAATAATTAAATCACATAAAATTGAGAAAATTACCTTATCCATCATCCCAGTAAATAAACTTAGCCCATGGTGAAGAAAACTTGCTCAAAAGATCTCTTCATTGCTCAAAATATCAATTACAAAGTTGAATAATGGTGTAACAGCTGAACAGAGATGTTTATAAATGTTACAGAACATGGTTCAGCTGTAACAGAAAGCTTTAAGCAACAGGAGTATTCAAATTCTAAGGCAACAGGAGCAGAGCTGTAACAGTGGAACAGCAACGATTAAAGATGTTGCTGCTCTTTCTTCTCCGATGAAGGCTGATGAAGAACAGTGCCGGCGATGCACCAGCAGGTGACCGGCGGTGCCGGAACTCCACCGGAATTGCTCTGAATCGATCTCTCGGGTTTCCGTCCTGATTTTTCTTGGCTTCTCTTCATATATATAGGCTCTACAAACCCTAGGGAGAGTTCTAAATCTAATAGAACTCTTTAAAATCTATCCAAATCTTCACAAATCCGATTC
>JAJJMC010020031.1:160216-194505 GCA_023531435.1 Papaver californicum | reverse complement strand
CATAGTCCATTCGAGTTGGCCACAGGCCAACAACCTTTGATGCCACACACACACGCTGGAGGATATAGAGGAAAGAGCCCTGCTGCTTTTCAATTCACTAAGTAGTTGCATGAGAAGCACGACTTGGCCAAAGCATACTTGGAGAAAGCCTCTCATCGAATGAAGAAATGGGCGGACGAGAAAAGGAGACCCGTATCTTTCGAAGAAGATGACTTAGTCATGCTGAAGTTGAACCCGCAACAGTTCAAAGCTTTTTGAAAGGTACGCAAGGGACTCATTCGACGATACGAGGGTCCGTTTCGCATCATCAAGAAAGTCGGGAAAGCGTCTTATAGATTGGAGATTCCAAGCCACATGAAAATACATCCCGTCTTTCATGTTAGCTGCTTGAAGCCATACCATACGGATCAAGATGACGAGTCTAGAGGAATTACCAAGAGGGCTCCGTTCAATATGATTACCTCTCTAGACAAGCAGGTTTCAAGCATAGAGTCACACAGACGTGTCTCAAGAGCGGGTCGAGTTTACAAAGAATATCTAGTTCGATGGAAGGATCAACCAGACAGTGAAGCCAGTTGGGAACATGAAGACTTACTTAGGCAACACAAAGATCTCATCGACAAGTACAACGCGACGAGGACGTCTGCGAATTCGGGTGGGGGAGAATGTCACAAGGGTGCACCAAATGGCTCAACACATGGATAACTCACCCTTGTGCACCACCTTGGCTAGCCCCTTTGGCTAAATGGCTTGCCTCCCATTCTAGAATCTTCTCTCATTTGTCTTTTTCTTAGAATATTCTAGGATGGTGTAGATATATGTGGATACGTATAGAATAATCTAGAAGTAGATCTTAGCCATACATTTGTAAAGATCTTAAATCATTCTCTTGAACATTCTTGGCATCCCAACTAGTATAAATAGGGATGCCACCCTCATTTGTAAATCATCCAACAATCCAAGTAAGAGAGCAATACACACTCAATTCTCTCATTCAATCATTCTCTCTTGTTCTTGAGTGTTCTTGAGCGTTCTTGAGTTTCTTGTGAGTTTTGATCTTGAGTAATAACACAAAGTTGTGTTAAACTTTGTTTGTGAGGCTTACTTATCTAGTAACGGAATTCTAGACAAGTGCCGCACGGAGTCAAGTCGAGGCGAATGACCGACCCCGTGACAAGTAGGTGTGGGTTCTTTAGCTAGCCATCACTTGACTGCCTTTCACATGCTAAAAAGAATGAGCGAAAGGTTTGATTCCATCCAAAGAAGATTTTGGCGGAACAAAAAAGGTGAAGATAGAATACCTTTATTTTTGGAGTTGGGATAATATAATCAAACCTATTGCTCTAGGTGGTTTAAATATTAAAAAAATTGAACATCTCAACACTGCTTTTTTAGCTAAGTTAACTTGGAGAATGATCACTGAACTGATTCTTTATGTGCCTAGATTTTGAAACACAAATACTTTCCTAACAGTAACCCTCTTCGCATGGTGAATAAAATTTTTGGGTCTTTTATTTGAAAAGGTATTTGTAGGGGTTTAGATCTAATTAAGGAAAATTATTGTTGGGAAGTTGGTGATGGTAGGAACATATCAATTTGGAAAGATAAATGCATACCAAATAGGAATGCTCTTTTAAATTCTCAATTTGCTTTTGCTAATATGGTCACTGTGGATCAACTAATTGATCAGAATTAAGGTAAGTGGAATCTAAACACTCTGAATTCTCTTTTTGATAATGATACTGCTAATGATATATGTGCTATTAGAATTCCAATTGCAGGTAATGATGTGATAAGGTGGAAACCAGCTCACAATGGCCTTTTCATTGTTAAAACAACTTATAATGTTGTTATTAATAGTGTTTATGGGGATGAACATGCAAACTTTCCATGGAAGGTATTTTGGAGATCCAAATTACCTCCAAAGATAAAACATTTTCCTTGGAAATTTTTCCATGAATGCTTACCTGTGAGAAATAGAATATCTATGTATGTTCAAGGATTGGAGGATGTATGCCCTTTTTGTAGTCTTGAATCAGAGACTGATGACCACTTATTATTATATTGTCATGTTAGTAAAAATCTATGGATTGCTATCAATGATAACCTTGCAGGAATGATGAATGAGAGAAGTAACCAGGTAAGTGTTCTTCCTCTAACGTTCTATTGCTTCTTTCTAAATTTGTATCATTTGGTTTCTTATTGTTAATAGATGTGTGTAATTGACGTGTTTTGTAGTCACTTGCAAGGACTGTTTAATCGTACTATTAGGCTGTTGGAGGCTGGGTTAAAACCAGTGTAAGCTTCATTCATTTATCCATTCAACATCTTAACTTAATATGATTAAAGATATTTGTCGTCTTGACTGAATTGTTTATCCTTACATGTTTTGTGTACTACTAGTTATGTATTTGATGGGAAACCACCAGACATGAAGAAAGAAGAGTTGGCTAAACGGTGGTGTTCTCCGACTCTACTGCAATGATATGTTTCTACATATACATTCGTCAATGTACACTTTTTTATATATTGTTTTCTATCTATGCTATGTGCAGGTATTCGAAAAGGGAAGATGCCACTGAGGGTTTGGCAGCAGCGATAGAAGTAAAATTATTTGTTTGAATCGCGTTGCAGAATCATATTTTGCTACTTATTTTTGATTAGTTTCAGGCAATTGGTTCTTGATTGGGTTTATTATTGATGCAGACTGGAGACAAAGATGATATTGAAAAGTTCAGTAAACGTACAGTCAAGGTGACTTTTCTTTCTTCTTCTTCTACCCCTCAAAAATTCTTTTATCTTTTCGGTTATGTAGATTATCTTTTCAGTTATGTAGAAACGATTAAACAACATATATTATTCCACATACCATTAAAGGTCTAACTATTGTTAGGATCATATAAAACTTCAGTATCTCAACTTCTTTGTGGAAATGAACATGTATTTGTTTTTCTAGGTAACAAAACAACACAATGATGATTGCAAAAAACTTCTAAGGCTCATGGGAGTTCCTGTAGTTGAGGTAAAGATTTTATAACTCGTAACTGCTTCTTTGGGATATATCGGGATGGTTGTTATTAGCTATTGTCACTTTCCTCAACTTCTTTCTTCATTTGTTTTTTTTTGGTTTGCAGGCTCCTTCAGAAGCAGAGGCAGAATGTGCTGCACTTTGCAAAAATGAAAAAGTATGCTTTTTATGGACTTCTTAGTTGTTTTGTTCTATCTTTCATCATATTTTTGTTGAATTCCTCAGTACATTTTTAATAAATAATCTCAACATTTTCTAGGTTTATGCTGTGGCTTCTGAAGACATGGATTCGCTTACTTTTGGAGCACCCAAATTTCTTCGCCATTTAATGGATCCAGCCTCAAGAAAGATACCAGTTATGGAATTTGATGTTGCAAAGGTACAAGCAACCGAAGAGATCTCTTCTATGCTAGATTCTTTACGTTGGCCTTCGCAAATTTTTTCTTTATTTTCAGATCTTGGAGGAATTAAACCTCACAATGGATCGATTTATCGATTTATGCATTCTTTCTGGTTGTGATTATTGTGAAAGTATTCGAGGTTAGTTGTTTTCTGCGGAGGTGTTCAGAATTTTTTCTCACTCTCGCCACACATACTTCTTGATGGGATAGTTTCTGTTCCACTGTCCTAACTCTTACTCTCCGTTTACAGGAATTGGAGGACAAACTGCATTGAAACTTATACGCCAACACGGTTCTATAGAGGGTATAATTGAAAACATAAACAAAGAAATGTTGGTTTCATGTTCAATTTTGAATCTCTCTCATGAAACATCTGTGCTTGTATTTGGGGTCTGGATGGGTTGCGCCGATACTTGCAAGGCAAGTCCGTACCCGTATTGGATACTTACCGATACTGGTACCGCTACTGCCCAAAAGACTTTTCAAATGTTATTTCACAACCATGTTCATCCTCTTGTTGTGAAAGAAATTGAAGCACCTGTAGCTGAATGTTTATTATATGTGCATTCAAATACATTGAATTTGTGTTCTCTAATACATGCAATTATTCAAATGAATCTTTATAGCATAATATATAATGAGTGAAATTATATTTTTGGGATTAACATTGAATTTCTGTTCTCTAATACATTATTGATTCCTATAAAAACACACTTACAAATCTATTTATACACGGAATCGGCCGGTATCCGTGTCGACCATTTTTGGAAACATCGTATCGGGTTCTTAGACACATATCAGTATTGGATACCCGTACCTGTATCTATGCAACCCAGAGTCTTTAATTGTGAAGTCATTAGTGGGTGTTACCATTCTGTTTACCGAACACAAAATGTATATCATCAGAGTATTTTGATTACATCTCGTTTCATGTTTGCTATTTCTGATGCGATCAGAAATCAGTGTTAATTACTTCCGGTTTATACTCTTTCAGGTACAAATACCCGAGTCTTGGCCATACGAGGAAGCTCGACGTCTTTTTAAAGAACCATTGGTCACAGCTAATGATGAGCAACCTGAACTTAAGTGGAGTTCTCCAGATGAGGAGGTGAGTTGTTTTATCCTCATTTTTTTTAGTATAGTTGTTTTTCATTTTTTTTAATGGTTTAGGTGATACATTTTCCTTTCATTCTTTAGGGACTCATAGCCTTTCTCGTAACTGAAAATGGGTTCAACCAAGGTATGTCTTCATCTAATCTTTGTATTGTTTTATACTACTGCTTGTTATAAAAGAAAAACGTTTAATTGCTGACATGTAAATCCATGTTTCTATAGGCTGTAGAAAAAATCAAAGCAGCGAAGAACAAGTCATCTCAGGGGAGGTAAGTGAACCTAATAATGAAGTTGAATGTGTGAAAGATCCTCTTTGGTACCAACTTTAACTGACTGAATGCACAGATTGGAGTCATTTTTCAAGCCAGTGGCTAGCGACTCGGTTCCTCTTAAGCGGAAGGTATGTGCTTATGTATCTTGATGTGAGCGTCTACTTTCGAATTTCTTATACCTTCCTACCCTATTAATGTTTAATCAATGGAAGGGCAAGTCTGATGAAAATGATAGTTAAGTTGATCTTGTTTTTGGGCCCTAAGGATAACAGGTTTCTATAGTTAGCCTACTGCCTTTGGCAAAATGCAACTGATTTTGAGTTGTTTGTGTTTCAATCTCATTATCTGTGTAAGGGCCAAATCAGTATTGAAATTGTATAGGGGTATTATACCTTTGATTGATTATGTATGCATATCATAAAATTAGGGACACTGTAGATAACAAGCTAGTTCAACTTTTTTATCTTCTTTTGTTTCTGTGCTCTTTGTTGACATGGAGTTTTGGGTGTAATTTAATAGTTATAACTCCAATTTATGTCCAAATTCCAACATTCTCCTTGCTTGGTTGTTTAGCATACCAAGCTTCTAATTTCTTCCGTTTATTGTATTCACATGATAGGATGTTCCAGCTAAAAATACAAAGGAGACTGCCAAGAAAAGAAACACCGGTGGTGGGAGGAAGAAGAAATAAACTCTTATTCAGTTTTAGCCTTGCACAATAGGCTAATCTAAGGCATTCCAGAATGAGGTTAGAATTTCATACAATTTCCCTGTTCTATTTGTTGCTCAGCCTATAGTCTAACTCCCATATCACTTCATATAGGTTTCCTGCTAGATTAACTCCCATTTAATATCCACATTGAGCTCAACTTTTAACAATCTGCTTATCTATTTATTTGTTTTCTGGTTTAATGACTAAATAAGAGTTCTAAGATACGTTGGAGGATTCTAAGTTCTAACATCTCAACTCTTGAACAGGTGGAATGCGCGACAAGTTCAATATTGGCTTCTTTTACCTTTTAACCAACAAGGTGGTCTACCCCAACATGAGTGATGACTCTTCCTAACAGTTTGTTAAAAGTTGAAGCTTTGTTGACCCAAAGGCATTTGCTGCAATTGGTCGTGTGAGCCAAAAACTACTCCCTATGGCATCTTTTTAGGCTTTCCATGTGTATTTTTTCCCTTTCTATTTGGGACATTTCATGTCTGTTTCATTTGTAAATTAAAATTAACTAACTTGAATCCTGTTGTCTTTACCAAAGGCTGAACATGAAATCCAACAGAAAGTCCTCTTTTTCACCTGGTTTTAATCTCTACAACTCAGAATCAACTAAAGAACATGCATTTGGGTTATGCCAATGTAGTTATTGCCGTAAATTGATACCCACATTTTAACTGATAGGTTCCATATTCTTGTATTCACACTACAATTAGTTTTTACAGAACTACAATAACTAGAATGAAAAAAAAGAAGGGGTCTCATCTAGAGTGAAAAACTGGTGTATGATAAAACACAGTGGATTCATCTTCAACACGTAACAGAAGATACATAAAGTGGGTATTGAAAGCTATTAGCATATTGGAAAGATAAGCTATCACCAGGTCCAATGGCTTCTCCATTGTTAACCAGACAATCGTCATAATTCTGTCGACGAAACAGTCTTGGATTAATCAACCTAGCAGAACTAAACCATCCACAACTTACATGTATGTTTGATATACTACAGCCTTCTGATAGACATAGATTAAGTATTTGTACTGTGTATGTTGGTATACCATTTGGGAGTGGAGTTGTTGGACCTTGGAATACTGCAATATCGTCTTTCGAACACGCTTCACTGATTCGATTAGAAACTCGTTCATCCACTGATCTCTCACTAGTAGTAGTAGTTTCAGATGCAACATAAATCTCTGCACAGTGAAAAAATAGAGTTATTACCGTTGCAAGAAAGTGACAGATTTATTACAAGAAGACACATTTGCTCACTAGAAGTACTTGCCTGAATATAAGTAAAAGAAAGACATAACTAGACTGAAACTCAATAAAATGAGTTGGCTTCTTTTTGTTCTTCTCCTTATTCTTGTTCTTATCATCAAGAAAACTATCAATTGAAACGGGTTTCTATAGTAAATTTCAAAGAGATATATGTCAGATTCAGGGGGACCAACAAAGATGCTACTATTACTAGTTCTACGGCAAGAGTATGAATGTGTTGGGAGTACTATTTTCTACACAGTCAATGTTGGGAGTGAGACAGAGAGAGAGAGGTTGGGAACTGGGAATTGAATTGATTTAGTTAGGTGTTGGGCTTTTATAACAAAGATCGACTTTTATTTATTAGGTTGATTAATGACACAACAGGGGATACTTAAACTGACTGACATGGTTTCATTCGAAAACGCTTAGTACCCAAAACCATGACGTGTCGCTTTCCGATTCAAATTGTAAGCTAAGGCTAACCGCTATGGTGTGTTAAATCAAGATTCAAGTTACCAAAACCTTACTACCAATAGGATTTTGTTTTCATCGCACTGCCCCGTTAAATCCACCTTCTTTTGTTTGGGAAGAGGAAAAAATTGGCTACGGCTAGGACATAGCACAACAGAGCAAGAACCTACAAACCAATCACCCGCAAGATAGGACACCCGATTTCTAACCCCTTTTTTTTCCTTAGGTAGGTTTTTGAAGAGTGAAAGACAACGATTACACGGTAAACCGACCTACCCCATTTATTCTTTTGATTTAAGATTGCATTCCTGATTTTTGGGACATCTGTCTAAGAGTGCTCAGCTTTCCATATGATATTTCACAGGAACCGACTGCTCTAAGGAAGGATTTATTATGCTTCCGTATCGATGGGACAAGGTTCTCCTAGCCTATTTTGTTGATTCAAGTTAGTGTTTAAGGGTTTCTTTGAATGTGATTTTGAATCAACTCTGTTGCGCCCAATGGCACACATAAATTTTACTTTTTACGCTCAACCATTCGACGCATTAATTCTGAGCCATCAGATTTGATTTTATGAGTCAAAATCTAACTTCGTCTATTTATGCCCAACCATTGGAAACATTAATCCTGAACCATTAGATTTTTTTTATAAGTTAAAATCTAACGATTTATCTATTTACGTCAAACCATTAGGTGCAATGCGACAAACCATTATTTGACTTGAATCTTAAATCACCGTAATTGATAGTAGTCGATTCAATCTGACATGACACCCAAGTTGAATCTTAATTCAAGCATCCATAGTGGTTAACCTAAGACCCATTTAGTTTATAATTAGTAACTAAACAAAATAAATACAAATATTTTAACTTTCCTTTGGTGAGATGTGAAATCAGGCTTAGGAGTCAGGGTTTCATTTCAAAACCGTTTGGAATTTTGACCCGTTCCTACTGCCAGATGAGTGTATTAGATAGTTATTTCCAACGGACGCACTGATGTTGTTAATAACTAAACCATATGCCGATTTTAGCTGGATTACATATGTAGCACACCAAAATGCGTTTTCCTACAAAATCAAACCAAAAATTATTAAGCACACAACAAGAGAGGCACTTACCATGATAACTGGGTTTGATATACCCTCTCAAATCAGTGTGTTATTTTTTTGAATGCTAAAAAGAAATGGTGGAAATTTAGTACTCATCCTTCAAGTTTATGAGGATATCACTGATCTAAGAGTTAACTTGGAAAAAAGCATAGTGATTAGCATTGGAGCTGATCACAAGATTAGGGATGCAAAGTAGAGTTGCTTCCTTTCAAGTATCTACGAATGCCTTGGGGGGGCAACAATGAGAGAAAGCAGTGTTTGGGATTCTGTCAAAGAAAAATTCCAGAAAAAATTGGCAAAGTGGAAAAGAAGGTTCTCATTAAGAACACATAAATTGGTACTGATTAATAGTGCATTGGAAAGCTTGTCTGTTTACTTTATGTTCTTGAGGCAGATACCAGTGAATGTTGAGAAGAAAATGACAAGAATCATAAGAGAGTTTTTGTAGGGTGCAAGTGTAGAAAGAAGAAAGGTTTGGTGGGTGGCATGGAAGAAAATGAGCAAACCTAATTAAAGAGATGGGAGGATTGGGTATAAGAAGTTTGAGAGCCACAAACAAAACAGTAAAGGATAAATGGGGTTAGAGATATGCTGAAGAAGGATAAGCTCTAAGGAAGAAGGTGATTCAAGTCAAGCCAAAGTCTGATAAAGAATATTTCTGTCCTCTAGAATACAAACTCCTTCATGGAAGGGGTTTCTGGAAAGGCATTCAACAAGAATGGGAACTATTTAAGTGACACATGGAAAGGAACTACTCCATTGAGTAAAGCATACCAAATCGCTTTCAAAGCTACTGCTCATAAGTAGTCAAAAGTTGTTAGTTTAGTTCATAATGGGAGATGGAAGGTATAACTGAAGAACAATATCAGTACTGAAGAAGTAGAAGAATTTACTAGTTTAATTGATTTCTTACTAGCAAAAAAAACAAAAACAAACTCACAATACAAATGATAATAATACTCTATATTTCTGAAAAACGATCACATAAAAAAGGATATCAATCCCTATACCAAGGATAAGGATATATGTTCACTCCACTTCTCTTGTAACAATCAACCATCTAACCTATTTCTTCCTAATATTTAATATTAATAGATAATGATATAAAATTGGAAATAGTGATGGTGGGGTTAGCGATGGTGATGGTGTTTCAGAAAATAAAATAACGTTAATAGTTTCTTCAAAGGAATCAACTGGCCTTTATATTCACTTTAACTGCTTATTCAATAAACAACAAGGAAACTACCTCTTTTTCTGTTTTTCTTCTTTCCTTTTTTTTTCGATCTTTTTTTTAAATTTTCTTTGTCACTTTTTCCTTTATCAAACAACAAATAAAATACAAAATATATAAATATAACTACAATACAGCAATTCAGAGAAATTCAGAGAGTCTGAAACTTCATATTTTCCTTCAAATTATATGTTAATCATTTTCTTCACATTAATTATGGTAAAGATGGTAGATAAATGTAAAATGAAGGTGGATGGTAATGGAAATAATATAATGATGGTAATATAATGGTGAAATGATGGTGAATGTGATAAAATCCTATTTTCTACTCAGTCGAAAAAGGTGTCTTACTATCTTGTATCACCTCAAACTGCAAGTTGAGGTTAGTTCGCATTCCTGATGTCATCCTCAATGGTTGAAAGAAATTGTACTCATGAGATTAAGGAGTGTTGAAGGGATACGAGGTTGAGTAGTTCATCATCTAAGAATTAACGCATATAATTACACACATCACTACACCAAATTTAGCATTTAGCAACATACAATCGTTGCTGAATTGGCTTGCAACAGCAGACGGCAGTTGCAAAACACCCTGTTGCAGTTTTTTTGCAAGAGCTTTAACGCCGTTGCTAAATTCAGTCAGCAATGGCTAACTGCAACATAAATTAGCCGTTTCCAAATAAAAATTAGCAACAACATCCGATGTTATTAATTTTAGAGCTATTCCGGGATACTCCTATTCAAATTGGATATAATTGTTCTGGTTCATATTTAGCAACATGCATCAGCTGCTGCTAATTTGTTGCAACAAGAAATAAAATATGGTCAAGTATTGGTTGACCTAGTCAATATCGACATAACACAAAAAATTATATGACAACAAGAATTGTCATTTGGATATATCTATTAACTTAAATTTACACAAGGGTAATCTTACAAAATGTTTTAAAGGAAAATGAAAAACATTGTTAGATGTCGCTAAGAGAAAAAACAAATTTGTAATACAAATACATGAAGTACCTGCCACTGTATCAGCAGAGTGGAGGTAAGTTAGATAACGAACTGCAGTTCAAGCTCTTCCATTGCAGAAGCCCCTGCATCACTAGCTGCTTGATATGTGATAACAACCATTCCACTACACCAAATTTGGTTTTTAGCAACATCTGATGATTGCCGCAAGATTCCTTAGACTTGTATTCCTATTAGCCAAACAGATTAACAATTGCAACACAAACTGATTGCAAATTTTTCCAACTACAACATGTATAAGCAACAAACAATATTTCCAGTAGTTTACCTCTTGCAAGAGTTGGTTTTCAAAATGTTCGTTCCATCAAATGCACCTTCGGCTGTCTTTGCATCTAATTGCTTAGCAAGGGAACAACCTGTAAGCAAGACAGTTAAACCACAAGAAATAAAAAGATTCTCTCAGTTTTAAGAATCGCATGCAGAAAAATAAGAGATGAAAGAGAAACTCACATATAAAACTTTAAAAGAACTGAGCATTATAATGCACCTGATTCATTGGAAAGTAGCTAATGCAAGTGACGAGCACTTCCTTCTGAAAAGCATATTCAGATTATTAAGTGAAGTCATTTAAATGTGAATCTAGCAAATAGTTTAGAACAAATAAAAATGGTTTATACATGAACACGCCCAATACTGTTGATACCTAATGATGGAAGCAACATTCCCACCAGCTATGTCCACACTGGATCCAAGAATTAACGTTGAACTACAAATGACGTTATACTGTGAAGAGCATAAAAATTAGGTTTTGGCATTATACAAATCAGGAACCACTTAAAAGTTAAGACTCGTCAAACATGATTACTTAAGTTCAAAAGAAAAAGATAGTTGAATAAGATGATTATATATTGCTTACCCCTGTACAACACGCTGAAGGAAATATGGATTCCCAGGGTCTAGAGGAATTCTTCTCAAAGCACTACGGGCAGCGTATTGCAGATTACTCTGTATAACAAACTGAAGGGGAATTAGCTGGATTCCCAAGGTCTAGAGGAAGTCTTATCAGAACCTTCATAACTAACTGTTCAATCACTAAAATTGTACATGAATCACAACATATGCTCCTTAATACAGATACATTGTTTGAAACAAATTGGTGGAATTCAAGTACTCAATAGTACGTTCATAGCTAATTGGATTGAAATCGGTACCTCTTGCAACCTATAAGCATACTACTAGACCACATGCCCAAAAATCAGCAAACTAAAACATTGAGGCTAAACTTAATATACCTAATTCAAAACAGCTTTAACCATACTTGAAGTTTAGCCTCAATTAGGCATATTTTTAGGCATAACGCTGTCTCTCCGTCTGGTGTTAGGCGTTTAACTATACATACATCTTATCAGACGGACGTAAACCAGAACTCCGCTTCATCAAACGTTCACCCAAGAGAACGTCCAATCAAACGTAAAACCCAGACGATCTCCAGGCGTTAACCAAACCAACGTTTGACTTGGGCATATGGCTAGACATACACTCAATGCAAATTACAATCAAGTATAACATCTATGCAAATTACATCAAGCAAATTACAACCGAACCAACATGTGGCTAGACATACGTTTGATTTGCATTATAACATCCATAATGCAAATTACAATCAAGTATGCAAATTACAATCAAGTATAACCAAACCAACGTTTAACAAACTAAGCCATTTCTTTGTCATGCATGTGACTACATAAATGGGGTGTATAGCTTGTTTCACGTCCATCAGGCGTTCGTCTGCACACACGCCTGTCTCTGGGGCGTGCATCTATCATCAGGCGTTCATTTGGGTAACGTCTCCCATCAAGCGTTCATCCAGTGGCCGCCCCATCCAAGCGCTTCCACAGGCGTACGCCCGTAAAACTAGACGTATACTTAGCCAGGCGCTAGCTTAGACAACCACCCGATTAAATTTTACTCCCGTACCATAACGTTTCAGGCGGAGTAAAGACTATAATTTTTACTCTTTAGTCGGATGGTCTAGTCGTCCCACTATGGATGCTCTAAGTAACCATAAGGTCACATGGGACTCGCACATGTGGGAGTCAGAGGGTGGAATAATTTTTCAAGTTCAAACCGATTTCTAATATCTGGGCGGAATAATATAACAAAGTGTTGTCGACCACACGATCTAGTGGCACACTTATAATCTCCGTTGCCGCTAATAGCAACAAAACAAGAGCCGTTGCGAGTTTAGTAACAAAAATGAGCTGTTGCTAAAATTTAGAAAACTCTTTTTTGTTGCTATTTAGCAACAACTTGTTAATTGGAGTTGCTGAATTACAAATTTGGTGTAGTGCACACAAATATATATATAACGGCTAGAAACCTCACAACGGGTAGTGTTCACTAATGATTATTTTAGATATCTTGTTCAAACTCACTCATCACCTATTTCACTCTATTGTTGTCCATGTAGAGTAATTCTATCTAAACTCAATGTAAATAAAAAGGTCGTATCAATATCATATATATCAATTTGAAGCATCAAATATAAGAATAAGTCTTGTTCTTTCATGTGATGAAATTACGCCAAATAACCCAAAAATCTAAAATAATAATAATCAGAGTATCTATTAAAAAATAATCAATTTTCGGAAACTCCTACGCTAAATTCGAAGCTAATATTGTCCTCAATGTTACAAGTTATGCACCATAAAATGACATGCATATATAAATAAGAAAGAGAAATATAAATTAAAGAATAAGGATTCACTCATTTCAGCTGGTCGATGCAAGAAAATAGTACTCCCTGTAAAACATAGCAATAACAAAGGAACACTAAAATAAATGAAAATTAAATAAAAAAATCTAAAGAAAAAAAAAATACAAAAAAAAAAAATACTACTACTGGAGTATATAAAAATAAAACCCCAAAAAATGAACAATCTATATTTCTGGGACCATCCCATAACATGATATATACAAACATTAATAATCTAACTTTCTTTGTGTGTCAATGTATCAACAATGAAACTGTCAATAGACAAGACCAACCCCCAAACCTAATCCTTACCACATATAGAAGTATGTAAAGAACAAACCACTCCATTCTTTCTAGGAGAGGATCGACCAACTCCTGGTGTACTTACATCGGGAAACCTAGAGGACCTTACGGAAAACTAAAAAAGATATTAGCTACTTGTTGGTCGAATCAGTCTATATCTTGATCGGCTCCCCTAAAAATGGATCGGGGTATGACCTAGTTTGCCTCAGAAATGAATCGCGCATTCCAAGTATCCGATACTTCTCCCTACTGCGATATAAGTGACCTTGCTCCAAACCGAAGAAAAAATGTCCGATAGCAAGCAGGTTGATCGGTTAATTCAATAATAAATAGGAGTTAGCACTTGATTTCGTTGGTACCATTCAAGCGACTCCAATTCGATTGTTTACTCGTTCAATGAGTGAATTTTCCAATTTCAAGGGATCAACCCCTTCTTCTTGTGTTCTTGCGCCAAAGATCTTATCATTTCCGAAGGAACTGGAGCTACATCTCTTTTCAATTTCCATTCAGGTAGAACCAAGAAAGATTTCTTTTTCGATTCATCCCTGGAGTTGAATACCTCATTCAATAATTTTTTTTTATCCAACCCGTAGGAATCAATAGAAAAGGAAAATCCCTTATGATACACCAGATCCGGCTCGGTTATTGATAGAGTGAATAGATCTGCCATTTCTTGAAATCTCTCGCTCTTGTGACATGCTATGTTTCCCATTGATTGACACTAATGGGTGAGTCCCATGCGTCAGTGAATGTTGTGGATCGCGGTCTCACGCATTAATCTCTACAGGTGCCCTTAGTAGGCCGTCCGCCCTACCTAAACCGCCAGGGAAAAGAATAGAAGAAGCATCTGACTCCTTTATACATGCTCCACTTGGCTCGGGGGGATATAGCTCAGTTGGTAGAGCTCCTATGGAGATACTATCGGAATTGGGAAAATGATCAATTGCTTTATGCACAATATCAAGGACACACTAGGTACCTTCCCTGTTTTCTTGCTATCCGAAACTAACCCACTCTTATATCATCATGGAATTCTCTATCATTCTCTTCATCAAATCTCGGAGATATACTTCAACTCTCCCCGTCTTCTCTGTTCAAATGGCAACAACGTGTTCTTATGTAAACCTATCTTCACTACTTAAGATCTCTTTCCAAACTCTAAATTCAATTTCAACAATTGCCACAACCCTTGTTTACTCGTTAGAAACAGACTCAAAACACCCCATCGAAACAACACATTTAGTCTCAAATCAATTACTTCATATCCTCTCTATTTTACGACAACAACAACAACAATTCTTCCTCTTTTCTTGTTTCTGTCAGCATTAGAGAACCTTTCCGAACCTTTTCTTCCTTTTCCCTACGGCAACAAGAATTCTTGCTTATTATTTTTTCGCGGTTTCTTGCCAAATCTCCATCACTTATTTTTCTTTGTTCTTCACAGACTCGAGTCCACAACCTTTGTTCTTGAATTATCGTGACCGGCCAAGCTTTCCAGTAGAATTGGTGCAGCGTCACATAATAAGATTTGTGTTTGTTTCGTCTTAGTCTTTTAGGTTATAGGGGAAAATGAGGATTTAGGCGCCCACTTCCTGGATACGGGACATCCGTGAAGGTTAAAGAAAGTTGCAACCCTTAACCAAAAGTGAGGTGCCAAGATCACCAATAAAGCTCTAAATGGTTAGGTTGGCCCTTAACGTATGGTTGCTGCGAATAAAACTTGCTCATGAAATGACTGATTTGTTATTTTTAATAATTTTTTTTCTTTTATTTCAAATGACTCCAAAGTACCCATAAAGTGTAAAACAAGAATAATATACACAAAATACAAAAGAAATAACTAAAAAAAACAATAAAAATTAATAATTTAAATAATATTTTAGACACGTATGAATATGCCACATTCAAATTCGATTCCAGCTGCCTATTGGATGGATAGTCCACGAACAATATGTTAAACATGTTTATCAGCAATCTGTATTGAAGCAAAAACCTACTTATAATGACTTTCAAAAGTGCATGTGAAATATAGCAAATAAAGGTGTAATTCATTAGTACAGTGTAATAGCATGTGTGTATAGTGAGTGTGTGGTGTGTGTGTGTAGTGAGTGTCTGAAGTGAGTGTGTGAAAGGTGTGATGTGTAAGCTTGTGTAGGAGCATATATACTCTGGTCTGTCCTGTAAACAAGAAAATGAATTCAATTCAATTGATCCAACAGATTCATTCACAATGTAGATATGAGATGTTAACATGGTATCAGAGCAGAAGATCCTAAACCACTGAATCTTCCTTTTCCGATGCTTCTTCCCTTTCAATCTTACTTCTTCCAATTTCTTCTGTTGTTGTTTTGGTCATCATCTGTTTCATAGATTCAGATCTAAAACAAAAACAATTAGTGTTCTCAAATCCTAGGGTAAGCTTGCTTCTGCTGATTCAAGATGCTTCTGATGCTGCTAAGATTCATTTTCATTTGACTTCAATTTCTTTTCCTGATGCTCATTCAACAATGATTTCTGGTACTGTTCTTACTGATCTTGTGTTTCAATTTTTTTTTAGTTCATGTTTGAGATTCGATCTCATTCTCTTCAGATCTTTTTAGATCAAATTCATGTAAGACTGAATGATTTCAGCATTGATTTTATTTTACATGTAAGTCTGATGTTGTCCCATCAGCTTTGTTCATCAGATGTTTTACCATCTGTGTTGTTGAACTCATGTAAGTCTGAGTAACCGCAACATTGATGTGTCTTCTACATGTAAGACTGGTGCAAAGATCACCAGCATTGTTCATCCAATTCATGTAAGACTGAGTAACCTCGGCATTCTTCATTTTTCTTTTCAATTTCACTTTCAAATTTCATTTTCAATCTCATGATTCTCTGTGTACAACACAATTTCTTCATATTTCTTTCTGAATCTAAATCTTCTTCTCTCTTTTCAATTCCTACTTCTTATTCTAGTTCCCTGCCACATATTGCTGCTTCATTGGTTATTTGTTAGTTGGTGTTGTTTCTTTAGTTGCGCAGTAAGTGGGATATCCTCTTGTTAAACTCTGCAAGGATTCTTATGGTGTACTAGTATGTGTTGTATGCGCTAGTTCTACTTTGTTCATACTGTTCAATCTCTACTTTGGTTCATTTTTAGATTCAGTTTTCATGATTTTGTTCTCAATTTCACCTTCTCATGGTTACCTTGATAGTGTTGGTGATTGTATTGTTTCTCTCATGATACACAGCTTATAAGATGCAGTTGGTGAGTTTCTTTCTCACTTGTAAAACTCTGTATCCTATTAGTGGATTCTGACATTTTCCATTGCTGCTAGTTTCTTTTTTTTTGTTTTTTTTTTGTTTGGGAGTGAGTGGTATTTCCTCAAGATTGATGGATGGTTGTATATCCATAAATAAGCCTAAGTCAAGTGCAGTAAGTGATTTATTTCACTTGTCAAACTCTGTACTGTGCTTCTGGTGTGTGTGTGTGTAAATAATGCAAGGTTGAACTTGCTGGTTTTCTTTTTTTCTCTAGTTTCTAGTGCTTGTGCTTCAGAGAATTTGCTGGTTTAGTGGAGATGCTAATTCTACTCTTGGTATTACATCAATTGTTGATGCGTCTAATTCCACTCATAATACTTCTGGTATGTTGTCTATGTTCGTACTATTGCTGCTCACTTCTTCTTATCTTTTGGTACTCTTCTCGAACAAAGATTGTTCACTGCTACTAAGTACTACTGCTGCTATTATCTACTAATTCTGGAGTATTAGTTCATGGGTATCATCTACTTCTTATACTCATTCATGAGTATCATCTACTACTTCTGGAGTTGTTATTTCACCTGCTAGCAACATACTCTATCTCTCTCTATTTCAACTACATATACATCACTTCATTTCTACTGCAGGTCATTCTGGCATCGTGTGTGTGTGTCTAGCTACTGGTTTGCAATATTGCTTATGGTTTATCTCGTTCAACTCATACTACGGACTGCCACGATACCTACTATTTCTCCCTATGTTCTGTCATATTTTGTGGATGTGAGTGTTTACTATGGATATTTCCTTGTGTAACAACTCTGAGTTGCAGGGTGATTTTGGTTTACTTGGAATACTACCTGATCTCGGTGAAGCAAACTTCTGTTTTATTTGGTGCTGGTTGGTGCTTTACAGCGTAGACAGTCACAACAACAGGTGGTTTCATGGTTTCAGTTGAGCTACTACATTCTACTTTGTGGTGAGTTGAGAGATAAGTGTTGCAGTAGACATTCACAACAAGAGTGTTGTTTACAAGGATCTTTGAACAGATCATTACAAGTTGTTGTTGCTGCCTACACCTACTACTTTTGTATTGTTGATATTTTCTTTTTACCTGCATCATCTGTGGTTGCCACACAACCTGCTAGTCCGCGTACTACTTCTGTAATGTAATCTCAAGTAGTCTCTTCAAACCTCCTTGAGTTTGAGGGAGGGTAATAGCATGTGTGTAGTGAGTGTGTGGTGTGTGTATGTTTGTAGTGAGTGTGTGAAGTGAGTGTGAAAGGTGTGCTGTGTAAGCTTGTATAGGAGCATATATACTCTGGTCTGTCCTGTAAACAAGAAAATGAATTCAATTCAATTGATCCAACAGATTCATTCACAATGTAGATATGAGATGTTATCATAGTGGACGTAACCGCAACTAAGTACCTTTCCCTAAGGCCATGTCCTACGAGGGAAACGTTTCAGAATACGTGTAAAGGTGTCGGGGAATTTCATGTTTTATGGAAGAATTGTTAATAAAGTTGACGATCTGAATGTAAAAACATGATCCGTAAATACAATCGTGACATTAATTTTTTTTTTCATAAAAAAATTTTAAAAAATAAATAATGAAAAAGGATATACTTCCAGATCGATGAACAACCTTGCGACCGTTAGAATAGATCCCGATCGCTGGTTCATGTACCGATCATGATATATATATTTTTTATATTATTTTTAACTTATTCGGTGGATTATGTATGGTTTTTATTTATTTTATTCTTCTAATATTTTTATTTTATGTTTATGGTAAATTAATATTTGTGTTTCCGAAATATCAATGTTTCTTTTTCTTTGAGATTTTTTTTTATCTTTTATGTTAGTAAAAGATTTGTTTTATTAGCATTGGCAATTAGCGATTTCAAATAAATTTTTTAGATTATTTATAATTTGTTTTTATTAGTATTAGTATTGATAATTTTATTTAATTAATATTATTAATAACGATTTAGTTTTTTTAGGAGAAGAAGCAGCCGTAATGAGACACTGAGAGATAGAAGAGTAAACTGAAAAAAAAAAAAAAAAAAATCAAATTTACTGTAACATCATTTTATAAAAAAAATTGGAATCGAAAATTTAACCTACATCGATCGAATTATCCTTTGTTTCCTATGTTTTTTCTTTGTTTTATTCTTCTATCTCTATCTCTCAATGGGGCCTACTATTTATTTATAAAAAATAAATTGTTATGAACAATATTAATAAAACAAAATCGAAAATACAATGCTAATAATTTTTTACAAAGTTTAAAATTTTTATTTAAAATCGTTAATACCAATATTAATAAAAATAAATTATAAAAAATCTAAAATTTTCATTAATAATCATTAATCGACGGATTATGTCTCGATCAGTATACCAATCAGTATCCGGACTAACGATCAGGAAGTATTCTTGCAATTAGGAAAATCTTCTTCCCTTTTCAGTATTTTTTCCTCCAAATGACTTAATTCTAACACCTTAACATTATTCCAAAATTATTCCAAAAACGCTTGACACGTCGGATTTTAAGGTAATGGCCTTATGAAAGCCACATTGATAACCATTTGTTGTTCATTGCAGAGGTTTAGAACCTCAAAGTTTCATAGAGAAAAGTTCACTGCACACAAAATCAACACATCAGCAAGGGTTTAACTATTGAGTGTTACTTTTTCTCGAAGGTGCTATTCCCTTCTCTTTTGAAGAAAGTTCTCACCACTTAACCCCATATAAACTAGATTTACTGAATGATAATTCATTTTTATAGAAAATGGATGGTTTTTAGTTGAACAATCTTGAACCAATACTCTTATAAAACATGAATTTAATTGGTAAGAAGAGACTAACATTTCCATATTTATTTAATATAAAATAATATAAAATAGGTGATACATTTATTATTTTAAAAATCTAAATTTTGTAAACATAATTTAAATTGTTTATTTAGATGTTTAAAAGAATTGTTTTCTTTTTCAGAAATTTAAACTATTTTTTTTTTCAAAAAATGCGACTTTTTCCAAAAATATTTTTCTGAAAATTTATTTAAATTTTAATCCCTAAAAAATTTAAAGATAAAAATATTTTTTTTAATCCCTAAAAATATTTACAAAATTAAATTTGATTTATTTTATTAAAAAGGAAGATATCTATAATTACATAAAAAAATTACTTAATCGGATTTAAGCATTCAACTTTTAACTGAACCAAATATAATATTAAAAAAAATTAAGACCCTACAGTGTTAATGGTCGCTGGTTTTAATGGTCACCTGATCAACTCCATGGGAACCAAAAATAAAATAGCCTATTTAGGAATCAAGCTATTTCAATAACCTTTTCTTCTCCGAATCTATAGATGTACTAAACTTCGACAGGAGTTGAACAATCAGTAAATAAATTAGCTCATTGTATAGGCATACGTATTTACGCTCTCTACGCCAATGAGAAAAAAGAAATTTCACGGTAAAGGAATTTTAACTGAAATATAACTATCAGGTTATTACAGACAAAGACTTCCCTATTCTTCATCACTTCTTCATCTGAAAAGTATATAGTCGAGTTTGAACCACGTTTATCACCATAATGACTTTTCCTCTCAATAACCAACGGCATGATTATCCTTGTTTTGAGAGAAAAAAGTCATTATAGAAATCAAAGATGATTCAATAATTTTATTTGATGTAACAAAAAAGAAAAACTCCGATAAAAAAGTATGAACCATCTTTATCTGCACAATGATTTTTCCTCTCAGAGAGATCGAAGAGTCAGTTCGATTTGTTTTTGAAAGTAAAAATCATTGTGAAAATCAATATGTTTCTATTTTCATGAACATAGTTACCCTGAGTAGCAAGGTGGGGAATGGCAGTGGCACCATTGCTAATGCTATGGTGGAGGAGTTAATTGATTTTAGAGGCTGAGAAAAAAGACACTTACAGTTATGCTATTTATAGCCGACTAACTAACCCTACTAGGGTTTTCTACGTTTAGAACATGTAAATATCGAATTACCTATTCAGCCCTATAACATGTGTTGGCCGGCGGCAAGGATTTTGCTATTTATAGCTGCCGAGTTGAGTACCGATTCAGAGAGTTAGTAAGTCGTGTGAGTTGGCCTATCCCGATTTTTATGGGAATTTGGGTATGACCGTACGAGTACGACCTATGTGGTCAATATCGGCCGTCACGGCTGCGATAACGGCGATATTCAAGGTATCGTTTCAAGAGCGCGACGAATCTTTAAATATCACCGTATCGGTCGATACCGTCGAAATTCGCCCGATATTCAAAGTATATGCTTATTGATTAATCTAGATTTTTGGAACTTTGAACTTAGAATTGCAATATACTAATATGATCTCTTTTTAAACTATGGTTGTTAAAATTCTTGGTAATAAATCAACAAAAATATAGTTAATTCTTGGCATTTATATGTATAAAATTTGAATATAAGATTTGGGACTTCCGATAATTCACCGATAATCTCCCCAAGATATTATTATCAAGGTGTCAAAGTCCCGACCGAGACGAGATCGAGATCCGAAATTAACTACATTGAGTACGACTATACTTTTGACTCGGCATTTGGAAACTTAGTCACTCGACCTCACCAAGAGTTGTGTTTTTTTTTTTGTTTTTTTTTTTTGTAAGGATGCATATGCATGTGGTCAGTGTGCAAAATTAGCCAAGAGAGCATACGTAGATAAACGGAGTGATCAGCGATGGACCACTGACTAAATTAGGGAAATGATTTTAACGCATCACCAACTCGTGAACTAAGCTTAGGTGTGTGATAATAAAATGCGTGGCATGACTACGTATGATGCTTTGGCTTTGCTAAAAAAGACAGACATACCAGAGTTCAAACGGTTATCATCTCTCTAGCTAAGTGACCCCAGGCTTGCGTATTGCACTATGAAAAAGGTTAATAGAGGGATGGACCACTGTCCATTGCATTGAGGTACTCTCAAGTCTCAACCATTATTATTACCTCTCATCAAGTATTTATTTCTCTACAAATATGGCTCTTTCTCTTCCTTTGTGTGTCCACATTTCTGGTGCTTAGCCTAATTTTTTGGGTGAACTAGCAGGAGGAGAAGAAGAAAAGGGTGTTTCTTTACCTACAGCGTCTTTGAGTTTCTTCCTCAATTTGCTTTCTTTCAAGTTTCAAGTGTTCACTGATTCTTATCTTCTTTTTCTTTTTTTCTTTCTTTTTTCTTTTTGAATCAGGGGCAACAGGACACCTATGAGTGACTCATGGGGTTGAAAAAGGGTTTAATCAATCTGGTGGTGAAGACTCTTACTGCCTTGGGAAAATGACTATTCTCGTTATTAAATGACCTCAAAAGAGATTACACCAGCTGAAACATACATGAGCTAGACAATGAGAGGAGAGATGGTAGATTTTAACTCTATTTACTACTCTTTCCGTCCAACATTTTCAGACTTCTCACAGTATATGGTTTTTCTTTGTCCTTTGTCTATCTAGATATGCAATATTTTTACTTGTTTAACGATAAATACTGTCTTTGGAATAGATGTAACACAAAATTTTCAATTACCATATGGACCTAGTTGTCTCAACAACCAACAAAGTAGAGCCTATAGTTTGGGACAGTTGGGTCATCTGTGTAAGCAGGATAAGACCTATCACCCTTTTTGTGACCCTTATATTGCCCTATTGTTACATCGACAAGCGTCAAAGTTCCATTGACCGCAAAACCTTCACCTGAATCACGTATGACATGATCAAACACAGGCTTTTCATTGATTAGAGGCAGTTTTCCTGCTTGAAATGGGGCATCATCTCTTGGTTATTCAGCAACAAGCAGACCCTGGTGATGGATCTAACCATCCTTCAACCATCCTTCAACCAGTACTTAAAGAAATCCATACCTTTTCATTTCTAGTGTCCTCAGCTTCTAAGGAGACAGGTGTTTTTCCATTGCAAACAATGCAAGTATTTGAAGAAGATGATTTAATAGAAACAAAGATTTTATTAATGCTTCATGTTTTGATTAATAATCCAAACCGTGATATAGGTTTACTTATATAGGAAGAGAAGCAAACCCTAATACATGAGATATAAGCAAACCCTAAAGACTATGAGTTGACATAGATATCTGGTTTATCCGGTTCTGTTATCTGGTTATGACTGTATGGTTCAACACTTCCCCTCAAGTTGAACGGTAGCTGGCGAACATTCAACTTGATTTTCGTGCTTCGCTTATCTTGCTCATACAGGCCAATGGTTTGGTTTTCTGACTGGATGTTCTCTGCTGGTTAAGAAACTCAAAAATTTTGTTGGTGTTCTCTGCTGGTTAAGAGACTCAAAAATGATGTTGGTGTTCTCTGTTGCCTAAGAGATTCAAGATGCTGTTGGTGTTCTCTGCTGGTTAAGAGACTCAAAAATGATCTTGGTGTTCTCTGTTCGCAAAGAGACTCAAGATGTTGTTGGTGTTCTCTGCTGGTTAAGAGACTCAAAAATGATGTTGGTGTTCTCTGATGGTTAAGAGACTCAAAAATTTTGTTGGTGTTCTCTGCTGGTTAAGAGACTCAAAATTTTTGTTAGTGTTCTCTACTAGTTAAGAGACTCAAGATGTTGTTGGTGTTCTCTGTTGGTTAAGAGACTCAATGTGTTGGTGGTGTTCTTTGTTGGTTAAGAGACTCAAAAATTTTGTTGGTGTTCTCTGCTGGTTAAGAGACTCAATGTGTTGCTTCAACTGATGCAGTTGATGTTGTTGTTGCTGTTGCTGCTGCAATTGATGTTCCTGTTGCTGCTGTTGCTACTACTGTTGCTGTTGCTGCTGTGTTGTTGCTGTTGTTGCTGGTGTAGTTGCTGTTGCTGCTGTGTTGCTGCTATCATGATTAGAGATGGCTATGATGAGATGGTGTAGAGTGTTTTTGGTGATTAATGGAGATATTGGTCTGCTGAGTTTGATGGAAGGGACAAAGATCAAGTTAATGGTGTAGGCAGTGTGGTGATGACAAAGTGATTTAATGACAGAGAAGGCGAGGTTGATATGCTGTGCAGATAGAATTTGATTTCGGTGCCATTAGGTGCTGGTGATGGAGGCTAAAACGAACTGGTGGTAGTTCCACGAGCAAAAGCTCGCTGAATTTAGGGTTGTGAGCAGCTGGAAAGTTTGTGTATGGTGGCTATTGAAGCGATTTATAACGGAAGAGTGAGGGGATCGACCCGCTCTGATACTTGGTACCAGAGCGGGTTCGATCCTATGGGAGGGGAGGAGCAAAGCTCCTCCCAACCATCACTACTAGTTCCGCAGGAGCTCTGTATGAGCAACACCAATGCATACTACCATCGTTACCACCCGTCCGTCTCCACAACACAACAACATCAGCGAGCTACACCAAAAGCAAGATAGAAACATCAAGTTTCGGTTGCTCCAGGTCTACAGCAACTGCCAGTTTCGGTTGCTCCAGGTCTACAACAACACCTTCACAACCATCTACAACTCACAACTCCATCTATAGTAATTATGTCTAGTAACCAACCACTTGAAGAGGTATTTTGACTAACTCAAACAACCATTTTAAGAGGCATTTTGACTATCTGAAACAACCATTTCAAGAGGTATTTTGACTATCTCAAACAACCATTTGAAGAGGTATTTTGACTATCTCAAACTACGAATTTGAAGAATTTAAAAATTGAAGAATGAAGATTTTTCGGCTTAAGGCGGAACCTCTGAACCTGTTAAATGGTTAAGTTTCGTGACGACTAAGCAAGCGAAGCCTCTGAATCTATGGCGATCAAGCTTCATAAAAACCAACAACAAAAAAAAAAATGGACAAGTATCCACCGTTACCAAGCAAGATATAGAAGAAAGACAAGATCTATGGAGACAAGTAAGCAACATTAAGATGAGCTCATATCGATGTTGTGATCAAGATAAACGAAGCATGAGAAGCAAGTTGAATGTTCGCCAGCTACCGTTCAACTTGAGGGGAAGTGTTGAACCATCCGGTCAAACCAGGTGTCCATGCCACCTCATAATACCATATATTCTGTATTAGGGTTTCTCCTGTATTAGGTTAACTCCTTCCTATATAAGTTAACCTATTTTATATTTTCTATTCATTAAGAAAAACGTGAAGCATTAATAAAATCTTTGTTTCTACTGACTTTGCATTATATCTCTATTATTCCTTAGTTATCAAAGTATCTGTCGGTGAGAAAAAACTTGGATATAAGCGTTCTACATGTACTTTAAATGACGTAGCGATATTTAGTAAGAAATAAACATTTCGAACTAACCCGCCTCGACCTTCAGTTCCAAAATCTTCAGAAAATATGAATTGCACATTTCTGATATAGTTCCTGGACCATAAAGGTTCAAAAATAAGATTGGAGAAGCGAAGTACCGAGAGATTCTCGACAAGCTCCTTCCCTAAGTAATGGTCAATCCTACAAGATAAAAGGAACACACAGGTTAATGTCTTTTCTAAATAATACAAAGTGTAAAAGACATCAAATTCTCAGTACCTAAAGATTTGGTCTTCTTTTAGATACTTCTTCAAAGATCTGGTCAATTCTCCAGATGATTCTGCATCACGCCCGAATGGCTTTCTACAATTACTCTAGTCCACCCAATTGTTGCAGAGGCACGAAGGCTAGCACATCTTACTACGTCTACGAAAATATTTGGAGGAATTGACAAATAGAATAACCTATTCGAAAGCTTTCCAACCTGACATAGAATTGAAGTACAGCTCGAAATTTAGAAGCATGAATGAGAGGACGAGAAAAGTTTATACAGGGTGAAATATTTCGTCAGTAGCTCATACTAGCTTCTACGTATAGATGCCATGGCAAGTCTGATAAAAAAAATTTCTAAGACAAACATAATTTCTTTTCTAAGGTCCAGTTTAGACATTGGACAAATCTATGTTTGCATCGTGGCAAGTCACCATGTGTTATCTTGTTGAGAATAGTCCCATATTGTCTGAGCGACATCCACAGTTAAATAAGCCTTGGGGAATCCTATCCTTGCAAGCTGATTTTCAAGGTTAGTAAGGCCCTAGCAATTCATTGTATAATCGTTTTTGACATGCATTCTCCAGAGACAGCAGATTAGCAGGCAGGCAGCATGCACGTTAACTCTTTCTCTCTCAGTCTATTGTCCAACTCGGACTGACCTGACTGGTAGAAGCATCTTTGCAAGAACTGTTCCATCTTATCGCTGCAGTTTTCCCTGTTGACAATGAAAAGTGCAATGACAAAGAATGAATAAAGAGTAAATGATAAATAAAACTAAAAAACAGATAAGAAAGTAGTTAACGCATAAAAGATGCATTTATGTATGTATGTACCTCTGGTCAATTCTACAAGTCAGGGTTGCGCTAATCATGTTCCTGAGTTGCTCATCTGTCATCTTACTTCGAGCATAACCAAAAACTGTAAAGTGCTGTGGTAAATTATCTTCATAGAGAAGTGCAAAAAGTGCAGGGAATATCTTCTTCTTAGCAAGATCACCAGATGCACCTACAACAGTAATACTAATGGTGGTGTCCATTTCTTCTGATCCAGCTACATCAGGTTCTTTATTACTGGAAACAGCATTTAGTGGTGGACACCCATTTGAGGATTTGAGTTGGAAATATTTTCTTATACGTAGATTTGAGTCCTCACTACTATAATGAGGTAACAAGGAGGAGGAAGAAGAATTCCATCTAGTTATTGCTGGAATCAATCTTAATCTTCTTCTGGGTAGTAGTAGATTTCTTCCATCTAGTTGTTGGAATGAACATTTTAAAAAAGTGGTAGAGGAGGAAGAAGAAGAACAAGCCATTGATGAACTAAGTAGCTGGAATGAAATTGGTACAAATTGGCTCTTCAAGTGATTCAAGAGAGTGCTAGAATTTACAAACTGAGAGCGAAACCAACGTATTCTTCATTAATCCTGGTGTTGGGTTTGAAAACCAACGCCATCATCTCTTTCTTTCCCAGTTCTCGAGATACGTGGCACACATATTGTGATCAATTTACCCATCCTACACAATCATTTATACAACTGAAGGTCAAATTTCATGTCACTTAATGTTCAATAGTTATTCACTATGTCTGTAGCAAACTGAGCAATTTCAGGCAGAAGTAACTACCGGAGACCAAATGATATTTGTTGCTTACAGGATATACAAGAAATTTATGGCCACATCCATAGATGGTCGAGCACAGCTTAAGCTAAAGTGATGTTGGAATATACTACATTGTGTACACAAATTTTGGTTTACAAAAGAGTCATTTGGAATCTACAACAGCCAAAGCTGAACAAAAATGGATGTACTATTGCCGGTACCCACTGGCGTAAACTTGAGAACTGGATGATTGTAACTTAATATTTGCTTTTCTGCAACTCCTATCCGTGTCTTTTCTGCCGAAAGGGTGTCTAACAAGATTGCTTTTGAAGATCCCTACCTCTATGGTGCATACCTTTGTAGTTTCTTTTGTAAATCAGATCAGAATGTTGATGCAATGTCTCGTGTTACAAGGATCAATTTTGGATTGGCTAACAACTCTTATTGCACTGCTTCCTTTGCTTCACGAATATGGAACATTATCTGCCAACATCCATACCTTGAGGGGATCAGAAACTTCCACATTCTAAATAGTAGATTAGAATACATGAAGTACTTAAAGAAAATTTACCTTTGTCCCAATATAAAATGTTATAAGCATGCCGCCCAAAACAGGTAGTCCTGTGGACAGTTGAAAAAGATCAAAGTTAAACTCCTATGGTTTCATCATCTGATCATCCTAATCAAGCAAAATCTTGATATGTTTTGATCACTTAGAAAGACATCATAACATACCATCTTTATGGAGGAATCTAGAAATCAACCAATTAATGCCTGATTGTCCAATGACATAACCAACGAGGTTCGCGACCTGTACACAAGTAACGACAACAAATTTACGTTACTGATATAGTGAGTACCCTAAATTCACCTTAAATAAAATGTATTATCATGCAGACTAAAAGAATCCTATACTATTGAATGGATAAAGATTAGGCAACAGCCACTGAAGTTTGGTTATTGTAACAAGCTTAAGTAAAGCAGAAGATACAATGCAGTTCATTATTTTGACTATCAGCACACTTATGTTAGAGAGGAACAAAAACAAGGCAGGCATCCTATAACATTCTGCCTTTAAGCAGTAACACTTTTGAGTGTAGAGGGGAAGACGTACCATGAGGCATGTAATGATAATAGCACCAGCAACTGCGCGGAACTCACGAAGAACCAACTCCTCAAATGAATTTTTAGCCTGAAATTACATTAGCTTTTCGAAAATATAATTTCGAAAAATCATGGTGGCAACATGCAAAGAAACAAGGCTTCAAAATGAAGTACAAAAGCATCAAAACACATAAATACAAAAAATGCTATCTTCAAGCTCTGTAGATATGACTATCTATAAACACTAACCAATATGTTTAAGTAAGAATGAAGTTCCAAAAATAATTTGAAAAATAAAATTGTCACCTTAAATGATGTAATCACTGATTTCACTACCATTTCTGGGATAAAGAACAAACATGTTAACCACGCCCACGAAAGAAGCTTCCTATGGAAAAATAAAGACGAAAATATGTCAGACAAGTTAAAACAGAACTGACCAAAATTAAATACACTACAAGAAAAAAGGGCTTAGGCGTCTAAAATCTTAGCAAGAGCTCAAAAATTTAGTCGTTTAAATAGTTTAAGCGTCTAAAATCGCAACTGCCCGAAATTTTGGTGGCAATAAACATTGTTCACTATTGTTTAGCAACGAAAAAATATACTTAATCGCTAGATCCTTTGTTCAAGTAATTTATAGCAACTAAAATAATGATCATGTAGCTATTTACTTTGAGGCACCGACTCGTAGCAACAACAAAATAAATTGGTTGGTCAAACCTCTCTCAGCAACTAAGTTTGAGCCACAACCAAATATGTTTAATTGCTAGATCCGTTTTTCAAGTAATTTATAGCAGCTAAAAGTTGATCATGTAGCTATTCAGTTTGAGGCACCGACTCGTAGCAACAACAAAATAAATTGGTTGCTCAAACCTCTCTCAGCAACTAAGTTTGAGCCACAACCAAATATGTTTAATTGCTAGATCCGTTTTTCAAGTAACTTGTAGCAGCTAAAAGTTGATCATGTAGCTATTCAGTTTGAGACACCGACTCGTAGCAACAAAAAAATAAATTGGTTGCTCAAACCTCTCTCGGCAACTAAGTTTGAGCCACGACCAAATATGTTTAATTACTATATCCGTTTTGCAAGTAACTTGTAGCATCTAAAAAAGTGATCATGTAGCTATTCACTTTGAGACACAGACTCGTAGCAACAGAAAATGAATTGGTTGCTCAAACCTCTCTCAGCAACTAAGTTTAAGCCACCACCACATGTTAAAAAATGAATTACTTGGTAAAATCTCTCCCAGCAACCAAGTTTAAGCCGCTACCATCATTTCAAAAGAAATCAGTTTTTAAAGTACATTTGAGAACTTAATTAGTATTAATCTAATAATCTTATTAGGATTTGTTTAATAGAAACATGAAAACTTTTTCAAATCATTGTTTTCATTCACCATGAGCAAATGTTTGGATGCACAATATTTTTTATTTTTTTTTAACATGAGTCGATTAAATTACCTATAATTATAACCAAATATTTTTACAAATCTCACAACCCATATCATTCCATTCAAAATTTGAAACTTTTAACACTCAGTTCAACAATTTCAATATTAAAACCAAATTTTGTCATATCCTTGCCTTCTCTTAGAAATTAACCATTCCAACATCCAAAAAGCTATTTGTTCAACATTTTTCAAGAATTTGTGGGACTTCTTTATTTGAAAAATGATATCTTGCAAGTCTCACACTCCCCCTTTGAGGGATTTGGCCCAAAATTGATAGGGTTGTTGTGGATTCTCCAAGCCATCTCGGCGAGTGCCGCTTGGTTGAGAGGTTCAAGCTCACGGATTCCCAGTCCAGATCAAGTGAAGACTTCCACTTTCCTTATGGTTCCACCAAAATCTTCTTTCGGCTGCTTCCAGATGGTACATTCGACATGGGGATAGATTTGATCACGCTTCTGACAAGAATTGCAAGAGGTATTTGCTCTTCCAAAGGCTGAGTTTTGTTCCAAAATTAAGACCCACAGTGGGTTGGGGACCGTGGTTTGTCCTCGACCTCATGGATCCACTCATTTACTAAATAAATATTTCCATTAATATTTATTAGGTGAGGAGGGGGTACCTCTAATGTCAAGAAACCAAGCGAAGCTCAGATTTGTTGTGGATAATCCAAATGGGTCTTTTCTTTTCTTTTCTTTTCTTCTCTTTTGGAACCGGGACGAGTAAATAAAAAACCAAACGTATTTGCTAGATTCTTGATGCAAATATTATTATTTCGGTATAAAACACAAGTGCAAGTTTCACACTTTTACACATCTCAACGTACAAAATTTAACACAATCAAAGTTTCTGCCTCACCATAGTTTGAACCGGAAAACATCAGGTTCAGGAAGAGTTTACGATCTGCAATTCCATGATCAAACATTACACGCCGTTTTTCATCCCAATCAATAGTCAATTACGTTTCTTTTGGGGACATAAGAAGAATAAAGCCATCGAACTATCTGATCTCGAAAGAAAAAAACAGTACCTGGAGAAAGAAAGAAACATATCATCACCAAGGCTAAAAGTAAAACTTGATTATTTTTCTTATTACAAAAATAATTTATCACTGTCTAGCACCGTCTAATTCAACAAGGTAAAATATGAAAAACTGAATTTCAAGTTGGACAACAGGTTTTAGTTAAAGCTAGGATCATTAGTAAATTGGTGAGACAAGCTGACCAGCCTAAATCTCAACAGAAATGTCCCTACAAATAATAAGTTCAGCTCAGGGCAGACTTATTCACAAGTTTAGAAGGAATAATTGTGAATAAAGAAGCAAGTGAAGACGATTTAACTTGCAACATGCATAAAAATGGTTTCCACAGGTGACCATGAACCATGACATTTCAGTAAATCCCTTTTGTTTGTTTAAGAAAGTTATGTAACATGTCAGTGCTCTTTATTTGGATATTTCAAACTCTTGCTTGAATGCCTATAGACAGAAAAAAGTGATCGGTTTGAGTCCTTAGATGTGACAAGTATAATTACTAGAATGATTCCAAAATAAAAATTACCTTACTAATTACATCTCAACACGGTCCCAATTAATCTGACTGTCATCAAACCCACGATCTGATTGTTGAAGGTTGTTGCGGCTCAACTTGCTCATCGTGGAAAGCTCTGAAATATTGATTATGCTCTCATTAGTATCATAGATACCAAATACTTTGATGCAAAAATGTAAAATCTAAAACAAGCCTGTTTCCACTCATATAAAAGTGGCATCTTGCGTGTGAGATGCGACATATCATGTGTCAGCACTCCCATATCTTATGAACATGCTATAATTTGATAATGCATACAAATTAGTTGACCACCAAAAGCTATTGTCAGTTCAAGAAGTATAAGGTGGAATACTTCCCTAGTTTCGTGCTCTGTTTTACAACATCTAGCCCATGCATATGCGAAAAAGATTTTGATTTAAGATCAACAGTCCACCAATGTTTTGATAACACATATGATATTCTTATGGTCATGCAAATGCAAATGCCCAACATGGTAACTGGAAGCAGTCAGGAGCTTGACTTTCAAATGCAATAACTTACAGTTGAAATACCACCAAGCCCTCAGGAGCTTAACTTTCAAGATCGCCAGTATGGTGAAACAATGGACCCTCAATAGGTATATACATGTTGTTCTTTATAGAATAAGGGTGACTGTGTACGTGTGACAAGATAAAGGATTTTTGACAGTACATCTTTTCTTTCAAGGGAAATTTCAGGAGGACCAAAATTAAATGGATTGGTAGAACAATGACTCATGGACAGGCAGATGCATTCTATCTGATGGCTTATCTTAAGTCGTATTGATGCCCATAATAGTCAGTTTTAATGATGAGGTCGAAATAATCAAGAACAAATTTTGCATAGGAATATGGATGTACCTTCAACCATTCTGTAAAGAGATGACCACCATTTATCTCTAGGAACCTGGTATTGATCTAGTGTCTCTTCAATAGATTTATCGTGCTTTCCTTCAAAAACTCCCTGCAGAGTGACGACGACGTCCTTCGTTCTCTTGAGGATATTGTTATCGTCTTTAATTTCCAAGTTCTGCAGATCATCTAGTGAAGAACTAAGGCTAACTCCAAGAGCTAACTGAGCGCAGTAGTAAAGCGAGAAGAAGCCAACCATCTTCTATGCCCATCTTGCCTTATGGCCTCTACTATGCCCATCAAGAAACTCATATATATATATATATATATATATATATAGAGAGAGAGAGAGAGAATGGATTAGTTATAGTGGATCAAACCTTGAGTTGATTGTATAGATCTGCTGAGGAAATCATGTTTTCGTTTATGTTTTCTGAACTTTGAGTGAAGAAGAATGTTGGACAAATTTTGTCTGAAAATTGAACTACAGAGAGAAGAGGCAAAGTGGAGAGCGGAGAGTGTGGGATTCGGCGGTGATGGTGGTGATGGTGCGGTCGATGAACCCTAGTTTTTCTTCTAAGGCGGCTCAAATCGGAAGGGAGACAAAGAGAGAGAAACAAATACCGAAAAATAAAGAGAATTTTTTTTTTAGGATTTTGAAAACAAAATTTTAACGGTGGATAAGCCACCTCATACGGATCATGGAAAGATTTTGATGGTCCAGATTCGATGTTGGATGCTCATACGGATTGTGTGTTAGTTACCTTTGTGATTCTCGTTGTGTTAAAACTAAAATTTGAAAGGTGGGTAACGGATTTTGGATGTCGGAAGCGGATATTTCTATCGGATATATAGTGTTATCGTAGCGTAACGGATTTTGGAAATTAGGATTAATCAAGTTTTTTTATTAATTAGGGTTCTCAGTTTGTCATTTGTTTTACTGTTATGATTTGATGAATTGGGTTGAACCCCAACAAATGTTCAATTAAAAAGAATTGAGATGTAGCTTAATTAATTTCTTGGGATGAACATGATGATTCCGACTTAGGGAAAGAAATACTTACATGATGAAACACTATGATTTCATCAATCTCACTAAAATTCACTCAATTTTGGTTTGAGTGAGGTTGACCGACATGGGTAAGATTACATATTACAAGTGAAATTACACGACGCATATAGATACCGTAGAAATCGATGGAGTCTGAGAGAAATTGAGTGACATAGTGTCATCCATATTCAACCTAATTCGAAATCCTTAGAACTTCACATGAAGATTAATATATACCGGGTGAAATTGACTAAGGTAGATGAACATTTGGTTAAAGTGATTGGTAAACTGGAGAAATCGATTGAATCCTATAAACTTTAAGTGAGGTCGACCGATATTGGGTATTATTATCGACGATAGAGTCCTGTAAAGATTTCGACTTAGTATAAAAGGTCATTAAAGACATAATATGAACAATTCGGTAGGTTTAGGGTTCTGGTGAGGGGAATAGGTCATCGAGGATAATATGACAAACATCGAGTGAATTCAAGTGAGATCGAACAATATTAAGTGAATATGAGCGAGATCGATGAAAACAAGTAAATTCGAGCGATATCGATGAAAAAATGAATGAGATTGATTGAGGTTGAATAAAATTCAATAAATCCTAGTGAAATTGATAAAAATTGATATAATATGAGGAAGATCAATCAAAATTTAGTGTATTCAAGTGAGATTGATAAAAAATTAAGTTAAACCCTAAATGTATGTACATGTATTTGTCATATTGTGCTTGATGACCTAGTCGATTGCACTAAATTTTGCTTAAGGTGCAATGTATGTAGTTAAAAGAAAATTGGGTAGTTCAAATGTAAATCCAAACGTAGATGAGCGTTTTCACGGTGAGGGGCCTACGAAGAAGCCAAAATTGGGTAAATCAAAGTTGAATTATAGCGAGATTTAAAGAAAATGGAGAAATTGAAATTTCAGTCCTTTTAAGTGTGTGAGAAATATGTGCGGTTTTCTTTGTGCTAAAACGAATTAGTGCATTCAATTTTACTATCAAACTGCGGTGTGAAATAATCCAAATAATATATATATATAAATATAATTAATTTGGATATGGTTATCGACGATAGAGCTCTGGTAAAGATTTTGACTTAGTGGAAAAGGTCATTAAATACATAATATGAACAATATCGGTAGGTTTAGGGTTTCAGTGAAGATTGTCACCCAACATAAAATTGTAACCCAAGTAATAATTATTAGTAAGCATAATATGTATGTGTATTCAAGTCGGTTCGATAAAAAATTGAGTGAATTTTAGTGAGATT